>OY744535.1:41539657-41617157 GCA_963556195.1 Sepiola atlantica | reverse complement strand
ATCACTTCCCGACATGTTTTCTTTTGAATTGCTACTTCAACTGGTCTGCATCTACTTACCCAAGAACTCTCATCCATTCTTTCAACGTGACCATATCATCGAAGTCACCTGCTCTACACACATCTCCCTATAACTGTCCAGATTTAATCTTCCTCTGAGGTCATCAGCTCTAAGCCTGTCTTTAATACTCACATTACACATTCATCGTATCATTCTCATATCGTTTCTCTCCAAGCAACACATGTCCTCAATCCTCACTGGCCAGGTTTCGCTTCCATACATCATCACACTGCATACACATGTCTGATAGACTCTTCTCTTGGTCTACAGTGGTAACGCCTTGCTTGTTAGTAATGGCAGAAATTCCCTGAACTTTCTTCATCAATTCCTTACTCTTGCAATCACATTAGCACCTGCTCCACCCTGTGCTCCAATGGTATCACCAAGATAACTAAACTTCTCAGCCTCAACAGCTTTACCCTCTTTGGAAAATCTCCAATAAAATGTTAAGAGTTAAACAAAAAAAAAAAAGTCAGCCAAAATGCGTAGCATGTCAAACACCCTATAAATGGTAAACACGTTCTAATAAAATACGGTGATTTCGCTCTTAGGAGACAACGTTTTTAGAGCACAAATACAATGCGATACATCTGAAAATGTCACTGTGGATGATATTTTGTGCTTCGCGAAAGAAATAAAATTATACCAAAAAAATATAATGAAGAATTTGAACTTTACCATATAAATCTCTCTCGCAAAGCAAATTGCTGCACACTTAACAACAAACTGCAGAGCCTGCAAAAAAATAAAAATCAGCAAAAAATAAAAATCAGCAAAAAATAAAAAGCAAAAAAAAAAAATTATCAAAAAATAAAAAGTAAAAAAATAAAAAAATAAAATTAAATTAAAAAAAAAACAACAACATAATTTTACCATCCTACACAATTTACGTCGTGGTATAAAATATCCCTAGATCGATTGACATTTTGTTAAAAAACAATCAATCAATCTGTTTTGTAGACTAAATAAGGCAAAGGGGACACAAATGTGGATGATGCTGTAGATTTTTCTGAAAATGCTGTTGTGTGTGAAAGAATAGGAGTTAGGTTTGTTAATGAGGATCTAAGAAAAGCCTTCAAGAAGAGACCGGTTTACCAAATTGCAAAGAAAAGAAAACATTAAAAAGTTGGTGATAATCATGCGTTTACTAATCAAGTATTAATGGAGATTTGGTATCTGTCTGTCTGAAGCCGAAACTATACTAGTACTTCTATTAATGTACTATTGTCTAATCTTTCAATTCTCAATTCTGTTTAGTATACTAGTTCTGACTAATGTACTTCTATTTAACTTGACTCTTAACGTCGAATGGAGATTTGGTATCTGCCTGTCTGAAGCTGAAACTATACTAGTACTTCTATTTATGTACTATTGTCTAATCTTTCAATGCTCAATTCTGTTTAGTATACTAGTTCTGACTAATGTACTTCTATTTAACTTGACTCTTAACGTCGAATGGAGATTTGGTATCTGCCTGTCTGAAGCTGAAACTATACTAGTACTTCTATTTATGTACTATTGTCTAATCTTTCAATGCTCAATTCTGTTTAGTATACTAGTTCTGACTAATGTACTTCTATTTAACTTGACTCTTAACGTCGAATGGAGATTTGGTATCTGCCTGTCTGAAGCTGAAACTATACTAGTACTTCTATTTATGTACTATTGTCTAATCTTTCAATGCTCAATTCTGTTTAGTATACTAGTTCTGACTAATGTACTTCTATTTAACTTGACTCTTAACGTCGAATGGAGATTTGGTATCTGCCTGTCTGAAGCTGAAACTATTCTACTACTTCTATTAATGTACTATTGTCTAATCTTTCAATGCTCAATTCTGTTTACTGTACTATTTCAGACTAATGTACTTCTATTACTAATGGAGATTTGGTATCTGTTTGTCTGAAGTCAAAACTATTACTTCTATTAAATAGTACTCTTGTACCTTCACTTAAGTTTACTATATTATTTCAGACTAATGCACTACCTTTCAATGCTCAATCAATTCAGGTGGGTAGTGTAGTATCTGTTCTGTTATCATGATACCATTCCCCCGGGCATTACTTTTGCTTTTTTTTGTGTGGGGGGTGTTGTGTAACATCTGTTCTGTTGTCATGAGACTATCCTCCCAGGCATTAACTCCTCTTGTTTTGGAGGGGGTAGTGTAGTATATGTTCGTTTGTCACGATACTATCTTCCCAGGCATTACCTCCTACTTTTTGGTGAGGTGTAGTGTAATATCTGTTCTGCTATCATGAGATCATCCTCTCAGCTATTATCTTTTTTGTTAGGGAGCAGTGGGGTATATGTTCGTTTGTCACGATACTATGTCCAAGGCATTATCTCCTCCTTTTTGGTGAGGTGTAGTGTAATATATGTTCTACTGTCATGAGACCATCTTCTAAGCCATTACCATTTTTCGTTGGGGTGTAGTATAGTGTATGTTCGATTGTCATGATACTATCTTCCCAGGAATTACCTTCTCCTTTGGGGGCCAGTGTAGTATATGTTCGGTTGTCATGATACTATCTTCCCAGGAATTACCTTCTCCTTTGGGGGCCAGTGTAGTATATGTTCGGTTGTCATGATACTATCTTCCCAGGAATTACCTTCTCCTTTGGGGGCCAGTGTAGTATATGTTCGGTTGTCATGATACTATCTTCCCAGGAATTACCTTCTCCTTTGGGGGCCAGTGTAGTATATGTTCGGTTGTCATGATACTATCTTCTCAGGAATTACCTTCTCCTTTGGGGGCCAGTGTAGTATATGTTCGGTTGTCATGATACTATCTTCCCAGGAATTACCTTCTCCTTTGGGGACCAGTGTAGTATATGTTCACTTGTTATGATACCATCTTCGGTAATAATGCTAATAGAACATGTCAAAGACAGACGTTTATTTGTGCAAAGGAATCTTTATGAACGATCTTGGAGGAATATTCACTGCGGCTCGCTCAGCTGAGTCTCCAACTAATCTAATCTGTTTTTGATAAATAAAACATTCCTTGTATTATTTGGATTAGTTAGACTACTGTTCTCACCCTGGATGTTATTCTAACAACGTTTCGGCCGATGTAACCTCTGACTTTCTTCAGATGCATCTTGGTGGACTCAAGAATCTTTATGCCGATTTTGAACCGGACCCTTTATTTGATCCCCGATGGGTCCGTGACGCAATGAATATAAATGCTAAGTAATAATCAGTTCTAAGTGACAGTCTTCTGGAGGTTGAAGGTTCAATCCTCAGTACAGACGGTCACTAAAAATACAGTTTCGAATTACTTAAGACTTCTACCCAGTCATGGCTGACGGAACGAGAGCAAGCTACCGCCGTGGATTAAATAAAGGGGTCCGTTTGAAGTTCCATACATATTCGTGAGGTCGATATAAAGATTCCCGAGTTAAACAAGATGCACATGAAGAAGACCGGTGATTACATCGGCCGAAACATTGTAAGAATAACATACAAGATGAGAACAGTAGTCTGAATGAACCAAATATTACACATTATCTATCCTCATCTAAAAAATTCCGAAATAAAACATTCTTTTGATAAATGACATGATTTACTATTTTTTATGATTGGCCAGATCGTTGTTTCTCAATAATTAAATAATACAAAAGTATGGCTTCTATTATTTACGACACCCATGCCTTCCCATTCACATCACATTTGAAGTTTTGATCTCTTGACAGCTTACTTCCAATCTTTGATCAGCTTGTAGAGGTGGGTTTAACCACATATTTTTTTCTTGGAAGGGGTGGAATGGTGGCTTCAACGGATGGAAGAAACTAAACACGGTTGATGGCCAGAAGAAACAAAAACATGATCGATTGTCAGAAACAAAATAATTGTTGATTGATTCAAAAACCACCTGCAAAGGTTATGCTATCCACAAAGGTTAGCTACAGATGGAAATATGCTGTTGCTAAATAAACATCCTAACAGTGTGGCTTCATTGACAGGTAAGGCAAAATTCCAAAATCGGCGTTTACAGATGGATGTCAAAAATTATTATATAAACATAACTGAAATTGTGATCAAAAGTCGACTGGTGATCAGGTCCGAGAAAACTACCCATTAATTCCTGTGCGCCCTTCTTCCTTACTAACCCACACTCGTTCACCGCCACCGACAATAAAGATATATCATTCTTTTTTTATACATCAGTGTTTGTCGTCATTCTTTTAAGCACAGCAGAAATAAAACTCTGGGATACATGTTTTGTTCTTTATAAACTATACTTTATTATAACTTAACTAACACTGTGGATCCAATACCTGCATTCTTCTTCCTTACTAACCCGCACTCGTTCACCACCACCACCAACAGCAGAAATACAATTCATTTATTTATTTTGTATGTTTTTGTACTGCTACAGCTTTTGAACTAGACCGACTAGGTTAGGGTTAGGGTTAGGGTAAAAATAAACAACAGCTTCTTACATTTTTTTAGGATTAAGGTTTCTGAGGATTGTTTTTTATTTTCCAAAATTTTGCAGATTGTCTGTAAATTTTATGCTTTACTCAATTCACAAGTGCAAATTGTTGCCTGCAGTCTCGCAATCTGATTGACGAAGCGCTTTGTCATCTTCCGACCGTTTACAAAAACAGCCGAGAAAAGTATCGGAAAATATATTTACAACCTACTACTTGAAAAAAATTTATTTATTGATTTATTAAAATCTGTTTCATAAAATTCATTAAGTATTTTTTCAAAATTATTTTTAATTAACTGAAAAATAAACTCTGATATTTATTGAAAGTAAAATAAAATTTAATTGATTTTTTTAAACTTTAAAAAAATTACTTTAAAACTTGAATAATTCATTCATATTGTATGAATTAGATGATTCTATTGTTGGCATTGGTTTCCCTGATATTTTTTTCTAGTCAGAATTATTTCTAGAAAGAAATCGGGTACTTATGGGAGGAACCACATAAAGATTGCCAAGATTATAAGTGAAAGTGTTTCTGTGGAACGAACTGGAATCGAACTTGGCACACCTAGGTTGTCAGTACGTGTCATTAACCACTTAACAACCGTTACCACCCAACAACCCAATAAAGGCTACATAATATAAGTATCACATAACATATCTAATTATATGTTCTATATTCCTGTTTGATCATCTAATAGTTTTATCTAGACCCATACTCTTGAAGCAGAGTGGTCTCTTGGCCTTTTGGCTAAGATCAAAGTGTAGTATCTGTTCCGATGGATACTGCACCCCATAGACTGGTATTGTCTTGGCCTTCGGGGCTTGATTTACACCGGTCTATGGGTCTGTCCTGTGCAGTTGTAGGAGGTGCACCCTCCCAGGCTTTGCCTCCCCTCTTTGGGGAGGAGTAAGTTTATTGCTTACTGTCTGAGGCGCCCCTACCGGGGAATGCCGACGGGGCTGCCCAGGCAATTTTTAAACCCCATTGAGACGGTGACGTTGGTTCAGTGGTTAACGACACGGGCTGACAACTTGGATGTGCCAAGTTCGAATCCAGTTCGTTCCCGGATGTTGTTTCTAGTCATCCTAGATTTCTTTGTGCCACTGATCTCAAGGAGAGCCCCAATTGAGATTATGCAACACTTGCTTCAATATAAACTTCACACATAAGCCACTATTACAGGAGGGTACCCATTGTCACTTGTCACGGGGCTGCCCAGGCAATTTTTAATGACCAGAGTGCTCACCTCTCGGGCGCTGGCTTTTCAAGTCCCACTTTCCCAACCCGACATTGGGTCACATCTTACCTTGTGGGAGTAAGATAAAACTGGCCTTGTGCCTAACTCCTGGAGAGGAGTAAATCAATACTCTCGAAGCAGGACGACTAAGACGATCCAAAATGTAACTATATTTATCCTTTTAGCAATTTCCGTAGCCGTGCGATAAAATAGAACTTCATATATGCGTTTGTAGTTTTAAAGTAACTAAATTTGAGAAATAAACGTTCATATCAAATCATGATCGTGTCAAAGTTCTTAATGCTTAGCAAAGAAGTTCATGCGACATCAATCAGCATTGTATCTTAAAGAATAAAGGTGCCATTTACCATTATTCTTATGTTGATTAAATAAAAAGAATTTCAGTCTCAAGTGACAATGGGTACCCTCATGTAATAGTGGCTTATGTGTGAAGTTTATATTGAAGCAAGTGTTGCATAATCTCTATTGGGGCTCTTCTTGAGATCAGTGGCACAAAGAAATCTAGGATGACTAGAAACAACATCCTGGAACGAACTGGATTCGAACTTGGCACACCCAGGTTGTCAGCCCGTCTTGTTAACCACTGAACCAACGTCACCGTCTCAATGGGGTTTAAAAATTACTTGGGCAGCCCCGTCGGCATTCCCCGGTAGGGGCGCCTCAGGCAGTAAGCAATAAAACTTACTCCTCCCTAAAGAGGGGAGGCAAAGCCTGGGAGGGTGGACCTCCTAGAACTGCACAGGACAAACCTATAAACCAGCGGAATCAAGCCCCGAAGGCCAAGACAATACCGGTCTATGGGGTGCAGTATCCATCAGAACAGATACTACACTTTGATCTTAGCCATTGTGGCGTCATCCAGTATGACCGGATAGAAGCAAGCAAGTTGTATAAAGACACTAGATGACGCAGGACGCATTGGGTTGTCTAGCTTATCTATACAGTTTAAATTTTCAAGTAATTATGTAGATTTTTCTTACTTTTTCATTAATTTCGTATGAATCAGATGCTTCTATTGTTGGCATTGGTTAGAACTCTTTCTAGAAAGAGATCGGGTACTTGCAGGAGGGATCACGTGACGGTTGCCAACATCGTAAGTGAAAAAGTATCTGTGCAACGAACTGGATTCGAACTTGGCACACCCAGGTTGTCAGTCCGTGTCGTTAACCACTGAACCAACGTCACCTCCCAGAAATACGACATGCAGTCAGAAACATAACATTAGTTACAATGTGAATACCAACAATATCTCAGGGAGTTTAACCAGGGGTTTTTACCCCGCTTAATAAACTGGTATTGTCCGGGCCTTTGGATCTGGATTTACGCCGGTCTATCGATTGTCCGTCCTGTGCAGTTCTAGGCGGGGCACCCTCCCAGGCTTTGCCATCTCACCCTTTGAGAGGGGGTTAGTTTATTGCTAATCGCCTGAGGCGCCCCTACCGGGGAATGCCGACGGGGCTGCCCAGGCGATTTTTAAATAGCCAGAGTGCTCAAATACTCGAGCCCTGGTTATTTCGCACTTTCCCGACCTTGTGTTACATCTTACCTTGTGGGAGGAAGATAAATAGAACCAACAATATCTCATCTAAGAAATAATGTGAAATGCTATTTCACCATGGAATTTCCATGTCTCCTGCGAGTTACGGTGTAATTAGTTGTAAGTGTTGTTATAATCCCAAAGTGCTGCTGCCGCTGCTGCTGGTGCTGATGCTATATAACCAGAAAAAAAACAAGCTTATGTTTCGCGCCAAGTGGGTCAAGAAGAGGCTCCTTTTAACAAGAGACTCTTTCCACCATCTTAAGTCCTTCTCAGTTTTTTTTTTCTCATTGTGATCAGGGAAATCCAGTTGAAACCTCATCGTGTGGTCATGATGGCAGACATCACAGGTCGGCTTACTTACCACTTTCGTCCTCTCCACTCACTTCGTATGTTGAGAGCTCTTATCTTCAATAATACCAGCTTCATAATATTGTTGTTTTTCTAGTTATTCAAAACGATACCATTGTTGTCTATTCTAACTAGCAAAGACAATAGCATAAAAAATATCGAGTGAGAAACGTTACTATTGCTTCTTAAGACTAGTTTTTTTTTTCATAAAAATAAGACTCTTTTTTTTTATTTATGGAAGCACCTAATAATCTATGGAAGCACCTAATAATCTATAAGATGCAGGAGTTGTAGGAACAATAGTTAGCAGAGATATATTGTTAGGGAAGGAAGATTGGATTGACTCTAGGCAGTCATCATCATTATCATCATTATTATTATTATTATTATTATTATTATTATTATTATTATTATTATTATTATTATTATTATTATTATTACTATAATTATTATTATTATTATTATTATTATTATTATTATTATTATTATTATTATTATTTACTCACTAGGAGTTCTCACACAGGTCATCAGTGATTGCTCACCGACAACCGGTGGTATTCCCTGGAGTCTGAGTGACAACAAGTCTCCCCAGATTTCCAGTATTCTCCACTTCTTTTCGATAGCCACCGCAAATAAATTTGCAGTATCACAACAGCCGTTTACCATTGATTTCTCGCCGGCAAAGACCATTGGTGTTTTCTGGGGTTTGGGTGGCAGTAAGCCTCCCCGAGGTCCCAGCAGTTTCTGCACTTCCAGTGGAGGTCTGGTTTGTGCTGTCCCTCCTCGGTCTTCTCATCCTCCTTGACCCTATGCAAATATTTTGTGTGGTGTCAGCCTAGACTGGTACCATTTTATATATATATATATATATATATATATATATATATATATATATATATTTTTTATTTTTTTTATTTTATTTATTTATTTATTTTTTTAAAAATATTTTTTTTGGGGGGGGGCTGATTATTTTTTATTTATTTATTTATTTATTTATTTTGTGGGGTGGGGGGTGGTGAGCTTATGGTGTTTCTTGCTATTTCTGTTCATTGGTCCATTTTTGTGTTGTGTCAGTTGAGGCCGCTGTAATTTATTGGGGGGAAGGGGGGCTTATTAAGTGATGTTTCTTGCATTTTCTGTTTCTTTGTCTGTGGTGTGTTCTTTCGTTAGTTTTGTTTTCTTCCTGTGTTAGGTTCCGTATGATCCTTCGTAGCTTATGCGGGTTAGTTTCCGCATTCAATAATTTTTCTTAAGATTGTAGCTGTTTTGATCGTTGCTGTCCTTTGTATAGTTCCAATGATTCCTTTGATCCCAATTTCTCCCAGTCGTTTTTCCAGGTTTTTTGGGGATTGTTCCTAGTGCTCCTACGATTATTGGTATTATACTGACTTTCTTCATGCTCCATATTCCTTTCAGTTCTCCGGCTAGTTCTATGTATCTTTGCTTCGTTTTTTTGTTTCTTTGCTTTTCACTCTGTGGTCTACTGGAACGCCGAAGTTGCAAATCACAGGGCACTTATAATTCACTCCGCTTAATAATTCCAATAAAGTCTACGATTTTGCAAGATTTTTCCTTCTTGTTGATTATTATAACATCCGGTCTCCATGCTTGTATGAGTTTGTCTGTTTGTATATCCATATCCCAGATGATTTTGTGTTTTTCGTTTTCCAGTACTGTTTCTGGCTTATGTTTGTACCATTTGTCTGCGTATTCGAAATTCAATTGTTTGCACAGTTCCCGATGTACTGCTTTCCCCACACAGTCATGTCTGTTCTTATACTCGTTTTGGGCTAGTTTGCTACATTCACTTATTATATGATTTATTGTTTCGTCTCTTTGTCCACAGAGTCTGCATTTACTGTTTTCCTGAGTTTTATCTATTTTAGCTTTAATGTAGTTTATTATTATTATTATTATTATTATTATTATTATTATTATTATTATTATTATTATTATTATTATTATTATTCTGATGATATGAGGAGGAGGAGGAGCAGGAGCAGAATAATAATAATAATAATAATAATAATAATAATAATAATAATAATAATAATAATAATAATAATAATAATAATAATAATAATAATGCATCAAACTAGCCCCAAAAGAATACAAGGACAGACATGACTGTGTTGGAAAAGCAGTACACTGGGAACTATGCAAATGACTGAATTTCGACAAATGGTACAAACATAAACCAGAGACAGTACTGGAAAACGAAAATCACAAAATCTTCTGGGACATGGAGGTGCAAACAGAGAAACTCATACAATTAAAGTGACCGGATGTCATAATAGTCAACAAAAAAGAAAAATCATGCCAAATCGTAGATTTTGCCATTCCAACAGACCACAGAGTGAAGATCAAGGAGACAGAAAAACTAAGCCATGACACGGAACTTGCCAGAGAATTTAAAAGGGATATGGAACATGAAGAAAGTCAATATAATACCAATAATCGTAGGAGCACAAGGAACAATCCCCCAAAAACTGTTAAATGAATGTGCGAAATTGTAATCAAAGGACGGCAATGATGAAAACAGCTGCAATCTTAAGGAAAATCCTCAAATGCGGAAACCAACCAGCATAAAATATGTAACCACTCACATAGAAGTTACACTAGGAAGAAAACAAAACCATAGGAAGAACACCACCACATGAACCAAAGGAACAGAAACTACAAGAAATTTCATAAACTGCCCCCCTCCCTCCAAAAAAAGCTCCAGCCCCGGCTGATACAACACAAGATCGTCGTGAAGGGAAGATAGGAAGACCGAGGAGAAAGAGCACTAACCAGACCTCCACTGGAAGAGTATGGAGAGTACTGCGACCTTGAAGAGGCTTATTGCCACCCAAATCCCAGAGGAGACGAATGGTCGTTACCAGCGAGAAATCAATGGTTAGCAGCTGTTACAATAGGGCAAAGTCATTTGCAATGGGTATCGAAAAGAGGTGGAGAGTACTGGAAATCTGGGAAGACTTGTTGTCACTCAGCCTCCAAGGAACACCACCGATTATTATCAGTGAGCAATCACTGACGATCACTTGTGTGAGAACTCCTAGTGAGTACAGATAATAATAATTAATAACAAGTGGGGCCCGTGGAAATTTCGCAGTTGTATTCTTCATCTGTTGCATATTGCGGCCGTGCTTAAAAGGAGTCTGTGATATATTTTCTATTTTATGGACGTCCGGCGCGAACGCAGACCCCACGATATAATAATAACTGAAACATACTTATCTAAGTACTCTGGTTAATGTAGTTTCGAATATATCTGATTATGGGGGTCTATCTCCAAAACCCTTGTAGAAGTTTGTGACATATTTCTATTGCATGGACATCTGGCGTGGACGCATACCCCATGATATTATTGCACCATCTTATTATAGTTGTCTATCTTGAAAACCCTTGAAGGAGTTTGTGACATATTTTCATTCTATGCATATCTGGCATAAACACAGATCCCACGATAATTATTGCACTATCAACGAACAGAGAAGATACTACACTTTTATGCTAGTCGAAAGGCTAAAAAATTTATTTTAGTTGGAGTTCGATTTTCGACCTCAGATGAAATTTTTTTAAATACCTTTTTTGATTGGCATTTTTGGCAATCGGGCGATCCCATCTTTTAACCAAAAGGGTGGAAGGTGATAACGTACGTACGAACATGAAATTGTCTTAGCATATTAGTATATAGATGATAGACAATATAAATCTCAAAAGGACGTTATTTCAGTGGTCAACTCACTCCTATGAATACACATCTATGTATTTATATTATACTAAGCGTGAGTTGGTCAACATTTGTTTCTCTAAGGTTTTTATTCTATATACTTTACTAACATAAACTTGATGCTAACATATGACTTAGTTCTAGGATTGAGTTATATTTGAAAAAAGTTCTATTTACTTAGATTATTCAGACTACTGTTCTTATCTTGGATGTTATTCTCACAATGTTTCGATCGATGTAACCTCTGACCTTCTTCAGATGCATCTTGTCTAACTTGGGAAAAAAGGACCCATGGCGCAACGGATAAAAGTGCTAGGTAATAATCGGTTCTAAGTGACAGTCTTCTGGAGGTTGAAGGTTCAATCCTCAGTACGGGCGATACTAAGAATTCAATTACAAATGAATGCTTCCCTGCAGACTGCAACATGGTCGTCTTCAAGTCCAATATCAACAAATACTTGTCGGGCCGTCCTCTTAAGTAATCAAATCCTGCCCATTTCACCCATCATTTACAATCCTCTCATAGTATTGTTCATCATTCAACTGAAAATCTCATTAACACTTATCCTCGAGTGGCGTTTGACCTTGATTAGTGGTGACTCATTAGTATAAAATAGTAAAAACAACTACGACCAGATGTAGTTTCATCTTATACCAAAGACGGATTCTATTTAACCCATACAATTCTTTTGATGGGATTCTGGCTTTTAATTTCATTTTACATTTCCCGTATTTATTTGCCGTTTTTCTTTTTATAGAGATTTCCATTAGCGAAGATGATAAAATAATTTGGTGATGAAATAAAAGTTTGATTAGGCTATCAGATTTAGTAAAACAAGTTAATTCGAGAAAAAGCAATTTTCGAACGCATGTCTATATCATATACTAGCTATCCCGACTCGACATCGCCCGGGATCTATTACATTCAAATTTTTTTTGAAAATATATATCTTTTTTTTATGTGGGTCGCTTTAGACAAGGCACAAAGCCACTTGATGTAGGGAGCTAATCATAATAATAAAAAGAGAGAGGGAAGTAGAATTACTTCAAGACAAACAAAGCCTGAAAGAAACCGCAACACCTTAAGAAGCCAGCACCCAAGAGGAAGAGCACTCTGGCCTACAAAAAATGCCCGAGCATCCCCGTCAGCGTTAGGGGCGCCTCAGGCGATTAGCAATAAACTAACCCCTTCTCAAATAGAGACGGTAAAGCATGGGAGGGTGGACCTCTTAGAACTTGTACAAAACAATACCTCAGCATGACAGAAAAAAAGAACAACTAACCCCAAATGGTCCAGACTCTGCCGGACTGATAGTCGATGACGTATCCTCGACTTGTTATGAAAAACAGCACCACGAGTATGGTGCTGTTGACTGTTAATATTCATTAAATTATATACATCATATGTTAATTAAAAACAAATTGATAATGAAAATATATTTTCATCTCATGTTTACTTGTTGACCTTCTTCAAGATACAAATCTCTTTATTCCTCTTGTGTCATCGGACGCTTCAAGATACAAATCTGTTTATTTCTCTTGTGTGTCGTCAGGCGTTTCCATAAAACTCGATCCATAATCTTGTCTGACAAGGTTGCTTATTTAAAAACTGGAGAAGAGAGAAAGTAAAAATCAATTACTCATTTTTGTAGAAAGGTTCAGACGTAAGAAAGTCGTTTTGTTGCATGGGAACGGAAGTTGATCACGTGGCGAGTTCGTACCATTAGATAATAAAAACATTAAATATATCCCTCTCTATAACGTTTGGTATATGTATCGTAAACTAATGAACCGATCATTATGGAATATATATTCTAAGCAACACGGTAATTAACGTGGGCAAATTATTTATTTGTAAACTTTTTTTGTAAATTTTATCAGTTAGGGGAAGGGAGGCCAAACAGCGTCTTCCTCCTCCAAAAAAAAAAACTTTGAAAATAAGCGAGATACAAATATTTAACAGAGAAAAGAATTGATTTACATCAAATTTTGAGTTATGTAATAAAATTGTAACCGGACTGATTCACGTGTGAGCGTCAATAATATGGATATGTGTGGTAAACTCCTAAACTATTGAACTTATCAGTATGAATTATGGGATACGTTTTCTAGGAAACACGGTGAGTAACGTGCACACATTATTTTTGTTTTAGACTTTACCATTTAGGAAACTTCCCCCGCCTCCACATCAACGCCTTCCCCCCAAAAGAATGAAAAAATTGCATAAAAAGTATGCTATATATATTGCTGATACGAGTCTTGGAATGGGTACGCCACTAGTTATAATAAATAAAGTTATATCAAAGAAATCTACTTAATCTAGTTATTTTACTATTTTTACTATTTTAAAGATTAATAACATATTCTTTTCTTTTTTGTTTTTACCTGAACGAGTCTGACACAAGGCCAACCGTTTTAAGCATTCTCATCGGTCCATGCATGACATCGCACATGTTCAGATAAAGTTTAATTAAACAAAATCTACAAAGTCGGCATATTAATCCCTTTATTTTAGTTTTCATTTCTCTTTTTTTTCTTTTTTTTTTTTTAATATCGAGGCTCACGTCCCGGTGATGCTCGGGAAACTTGAGGAAAACGGGAATCGCAACCTCGCGAAATAAATTGACCGGAAAGATTCTTTTCACCACAAATGCTAAGCATTTATCCACGATATTGACAATATCTGTAAATAGAATTGTGGGTAATAGTTCAAAGAACAATTATTGAATAATAAAACAAATAAAAAAAAAAACCCGAATAGTTAATTAATGAGATGTCCTTCTGAAAAGCAATATGCAAATTAGTTCACCTTCGGATGTCGATCACATCGACATGATTGAGTATATTAGAAAACTGTTCTTCTTTTATCTTGAATAGGAAGATGTTTTTTAATCTCACTGTCAGTGCGACAAATAACTCAAGTTTATGAATACAAAGAAGAACAGTCATATCATTCTAGCAGAACACCGTGGAAATTCCACGGTGTTTTCTACATCAATCTGTATATTTACTGTTAATAATAACATTCATTTTGAAAAAATAATGTCTGTCAGGGTCGATACTATTCAGAAATAAATGTCTCTTTTGTTCTTCCATGAAAATAATTGTCATTGTCAGCTAAATATTCTTTAAATAAATAAAATGAATATGTCTCTTTTATATTTAGATACTAGTGGGGCCCGTCTCCCGGCAACATCCGACAGAACGCAAATAGGTCACATCGAACAATTGTAATGTTCAGTTTAGAATTGTTGAAGGGGGATAGGAGGAAGAAAGAAATGAAGGAAGGAAGGAAGGAAGGAAGGAAGGAAAGAAGGAAAGAAAGAAGGAAGGAAGGAAGGAAAGAAAGAAGGAATGAAAAGAATGAATGAAGGAAGGAAGGAAGGAAAGAAGGAAGGAAGGAAAGAAGGAAGGAATGAATGAATGAAGGAAGGAAGGAAGGAAGGAAGGAAGAAAGGAAGGAAGGAATGAATGAAGGAAGGAAGGAAGGAATGGAAAGAAGGAAGGAAGGAAGGAAGAAAGAAATGAATGAATGAAGGAATGGAAAGAAGGAAGGAAGGAATGAATGAATGAAGGAATGGAAAGAAGGAAGGAAGGAATCAAGGAAGGAAGGAATGAATGAAGGAAGGAAGGAAGGAAGGAAAGAAGGAAAGAAGGAAGGAAGGAAGGAAGGAATGAAGGAAGGAATGAAGGAAAGAATGAAAGAAGAAAGAAATGAATGAAGGAAGGAAAGAAGGAAGGAAGGAAGGAATGAAGGAAGGAAGGAATGAAAGAATGAAGGAAGAAAGAAATGAATGAATGAAGGAAAGAAGGAAGGAAGGAATGAATGAATGAAGGAATGAATGAATGAAGGAAGGAAGGAAGGAAAGAATGAAGAAAGAAAGAAATTAATGAATGAAGGAATGAAGGAAGGAAGGAATGAAGGAAGGAAGGAAGGAAGGAATGAAGGAAGGAATGAATGAATGAAGGAAGGACGGAAGGAAGAAATGAATGAATGAATGAAGGAAGGGATAAAGGAAGGAAGGAAGGAATGAAGGAAGGAAGGAATGAAGGAAGGAAGGAAGGAAGGAGACGTCGTTGTAGGAGTCTTCCTGCCCATCCCATGGTACCGGTATTTCCCCAGAATTTTTCTTTTTGATTAAACACCTGTTCTATCTATGATAATGGTCACTTTTAAAACTAAAGAGGCCTACAGAGCCCTATTAAAACCAATTCCCCCTTATCTTTGTTTAGAAATTCCCTTTTTTTGTGAGGAAAAAAAAAGAAAAAATGAGCACTACTGAAACACACAAATATAATTAAGGTGGCTTGCTGAGCACTAATAAACCATGTGTGTTCGAATAGAAATTATCATATTCACAATAGTTAAAGTACTACATATCACATTGATGTAATAGTTAAAATATTACGTATTACATTGATTTCTTTTAAAATTACTACATAATAACGTTGTATTAAAAAACAAACGGCTCATAGTCCTCCCTCCCCCTCCCCCTCCCCCTCCCCATCCCCCTCCCACGTTGGCAAAAGTTTAACAATGTAAAAAAAGAAAAAAAAGTTGTGTGAGTATACTGGGATCGAATGCTAAACCTCTCGGTCTTGGATCTATGTTTGTAACCACTTGGCCACGAAAGCAAGTAGATTATCTATCGAAAAATAGGTCACTTAAACGGAGCCTGTAAGGTAGCATGCGTTTTATGTGACGATCCACCAGAAGGCGACCAAATGTAGGGTCAACCAGTCACACGTCTTGGGTCATTTCTATACGAAGAAATCGATTTTTTTCTCCAATTTTTGGATATTATGCGTGTGAAATGTGTAGGATTTAAAAAATATTAACTTTGTGGTTCTGTTGAGTATCTTCGTGTATATTGACCTTATTCAAAAGTCGAGTCGCTGAAGAAATTGTAGCCGCTATGTTGAATGATGAAATACTGCAAGGAACTATGTTCGTTAATTGTATTCTCTAAAAACTGGAATGAGTATAAATGTATACATAACAGGTAGAAATAACGTAATCCAATATTCTCGAAAATCAGTGGAATTAACGGGAGCGTCCATTAATGTTTTATATGATGTAGTAAATTAATAGCAGACGAATAGTAAATATTAACGGACACTTTTTTGAAAAGTAGACGTTGTTTATTAGTTCCCGGTGTCGGTGGGGGGAGTGTCAGTACTGAAGTGTTGGGGGAAAAGTTTTGCTACCACGTATATGGAGTATGTTTTGAGGTGAGCCGAAGATAGTGGGTCAAAATTAATATTTAGTGTAAACTGGAGAAAAATAATAACAAATTAATTAAAACACGCTCGAGTGAATAAGCGTAATATAATGGTGAGTTTAGTAGCCTGCGATGCATGTGGTTATTTGCCTATTCTTCAAAAAGGTACAGGGGAAAAATCGTCTTAACTTTATATATTAGATTTAAAATTGTAGCCATTTAATTATTTTTATGACAATAAATATTCTCTGTCTTCTTACTGTAAAAGTAATTGTCAGCCAAGTATTCTTCAAATAAATCAAACAAATTTAACTTTTTTTACTTAAAATTTCACTGTTTTAGTTGACAGAACAACATAATTTGATTTGGGAACAATTCATTTTAAAATGGTTAAAGTCGGAATTGTTTACCTTAGCGACATCACATTAATCACTATCACCATTTTTACTGATCGGACGATCTCATTTTTGTAAATGTGTGTGAAAGGTGATAACGTACGTACGAACATGAAATGCCGTAGCTTATTATTATAGAGACATTTTAACGAGGAGAGGCTACCTAAATATAAGCCTTTTCAATAACGCATATTGTGTTTGTCGATGGGAATCAAACTATATACCTAGTGGCATCCTGCCCAGTGATCAAACAATGGCGCCACACTACTCTGTTTCTGCAACCATCTTGTTTTTTTGTTTTTTGTTTTTTGTTTGTTGCTTTGCCGCCTCTCAGATTTCTTTGCAAACACTTTGAATGATTAAGATGTTCTTACGTAGATATCTGATCATTTTTCCCAATAAACATCTCATTTATTTTTTATTCGCAACCCCTTTCTCTCTATCAGGCGGCGAATCTTGCGAAATGTTTCGTTCTTATTTTTTTTTTACTGTCTTGTTTTCGTTGTCATCATAAGTATATAAGTATCAAAGACGTGTTTGTTGTTCACACAACATATGCACATTCGGAAATATAGACGTATACACACACAAACAAATATATGCAACATTTACATGTGCTGAATTTACACACATATACACATCAGAAAGAGACATAAACACATAACAAATATGTCTGTTCAGACAGAAACATTCACATACGCAAACAAGACCGGATATTCTTAAGATACGTCTGTTGCGTATCTTGTACAAAAATTACCCAACAAGCAGTGGCGTGTAGAGGTGATGCGCAGGGCAAAATCCTTGAGTGTATGCCCAAAAGACTCAAGTATAAGTCCTAGTACTCAGAAATATCATGAGAAAAGGGGATAGTTTAAATATGATTGGATGCTCCCCCAATTTGGATGCCGGGGTCACATATTACATATTACATAACAAGGACCATTGTTTGAATGGGAAAGATTTTAGTGACACCTGAGGGTCAGAGGTAACCACAGAACGGAAGTCACAAACTTATGTGACTTCCGGGAGAGATTTTCTGTCTCTTTGTCTTCGTCTGAATATGTTATATAACAAGGGCAGTTGTTTGAATGGAGAAGTTTGAGTGACACCTAAGGGTCAGAGGTGACCTCAGAACGGAAGTCGACGAAACCATGCGACTTTCGAACGGAGATTTTCTGTCTCTTGACGAAACTTCCAGCAGAAAAGACGTGTCCGGGATGTTGTCCCCAATGGAGAGGCACACAAGACAAGCTATCCGTCTGTCCATATATCTGTCTTTCTCTCTCTCTCTCCAACGTGAACGAAAGTAACCTGTCTCTCTGATGTTTTCTGTGACTGTTCTTCTCTTTGTGATGAACCTTTTTATATAAACATCGGCGTCCGAGTGGGTTAATCAGCAGACGAATAGAACCTGCATTCCCGACGACAGAATATAATTTTAAAGTAAAAATGTTCAAGATAACAAATAAATCACGATGATACAAACATTCATTGAGAGAATTAAAGATGTTTGAATGTGTGTATGTGAGTATTTATTTACTCCTCGCCAGGAGTTTTGCACAAGGCCAGTTTTATCTTACTCCCACAAGGTAAGATGTGACCCAAGCTCGGATCGGGAAAGTGGGGTTTGAAAAGCCAGCGCCCGAGAGGTGAGCACTCTGGCCATTACAAATTGACCGGGCAGCCCCGTCGGCACGGCATTCCCTGGTAGGGGCGCCTCAGGCAGTAAGCAATAAACTTACTCCACCCCAAAGAGGGGAGGCAAAGCCTGGGAGAGTGGGCCTCCTAGAACTGCACAGGACAGATTCATAGAAAGGCGTAAATCAAGCCCCGAAGGCCAAGACAATGGGGTGCAGTATCCATCGGAACAGATACTACACTTTGATCTTGGCCAAAAGGCCAAGAATGTGTGTATGTGAGTAGCGTTTGCGTTAGTATGATAGTTTCTACATCAATAAAATGTCTCTCATGCTCGTTTTACGCAAGTGAAAAGTTTGCTGAGTAGTGAGATATAGTTGTGAGTTCATCAGAGATAGTAGCTTAGCTGTGCTATTGAATGACTTGTTTACGTGCGAAAGGCGTCAGTGGGTTTCTGATGCCCTTTGTTGTTCCTTTCATGTGGTTGGTTTATGTGCGAGATGCTGATGCTTGGTGTCTGCTTGAGAGTTTTCACATGCGTGGCAAATACAGCAGGTAGTATTTCTTCAACAGATGTTCTACACCAGATCAAAACTGTGCGAATATGTTGGCAGGATAAATATAAATTGTTTTGACGTGGAGTCCTGAATCATCAGTGACAACTATTTGCAATCTAGACGGTTGTTTGATTGTCTCAGCTATTATAGATGATTACCTTGAATAGAATAGTTTTATTTTCACGCCTACAAGCTGATTGGCGAATTGTTGTGTAGGCCTTTTCTTTGCACATGCACACTATGATTTTTGTTTATGTAATCCGACTGTTAACATCTCGAATCCAGTCCCGACACGCCCACCTAATCCGCATATTCAATAATGGGGATGCTATTTAAAACTTATGCTGGACAGACGTACAGACTGTAAGAACTTTGTATGGAGAAGCTATGTCAAACTTAAGTGTGGCAGATCAATGAAAATGCTTTCTAAAAACAAAATGTGACAGACCAACGAAAATATTTTTTCAACTTAAATCTGACAGACTAATGGAAATCTTATTACAAACTAAATTTGACAGACTAATCAAAATATTATTTCAAACTTAATGTCACAGACGAACGAAAATATATTTTTAAACTAAATGTGACAGACTAATGGAAATCTTTTTACAAACAAAATTTGACAGACTAATGAAAATATTATTTCAAACTAAATGTCACAGACGAACGAAAATATATTTTTAAACTAAATGTGACAGACTAATGGAAATCTTATTAGAAACAAAATTTGACAGACTAATGGAAATGTTATTTCAAACTAAATGTCACAGACGAAAATATATTTTTAAACTAAATGTGACAGACTAATGGAAATCTTATTACAAACAAAATTTGACAGACTAATGAAAATATTATTTCAAACTAAATGTCACAGACGAACGAAAATATATTTTTAAACTAAATGTGACAGACTAATGGAAATCTTATTACAAACAAAATTTGACAGACTAATGAAAATATTATTTCAAACTAAATGTCACAGACGAACGAAAATATATTTTAAAACTAAATGTGACAGACTAATGGAAATCTTATTACAAACAAAATTTGACAGACCGATGAAAATGTTATTTCAAAGTAAATGTGACAGACCGAAAAAAATGCTATTTCAAACTTAAACATGACAGACTAAAAAAAGCTGTTCTTTTTTTAACTTAAGCATGACAGACCAACCAACTAACCATCGCACAGAACCTCTTATTAAGATGCTTGCATGCATCTAAATTACGTATGGATACAAAATAATGTATCGTTAAAAATAAAATAAAACAAAAGAATGTAAAAGCCGAAATCGAATTTGTTCTTTTTTTTTTTTTTTTTTTTTTACATGGTTCACCCCAAACAAGGCAGGACGCCACTGTAAACGTAAGGGGCTACTGAGAAAAAGGAAAAGGGGGGGAAGGATTGGTGGTTCAGCTTAAATTGGGATCTGAGCAGCGAGATGTCTGTTTACATTAGTTTTAAATTTCTGCATGTCAGTACTGTCGGGGAAACAGGGGGCAGGGAGGGAGTTCCAGAGGGCAGCAGCACGAGGAAAGAAGCTATTTGAGTAGAATGCTCTCCGGCATCTGGGGACCTCCACAGTGAATGTATGAGATTTAGTAGAATGTCGAGTTAGTCTAGTGAATTTACGTCGAGGGGGCACCAGAGCAGCACACTCATCGGAGCATAATCCATTGAAGTATTTGTAAAACAAACACAAGGATGCTACATTGCGGCGATGGGACAGGGGCTGGAGCTTAGTTGACAGTGAGGGACCTATTAGGTTGACTACTCTTTTTTGGACTTTGTCAAGGAGGGAGAGACTAGTAGATGATGCACCAGCCCAGATGTGGCAACAATACTCCATGCATGGGCGAATGGTGGCTTTGTAGAGATACAGGATAATGTCAGGTGTAAGGAGTCCACTAGCACGGTAGAAGGAGCCAACCTTCTTTGCGGCAGCCTTGGCAATGTCTTCAATGTATTTCACAACTTTAACTATGGAAAACAGAACAAAAAGGCTATGGTGTTTATTACACAGAGAGAGAGAGAGAGAGAGAGAGAGAGAGAGAGAGAGAGAGACAGACAGACAGACAGACAGACAGACAGACAGACAGACAAATCAAGGCCACTACAACTATGACGACGACTGTTAACAATTAAAGGTTCAATTATGGATTGGGGTACGAAATGGCTTGTTAAGGCTCAGCTCGTGTCTTTCAATTGTAGGTGTGCCCCTTTTCTTCCTGATATTTTCATGGATGGCTCTGTTCTTGAAGAGAAATCAACTCTGAGACTTATTGGTTTTTCTTTCTCATCAAATCTATCTTGGAGTTCATATATTAGATCCATTGCTCTTTCTGCTTCTCGTAAAGTCGGTTCTCTCTATCGCTCTAAACACTTTCTACCACCTGAGGCTATTCTCTATCTCTACAAATCTACTATCAGACCATGTATGGAGTACTGTTATCATATTTGGGCTGGTGAACTTCTGTCCCATTTGAGGGTTCTTAATAATGTGCAGAAACGGATCTGTAATTTGATTGACGCCACCCTTTCTTCTTCTCTGCACCCTCTTTCTCTCTCTCTCTCTCTCTCTCTCTCTCACAGACATGATGTTGTTAGTCTCAGTCTTTTCTATAAATACTATTATGGCATGTATTCTTCAGAATTGTCTGATCTATTCCCTGCTTCTTTTGTTCCAGCTCGTTTGACTCGTTGGTCTAGTGGTCTCCATCAATTAGCTGTACTGATACCTCATTGTAATACAGCTTCCTATTCCAGTAGTTTCCTTCCAAGAACTGCAATTTCCAATTTCTACGTAAATTGAGAGGTTAAAATAATACTACCTATAATTACATCCATTCGTTTCTCTATATGGTGTTAAAATATATTAAGGCCAATAGGCATCTCCTGTATTTGCGATAATCATCTTTAGTTCTTGTTAGCTTCTTACATCAAGTGGCTTCATACCTTGTCTAGAGCAACTTCCATAAAAAAATAAAAAAGAAGAGAAAGAAACAGAGAGACGGCACAACCAAATGAGCCAACTACAACACAGCTGTTTCCCAGAATTCAATCTCGAGCAAAGCTGGGGTTTCCTGCTAGTATATATATATATATATATATATATATATATATATATATATATATATATATATATATATATATATATATTTATATATATATATATATAGTAGTATGAACATATGATTATGGAAAGCAAGCTACACAAAAACATTTGTTTTTTATTCCCAGATAAGATCATCAGGCTATGGCAAGTAAGCTACATAGAAACAGGAAATCATTGAGCTAATTAGTCTCGAGCATGAACTACAAAAGGTTTCTGTGTAGCTTACTTGCCATAATTATATTTTTATACTACTATTACTAAGCTCTACTCACGTATTGAGCACTGTTGAAGTAAAATGCTAAAAAATATATATGTAGTATATTACTTCATAATATTAATGTGCATACATAAAGTAGTAATGTATGCATGTATATATATATATATATATATATATATACAGGGTGGGCCAAAATAAGGGTCCTATCTTTAAATTTGAATAACTTGAATTTGAATAACTTCCACAAAATAAAAGTTAAACTCACCAAACTTTATGTGTGTGTAGACTGACCCTTCCGAGATTTTTTGAAATAAACAAAACAAATTTTAGCCGAAAAACACTACTTAAAACTTACAAAAACTAAAGTATTGTTTTTTACACTGTTTTGAGTTTTTTAAGCAAAAATAATGTTTTCTAAATGAGGTTACGTTCCTTAGGGCTAATACGGCCCATGCTTGCTTCGGAAGGGGTCCTTTACTTATTCTAAAAAAAAAATTTAAAAAAATCAATAAATAAAAAAGTTATGAATTTTTAAAAATAGGACCCTTATTTTTGCCCATCCTGTATATATATATATATATATATATATATATATATATATATATATATATTATATATATATATAAACATCATGTATTTCTTTCTGACAAGGTTAAGCGAGTTGTCAATATGACTTTATTAAATCCCGTGATGCCTCATTGTGTGAATATTGAACCATAAATGAAATTAAGCTGAATGTTTCTTCTCTTAGAATTCTCAAAGAGGGATGCAATATCATTGGCATCGTGTCTCTCTTTCCGAAGCAGTCGAGTTTATTATGAATTCTACAGGAGATTTTGGAGGCAGAATTTTAAGTAGCAGGACGCATCACTTGCATCTGCCATGTTTGGAATGCTGTGGTGTGCAATTTGCATAATTCGTTCTTGAAATGTCAGAATTGCATTGCCTCGGCCAAAAGAATACAAAAGATTAAATTAACAACTCAAACTTATTTAATTCTTTAATTTTTTTTCAACATCTTGTGACCAAAGGCTAAAGTAATTGGCCACCCGCGAGCAGCCAACAACTGGTTTTAGTAATAAAATAAGGAATGGTCAATTGTAATTAACAATTTTAGAATTATTCAAAAGACAAAACATACCAAATATTATAAAACTGACCGCGCGTTTGGGAATTATCTTTTCTATACCTTCGATCAGTGGTAGAGCATCCCTAGGTATTTGTTAGGACACCTAACGAAAAGGAATTATCTCCCTTGAACCATTTCAGGAGTTAAGAGTTATCACCCTTGGGAAAAGGGTAGTATGCCCGGAGAGAAAGTAAACACAGATCACGGCTTCAGACTGTTAATATGTCAATCGCGTCCAGCGGCAAATTAATTCATTAATTCATTCTGTGTTCAGTTTTAATAAATCTGTTAAACGTTTCTCTTGATAGTTCATCCATTTTATTTACAAGTTATTATTTATTATAACCTAAATTACGAGGATATAAAAGTATTATTTACCTCTCGTGCAGGAGGTTAGACACAAGGTCAGGTAGGGGTTTGAAAAACCAGAGCACTAGGTCAAGTGCACGCTGGCCTACAAAAAATGCCTGAGCAGCCCCGTCGATATTTCCCTGTAAAGGTGCTTTATGCGATTAGCAATAAACTAACCTATTCTCAAAGAGACGGTAAAGAATAGTAGGGTGGACGTCCTAGAACCGAACAGAATCACAGCTCAATCCGACAACAACAAAGCCACTGTGGGAGTGATTGTCAGGGACGTGTCCCCGAGTGCCAGATGCTGTTGACCTGTAAGACCCCCTATTTATGTTAGCTAGTCTTATTATAATGGAGATAAAGTGTCTGTCTGCAACCGAAACCTTTTAAAAGTCTTTTAAATTTTTATTTAAGATGATTTCATATTGTTCCTATTTACTTGCCTCCCCACAAGGGCAGAGTTAGACACAAGATCGGTTTTTAATGTGGGGGATAATCCAGCTCCCAAAAAGGGAACTCTGAATCTGAACAAAAATAAAAATTGCCTCAGTCTAGAAGGACTTCTTTTTCACTGACCGAGGACAGAAAAGACAGAAAAGTGCAGCGTCAGAACGGATACTACACTTTGTTCCTAGCCAAAAGGACAATTTATTTATCTTTAAAATTTTACCAAAAATTTCACAGAAGTAATGTTCTTCATAAAATTAAAAGATGTGGCACAAGGCCAAAGAGATCGTCTGTTGTCCTCTTTGTCTATTCTCTAAAATAGTTTCAGTCACCAAAATACCACATTCACTCTATGGGCAATCCTACTTAACATTATCCCCGGTGTTTAGACTTTTTTATTTACAAAAAAATATATATGTACAATTTCATCGGTTGGGGGGTGGGGGTTACTAAAAAAATAACAACTCGCCATTTCACAAAAAAAAATCAAACAAAATAAAATGCGAAGTGTTGGTTAGTAAGATCCTCCCAAATCTATCTAGATATGAATGAGCTCCGCGCTGCTTTCCCGAGTAGTTTCAAAACCCTAAAACAAGCAAGACAGTTCCTAGGTTGGTAGAAAGAAGGACTATTGAGGGTAAAACAGAAATATTTATTTACTCCTCCGCAGGAGTTAGGCACAAGGCCAGTTTTATCTTACTCCCACAAGTAAGATGTGACCACAGCTTGGGTCGAGTAAGTGGGGTTAAAAGCCAGCGCTCGAGAGGTGAGCACTCTGGCCATTTAAAAATTGCCTGGGCAGCCCCGTCGGCATTCCCCGGTAGGGGCGCCTCAAGCAGTAAGCAATAAACTTACTCCTCCCCAAAGAGGGGAGGCGAAGCCTGAGAGGGTGGACCTCCTAGAACTGCACAGGACAAACCCACAGACAGGTGGAATCAAGCCCCGAAGGACAAGACGACATCCGTCTATAGGGGTGCAGTATCCATCGGAACAGATACTACACTTACTTCCTAGCGTGTGCCAGGTACAGCAATAACTGGATGGCGTTTGTGGGCAAGGATGGTGTCTTCCGAGATATGTACCTGGTCAGAGTACGGGGAAAATAAATGGTTTTATAGTGTCTACTAGTATTTACATTCATTAACCTTTCTGCTTTGAATTTTAATACCATTTAAATACCATTTTGATACCATTTTATTTTTAATACTATTTTAATGTTAATACCATTTTAATACGATTTTAATTTTAATACGATTTTAATATCATATTAATACCATATTAATACCATTTTAATACCATTTTAATTTAAATACTATTTTAATTCAAATACCATTTTAATTTGAATACCATTGTAATTGTAATACCATTTAAAGACCATTTAATACCATTTTAATACGATTTTAATTTTAATACGATTTTAATATCATATTAATACCATATTAATACCATTTTAATACCATTTTAATTTAAATACTATTTTAATTTTAATACCATTTTAATTTTAATACCATTGTAATTGTAATACCATTTAAAGACCATTTAATACCATTTTAATTTCAATACCATTTTAACACCATATCAATTTTAATACTATTTTAATTTAATACCATTTTAGTACCATTTTAATTTTAATACCATTTTAATACCATTTTAATTTTAATACCATTTTAATTTTAATACTATTTTAATACCATTTTAATACAATGTAATACCACTTTAATTTCAATACCATTTTAACACCATATTAATTTTAATGCTATTTTAATTTTAATACCATTTTAATTTTGATACCATTTTAATACCATTTTAATACGATTTCAATTTAAATACCATTTTAGTACCATTTTAATTTTAATACCATTTTAATAACAGTTTAATTTTAATACTATATTAATACCATTTTAATACCATTTAATACCTTTTAATTTTAATACTATTTTAACACCATATTAATTTTAATACTATTCTAATTTTAATACCATTTTAATACTATTTACATATTAATACCATTTTAATAGCATTTTAATGTCAATATCATTTTAATTTTGATACCATGTTAATACCATTTTAATAAGATTTTAATTTAAATACCATTTTAATACGATTTTAATTTTAATACCATTTTAATACCATTTTAATTTTAATACGGTTATAATTTTAATACCATTTTAATACCATTTTAATTTTAATACCATTTTGATACCATTTTAATTTTGATACCATTTTAATACTATTTAATATGATTTTAATTTTAATACTATTTTAATTTTAATACCATTTAAATACCATTTTAATTTTAATACTATTTTAATTTTGATACCATTTTAATACTATTTTAATATGATTTTGATTTTAATACAATTTCAATATGATTTTAATTGTAATAACATTTTAATACCATTTTAGTTTTAATACCATTATTATATTATTTTAATACTTTATTTTAATACCATTTAATTTAACTTATATATACAACAAAATCGTGATTCACAGAATGTATGGTTGGGCTATATCATTTACATATTGTAATTTTTTTTAATTTCATGATTTTCGTCGCCGTCTCTCCGTATCAATCAGCTCCTAGGCCAGCTTGGGATTAAAGCCCGAAAAACGAGCTGCAGTCAGCAAACGCCTCATAGAGATAACCGAACAATGTGCAATGTGGCTCTGGAAAAAAGAGATATCACATGGTGGTATAATAGCAACCAAAAAGTGTCCTCTGTATCGTTATCTCTATGAGAAGAACTATGAATGTTTTGCTAAGAGCACGTTTGCATGCAACAAAGATGTGAGACGCTCAGTCGTTAAACGTTTTATTTGTTTCAATTTTATTAAACAGTTTATTGAGTCGATGATTGGAATGCAGTTCGGATAACGTGAAGAGAGCCGATACGCGAAAAAAGCCGTCTAGAGGAAGGCCTCGAAACGGTTCATCTTCTCTCCTGATGACCCAGCATCATGTAGTGTCCGACAGGAAATATACCACTAGTCAAAAACAGCCGATAAAAGATAATTAAGCTGTTCCTTGGCTTTTTAGCTAGGTATAAAGTGTAGTATCTGCTATGACACTACACGTAGTCTATTCTGTCCTCTGTCAGTTAAGAGAAGTCTTTCTTGACTGAGGTGATTTTTATTTTTGTTCCAATCCTGAATGCCCACTTTGGGGGAGCTGGATTTTCCCACATTAAAAACGGACCTTGTGTCTAACTTTGCTCTCGTGGGGAGGCAAGTAAATAGGAGCATCGTTAAGCTGTTAATCCCACACAATAATATATCATGTTGTCCGGTTGCTTCATAGCGAGTTTCTGCTACTGTTCCGGTAGCAAGTTTCATTCTTCAATTTATATATGCAACGAAATTGTGGTTCGCAGAATGAATGGTTGTGCTAATTAATATATTGATTTGTTTTTAAACTGATTTTAGTTTTAGTTTTAGTTTTAGTTTTAGTTTTAGTTTTAGTTTTAGTTTTAGTTTTAGTTTAGATTTAGTTTTAGTTTTGGTTTAGATTTAGATTTAGATTTACTTTTAGTTTTAGTTTTAGTTTTTAGGTTTTAGTTTTAGTTTAGTTTTAGTTTTTAGGTTTTTGTTTTTGTTTTAGTTTTTAGTTTAGTTTTAGTTTAGTTTTAGTTTTAGTTTAGTTTTAGTTTTAGTTTTAGTTTTAGTTTTAGTTTTAGTTTTAGTTTTAGTTTTAGTTTTAGTTTAGTTTTAGTTTTTAGTTTAGTTTTACTTTTAGTTTTAGTTTTAGTTTTAGTTTAGTTTTAGTTTTAGTTTTAGTTTTAGTTTTACTTTTAGTTTTAGTTTTAGTTTTAGTTCAGTTTTAGTTTTAGTTTTAGTTTTTAGGTTTTAGTTTTAAACTGATTTTAGTTTTTAAGCTGATTTTAGTAATTACTTCTTAAGTTTTAGCGATTTCGATGTCTTATATTTTAGTTTTATGTATTTTCAAAGTAATTGCAGGAATAAATCGTAAATGAAAAAAAAGGAGATAAATATGTAGAATATATTTATTGATACATGTACAATATATACTGTACTTGGTAATATTTGGTACCTGGTGAAGTATTTACCCTGGTCGCATTAAGCTGGCTTCCTTCGAAGTAGGAAGTTTCTAGGGAATTAAATTCACAAGTGTTCACCAGTCGCATGTAAGTGAGAGTTTGGTACTCTGTACCTGTACCTAGTGCGTCATTAACCCTGGTTGGGTTGATCCGGCTTTCTCTGGAAGTGGAAGTTTCTAGGGAATTAAATATACAAGTGGTCCCCAGTCGCGTGCATACCCTGTATATCATAAATGGAATAAAAGGGGAGAAATATGTATAATATATTTATTTATGCTTGTACAATATATACTGTACCTGGCGATACTTGGTACCTGGTGCAGCATTTACCGTGGTCAGGTTTTGTAATTTGTAATTAACTGAACAAGGTATTCATATCTCAATTAGCTGCCTGCCTATCAGGTGCAGGATTCACCCTCGTCAGGTTAAGATGACTTCCTTCAGAGGAAGAAGTTTCTAGGAAGTAAATTCACAGGCGGTCCTCAGTCGCATGTATATACCAATCAGTTTGGTTTGGTTTAGTTGTTTTGTTTTATGGCATATCAACCCTTTTCGGGTTATTTACTGTCGAATCCGATCATTTTAGTAGAAGTTTTAATGCTTCTAAATATTTATTCATGGTGTTCGATTTGGTTGATTTGTAGAGGAAAATTGTTGTTTTTGTTTTTTGTTTTGCAGAACATGATTAAGTTGTGCAAAGGGAAAGGAAAAAAACAATAACATCAATGTTTGGTGCATTTTTAGTCAGGAAGTCGGTATCTTCAGACAGCCTGATTTGGTAGCACCAGAATATACCAATCAGGGGGATAACAGCGTTTTCTTTTTCAATTTTTTTTTTGGGGGGGGGGGTAGGGAGGTGTCATCGTCTTTCAACATATATCGCCTGGTATTTCCAAATGGCCAAGTGTGACCTTTAAGTGACCTCGACCTTGACCTTTAACTTAGATATCCCAAAATTAAATCAGTTTTAATTTAGATCATGACGGATATTTTGACTAAGTTTGGTGACGATTGGTCAAGCGATACAGACGTTAAGCTCTACACAAACGAGCATGGTGACAATTTTGATTGAAAACATAACCTTCTTGGTGAAGGTAACAACTATAAAGCAAACCTTTATGCCAAATCCTATCGAAGGCCTTTGATATATCAAGAACTATCGTTCTAGAAACGAAGCCTGTGTCAATAAATTCACTGATCCTGTGCAATATCACAGCTATCACGTCAGCTGTAGATCTTGCAGGACGAAATCCATATTACTGGTTGCTAAGTAGATTGTTTTTGTGTAGGTGATTGACAACTTCGTGATTTATTACATATTTGCGCAACTTATGACACACAGGGGACTGATCGGTTTGTATTGAGATGCAGAGGACCGATCTCCAGTATTTTAAAATACTGGACAGTTCAGCAAAGTCTTTAAAGGTGACGGACAGCATTTCTCTTTTAAGCAACGATTGAACAGCTTTGTAAGGATAGGAGCTAGTTCCGGTCGTAGTTTTTTGAGTACTGGGACTAGAATGTTGTCGGGACCAGTTGTCTTGTTGGCATCAAGGTTTTTGATAAGTTAGGCAACAGCTTGGACAGTTATTCAGATGGCGCTTAGAGCTTGTATGGTGATGGAGAGGATTTAGGGGGTAGGTGGCCCTGATCACAAAGGGTGGAATTTTCTGTGAACTTCTTTGCGCAAATGTTGGCTTTATCAGATGCTGAGTAGATCACGGCAGGTCTTAGATCTGTTCAGAACCCTGTTTGTTATTCTCCAAAACTCATGGGAGCCAAGCATTTGATCAGTCACTATAGATTCAACACATTGGACATAGGATTCTTCAACATTTTCTGTGACCCTTTTGCAGTGGTTTCAGGCAGATTTAAAAGAGGCTTTGGTTTCAGAGCATATCTTTCATTGAAAGCAATTGAAATAGTGGTTTCGGTGGGCAATAGCGGCAGAACATTAAGGGGTGTACCATAGCTGGCTTTTCGGTCTCTGTTGGAAGGTTTTGGATGGTATGAAGCTTTCTATATCAACGATTATCCAATCAGATATATCGGATGCCATACAGGACACGCTCTTTTTGAATTTTTTTCTGATGGGTTGACAAAATATGATTGAACAGTGATTATCCATCTCTGTCTCCCATCCAACACCCCTCCCCCACCCCACTGGTCAGTGATTTGGAACAAAGATTAAATTGAATAAACCTCTTCTGTCTTCCATCAGTCCTGGGTTAACTTAGTCATTTTCGAAAGTGTACATAAAGAGCTTTGATTTCAGGTGGCAAGCTTTCAGTCTTGAAGGTTCATACAAGAACAAGCGGTTTGTAACTATTGTAATCCGCTTTTTCCATTTAAAATTTGACTACTAATCGTCGTATATATATATATATATATATGTTGAGAATTAACTTGCTGCACTGAAGATTGCGTTAGCATGAAACATCGATGTCTGTATGTAATAAATAATTAATATTTATTTATAAATATCATTATAAGCCCCCTTTACTCTGAGAGAGGAACCGGCAAATTATTATTGAATCCTTCTGCATAATTCAACATTCAATCTTTACGGACGTGGCATATGTGTCCAATGAAAACCTCATTTGCGCCATAGGAGTACTTCGAACACTAAATTATATACGCATACGATTGTGTTCGATGTACATGCACATATACACGTACACATAAGTAGAATATTAATATTATATATATATATATATATATATATATATATATATATATATATATATATATATATATATATATATATATAGCCGAGAGGTTAACGCTCATGACTGCGAATCAGTGGCAATTTGTGATTTGAGTTCGTGCCCGCCGACCGTTGAGAATTAACTTCCTGCACGGAAGATTGCGTTTATTTAGGTAATAAATAATTAATATTTATTTATAAATGTTCTTATAAGCCCCCTTTACTAAAGGCCGGGCACTCTGAGTGAGTTTAATAACAAGCAGTACTAATAGCTTCATGTGAGTTCCAACACAGTTTGTTGTTGTAAGATTACTTTCAACTGCTCGTTGAAAATACCCGCCGACTCGGTATTTACAAAGTTAAATTCCTCCTTAATTATTAGCTAATTCGTTGTGGCCAACTGGGGAACGCTTTTGACTACGAATCAGTGGCGATTTGTGATCTGAGTTCGAGCCCGCCGACTGTTGAGAATCAACTTCCTGCACTGAAGATTGCGTTAGCATGAAACATCGATGTTTGTAGGTAATAAATAATTAATATTTATTTATAAATATTATATATATATATATATATATATATATATATATATATATATATATATATAGTGAGTTGACATCAACAAAATTAGAACATTTTCTATACTAGTTCCAAGAATTCAAATACAACGATTATTTGGCATACGATCGTTTCCAAGACAATTTGGAATTTTTTTATTTTGTATTATACTTTAGATGATTCTAAACCGTCTCTTCATCAGCACCCTCTACAACATCACATACAGAAGTCATTTAAGAAAGAAACATCAGATTTTAGTATTATTTCAAGAAACATATATTTAGACAATATTGGAGACACAAACTCCCATTATGCAACTATATATTACTCCATCAGTCAGTTCAAAATGACAATACTAGAAGAATACCCGTCCCAAGACGGGTAAAATTAATTCCCCGAACCAAAACAGTTTTGTTCCACTTTCATGCCTTCTTACAAATATTAAAATCATCATAGAATGCTACTTGACCTTATGTCTAGAATCCTTATTCGAATTTTGATCAACGTGTTAAGATGAATAAAATATTCCTTTTCATTAGGATGTGTTAATTAATTGATGTAATTAATATTATGTGCATAAGATGATTTACTTGCAGCTGCGACATTTGTCCTCAGTCCAGCAGGATTAATTAACACACGCACAGCAACGGTTGCGAAAATGAGGTATGATTTCAATAAATTGAGATGATGGGAACTGTTAATTTTTAATAAATATAATATTATAAGCAAATGATTAGTATGTAATGTATACACTGATATTAACGTTTATAACATTGGCCAGGGTTTCAACTTTCCCATAAAAGGATATAAAATCAAATCAGAAAATTAACTTTGCTTCTAAAAAATGTCTAAAATTTAAGGCTTAAGCTTATGTGGTCTTAATAAAATGTTTAGATAATAATCGTAAACTGTCATGTGTTTTCGTAATAATGGTGGCAACCTGATTTTCTTGCATGTATGACACAAGGTTGAAACACAGCAGTTCAAAAGAAGGAATATATTTGGTGTAGCTTTGATCACTGGTTTTTTGATGCTACAAATTTTATTTAGAAATTTTTTTAAATTCTTTGAATTTTCTAAAACAGCACCCCAAACCCTAAAAGTCATGAGGACTTGATATGCCATGTTAGAGTTTTGTCAGGGCTATCATGTGACTTTCACTAATATTTCACTGCCCTCCCTCAAACTATGGGCTGAATAATAGGGTTGGCTAGATTCTCAAGCATTGGTAAAACCACTAGCCTAGAAGAAGAAATCCCCTCCAAAATAACACAAGATGTCATGGTTTTGGGAACCTATCATTCTCATCAGCCTCTTTGGCAAAATAAACGAAAACAATGTCATGGAAAGCATCAGAATTCCTGAGAGAGACATCGTTGCCAACATTCAAATGTGAAGAGAGCGCTGAAAAGAAAGAATCTATTTAATGTTGAAATTGATGAAACCTAAAACATTGTGTGCAATTTGCATAATTCATTCTTGAAATGTCAGATTTGCGTTGCCTTGTCCAGAAGACAAAATTAACAACGCAAACTTATTTTTAATTCTTCCATATATTATGACCAAAGGCTAAAGTAATTGGCCACCCACTAGCAGTTAAAAACTGGTTTCGATAATAAAATAAGAAATGGTCAATGAAGCATCTGTACTTACCAATTAGGAGTCATTCAAAAGACCAAACATACCAATTACGGACTAATGACTATCAAACTGACCACATACATGGGAATTACCGTTTCTATATCTTTGATCAATAGTGGCGCGTCTGTAGGTAATGTAGAACTCTAGCAACCGCTATTTATTTTCACCGATATATCTATGTATAATTTATTATGGCCAAATCATTTGGAAACACTGATATTAGTTTGATCACTGGAGTTAAGCAAAGTTGAGCCTGGTTATTATTCTGATGGGTGACCATTTAGGATGTCTAAATGTTGTAAGCAAACAGTTCACAGACTTTTCTTTATATAATATCAATTCGATTTCGTGTCAGATGATTACAAATTTCCTTGTGTTTTCTGATACAATTACATGAATAATCAGGTTTCTTATTAGTTTTAATATTAAACAGTAAAACAATGTTAAATAGAATGGATAGTCAAATACAAATGGCACCATGCTGTGACTTGACTCTTGTCTAATGGCGTCGCTGATGATGATGGATTGTTAGGTGACTTATTTGTTTTAATATTAACAATAAAATAATGTTAAATAGCATGGATAGCCATATACAAATGATACCATGCTGTTACTTGACTCTTGTCTGATGACATCAATGATGATGATGAATAATTAGGTGACTTGTTAGTTTTAATATTAACTAGTAAAATAGTGTTAAATAGCATGGATAGCCATATACAAATAGCACCATGCTATCATTTGACTCTTGTCTGATGATGTTGATGATGATTAATAATTAGATGACTTATTAGTTTTAATATTAAGCAGTAAAATAATGTTAAATAACATGAGTAGCCAAATACAAATGGCACCATGCTGTGACTTGACTCTTATCTAATGGCGTCACTGATGATGATGGATTGTTAGGTGACTTATTTGTTTTAATATAAACAGTAAAATAATGTTAAATAACATGAGTAGCCAGATACAAATGGCACCATGCGTTGACTTGATTCTTGTCAAATAACGTCTATGATGATGATCACAGCAGTAATCTGATTCTTTCAGTCTACCATCTTGGATTAAAATAGCATGCTTGTCGATCTGAAAATAAATGGCTCTAAAGTAACCAACACCACATGTGTTTACGGTTCACTTGTTTATTAAAGTTTAAAAATAAAACGAAATCAGTGACCTGCAGTTGTTTTAAGTACCACAGGGGTAGGGGGGATTCACTCCCAATGTTTTAGACACTGACTGTCGGCAAACGCATCCGTTGCCTTCATAATATCAGAATAAAAGTGAGAGAAAGCAAGACGAAAATTAAAGTCACCTCACCTCTTTCAACTCTAACGTTATTCCCTCTGACTCAGTTGTGGAAAGGGCAGACAACTCGTCCCTTTCTCAATTACAGTATTCAACAATAAAAATGTGAAGCAGTCGTCTGTTATTTAACCTTTTATGCATGATAATAAAATAAGTTATCTTTCTTAACATTCTTAAGCAAAAAATGGTACAATATTTAATTTCTAGTGAGATGACAATGGATTGACTAGAAGCAATGTGTAGTATCTGTTCTGATACTACATATCTTTTCTGTCCTCGGTCAGTGAAGAAGAAATCCTTCACGACTGAAGCAATTTTTTATTTTTGTCCAAATTTAGAATTACCCTTTTTGGGGAGCTGGATTGTCGCCCACATTAAAAACCGACCTTGTGCCTTACTTATGGAGAGGCAAGTAAATAAATAGGGACAATGGATTTTATTGTGAGCTCTGATGCGATTACAGAAAGAGGGAAAAGAGGAGTTAAAAAAAAAACACGGCCCTGTTGATGTGCAGCCGGAGAAATTGGACCCTATCTGTTATAGATATCTTCACTTCATAATTTGGCATGCTAGGAAGTAAGTGTAATATCTGTTCCGATGGATACTGCACCCTATAGACCTGTGTCGTCTTGTCCTTTGGGGCTTGATTCCACCGGTCTGTGGGTTTGTTCTGTGCAGTTCTAGGAGGTCCACCCTCCCAGACTTTGCTTCCCCTCTTTGGGAGGAGAAGGTTTATTGCTTACTGCCTGAGGCGCCCCTACTGGGGAATGCCGACGGGGCTGCCCAGGCAATTTTTAATGGCCAGAGTGCTCACTCTCTCGGGCGCGGGCTTTTCAAACCCCACTTTCCCAACCCGACCTTGGGTCACATCTTACTTGTGGGAGTAAGATATAACTGGCCTTGTGCCTAACCTCCTGGAGAGGAGGTAAATAAACATAATTGATGTGGAATTAAGTTGATCTTTCTTACAGTTCAAACTGGTTGAGGTGTTGCTGCCAGTTTTAGCTGTCGATCGTCTAGTATTTAATGGTTAGGTTTTGCGTATCAGTGACAAGAAAAGAAAGTCTTCTCTCCCTTTTCGGTACACCCGGTCCGGATATTCAACATAAGCAGAACGTCTTAGTTAGTTGGTAATGCTGGGTTTATTAACAATAGAAGTACAAAACTTCAATAAGGCTTAGTATCTCATGTGGGCAGGGAAAGCTCGATCTTGGAACTTATGTCATAATTTTTGTTGACTAAACTAAAGGAAAGAGAATTGCTCTCTTTTCGAAAGAAGTTCTATATTTCAGCTGTACTTAAAAGAATGACGACAAACACTGATGTACACAAATATAATGATATATCTTTGACAAGATGGTTTTCCCGGACCCGATCGACTGATGATCTCAATTTCGGGTTGATATTATATAACAATTTGTGACTCACGCATCCACCTGCAAATGTCCATAATGCGATGTTGCCATTGCTGTCTATGTAACCATCCCCCTAGGGCGTTTATTTAGTGACGAGATATTCCCGTCTGAAGCTGACCTTTGGTTAAGCGTAACCGTTGCTGATGGTTTCAGCTCAATCAACAATTATTTTATTTCCGACAATGCACCATGATTGTTTCTTCTAGCCAGATGGATTCGACTTAATCAACAATTATTTTATTTTCGACAATCAAACATGTTTTTTTTTCGGCCAGGTGTGTGTCTGTGTCAAGTACGTTTATTTCTGCCATGTGATCTTTTCGGTACACACGGTCTGGATATTCAACATAAGCAGAATGCCTTGTCAGTTAGTAATGCTGGGTTTATTAACAGCAAACCGCAATAGAAGTACAAAACTTCAATAAGGCTTAATATCTCATGTGGGCAGAGAAAGCTGCATCTCTACTTACCAGGTGCATATTTCTTCCTTCTGTACTCTCTTTTCTTAATACACTTGTTTTCTACTTTATACCGTGTTCGTGTCTTCATTTCGGTCCCTTTAAACAGGGCCACAACAATTATTCAGGAAAGTTTGGGGAAAATTTAGAGAACTTCTCCCAATCCTAACATCCTGAGCCATCCCAATTATTACCAGGGGTAAGGTTTATTATAGCTGCGTAAGAAGCATGATGTTGTATGACAGTGAATGTTGAGCTCTCACCCAGGCCTCACTTGCTTGACTCCAGAGAAATGACAGGGCAATGATTAGGTGGATATGCAATGTAAAGCCGGACCAGATCAAGAACATTAGGTCAGACACTCTACTTGAGAAATTGGTCATTCCAAAATTTGATGTCCTAATAAGGGAAAATCGTCTTCACCGGTTCGGACATGTTAAAAGAAGCAAGGGGTATATCAACACATGCAGAGACCTAACACTGGACTGCAAAAAAGAAAGCTGGGAGGCCCAGGAAGACAAAGAAACCATCAGGCAAGACCGTAAACAGTGGCAAATGGAGACAGTCAATCCCCAGAATCGTGATCACTGGAGACTTGGCATAAGGACAGCCAGACAACGTTGAACTTCTTGTCACAGGGAACATAGACGATAAACCTGGATAGTGAGTGAGTATTGATTTACTCCTCTCCAGGAGTTAGGCACAAGGCCAGTTTTTATCTTACTCCCACAAGTAAGATGTGACCCAAGGTCGGGTCGGGAAAGTGGGGTTTAAAAATTGCCTGAGCAGCCTCGTTGGCATTGCCTGGTAGGGGCGCCTCAGACAGTAAGCAATAAACTTACTCCTCCCCAAAGAGGGGAGGCGAAGCCTGGGAGGGTGGACCTCCTAGAACTGCACAGGACAGACCCATAGACCGGCGTAAATCAAGCCCCGAAGGACAAGACAATACCAGTCTATGGGGTGTAGTATCCATCGGAACAGATACTAGTGAGTGAGTAATTCGTATCTACATCTCATAATAACTGTGGGATCAGTTTGGTCTCTTTCATAGTTCAAACTGGTTGAGGGGTCGGTGGTAGATTAAGGCTGATAATCTAACATTAGATGGTAAAGGGTTGTTTCTTACTGACAAGAAAAGGAACTATCCTTTCCCTTTTGAAATTCAGTAAGCCGTGGTAATTTTTGTTAACTGGTTACTAATATAACAATGGAAGAATTACAAAAGTTCAATAAGGCTTAATATCCCTTTTGCAGGGTTCGTTTCATCTTGGAACTTAAGTTTGTATTCTGTACTTCCTCCAGATATTTCGGTCAATTAAGACGACCGTAATCATTTGGTGTACATAAGCTTAATATCCCTTGTGGAGGGTTAGTTTCATCTTGGAACTTAAGTTTGTATTCTGTACTTCCTCCAGATATTCTGGTCAATTAAGACGACCGTAATCATTTGGTGTACATAAGCTTAATATCCCTTGTGGAGGGTTAGTTTCATCTTGAAACTTAAGTTTGTATTCTGTACTTCCTCCAGATATTTCGGTCAATTAAGACGACCGTAATCATTTGGTGTACATAAGCTTAATATCCCTTGTGGAGGGTTAGTTTCATCTTGGAACTTAAGTTTGTATTCTGTACTTCATTCAGATCATCAAAAAGAGTTATTTTTTTAGGCTGGTGCGAATTGCATGCGTCTATCGATCAGTTAATTTCAATGTCTGTTATTATCTTCAGCATTTCAGCCCTCTATCTCAAACAGCACTATCTATGAAGAATCGACGCATACTCTTCTTTACCAAAGTATTCAGATCGACAAGAGAAATAAACGGTCACTTCTGATCATATTTCCAAGAAAACAACATGTTCTCTCTGTCAGGTGCCTTATGGCGGTATCTATCATGTGGGAGTTTAAAGCGTGAAATGAAATTTCAGACAAAATGGAATAGTTAGTTTATGGAATGGTAGATAAGCATGACAACAGACTAGTAAAAATAAGGACACAAACACATCACTAAATCAGAACCAAGATATTTCGATCAATTTAGACGACCGTAATCATTTCGTGTAGATAAGCTTTATTGAGCAGAAAACGGAAACTCACTTGTGCTTTTTAATGATCATCGTTTCGATACGCAAAAAGTTGTAACCATTAAAAACGCACATGATATGAAATTGCATCGTGTCTGATTTCACGATCCAAAAATAATATTCCTCAAAGGCCTGGTTTTTAACATCTTTGATATCCTCGTATATCATGTTTTATGCATTGATTTTCAGTATTTACTTCAACGTAAGTAGAGCTAGGTAGTATGTTATGAAAATATATTTGTGGCTATGGGGATGAAACGCGGAGGCCTCTGTGTAGCTTAATTACTATATATATATATATATTTATTTTTTTATCTTTTTATTTTTTATTTTTTATTTTTTATTTTTTATTTTTATTTCATTTTTTTCTTCCCTTCTTAAGTGACCTCAATTAAAGCAACACCACATTGTGTATTGCCGGTTGTTGTAATTCTTATTCAAGGTACTTAATTTCCCTGATGATCTGCCAAGCAAGTACCTGCTTGGTAGTGAAACACGTGTAGGTAAAAAAAACTCTTTAATTTGAAAAATGATAAATTAATAATTTTTGAATGAAAAAATCTTTTGTGGTGTTGATTTAGGCTCCTGAACGGAATGCTTTGGTAAGCTTTCAAAAAATCACACACATATATATATATATATATATATATATATATATATATATATATATATATATATATATATATATATATGTGTGTGTTTTCTAATTCAACATTCAAAGTTCTTCAAATATAGAATTATTTTATGACATAAAGTCAGCTATTGCTCTATAGTGTGTGACTAGAGCTATTTTTCAAAGTTTTAATTATTTTACCCTGAAAAATCTTCGTAGAACATGATTTAAACAATTGGATAATTGATGAAGTCAACTGTCGCCTACATGCTTTTATTATTTTTTTTCATTTTCATTATCACTTCTTAGCTCCTCCTCCTCTTCAGGCACATCCAACATTACTCCTCCTTCATGCACTTGGTTTACTCCCACCTACCTGCCTCCTACTCTTTCCCTGCCTTTCGTCTTCTCTCCTCCTTCTCCTCGCCTTACATAATTCACTCACCACTCTCCCCACATAGAACTTCTACTCACACTTCCTCCACTCTTTCTCCGCCTAACATCCTCTCCCTGGATTACCTTTATCGCTTTGCGGCATAAAAATCTCCGTTTTCTGTCCAATAAAGCTTGTCTAACTCAAATGATTAAGGTCGTCTGAATCGACTGAAATATGTTGCTTCTGCTTTAATGATGTAAAGTTAGTTTGTGTATTTATTTGTTACTAGTCTGTTGACATGCTTATCTCCTATTCCATATACTAAACATTTCATATCTAATATATAATTTCAGACATCTGCTTGGCGTGGTCAAACAGCCCACCTCAGATTCAGCTTAAACAAAACATCACCCTTCACCTACCATTTTTTTTGTTTTGTGAATACAGTGACTCCTTATGTTCGATTCATAAAATAAACCAATTATTTTATGCTGTTGTGGCAAAGTTACTTGCTTTGGCCGAAGGGGTATCTCTTGGGACCGGCACCAATATGACAACATCGCTTTGGACGTTGTGGTAATCTTGGTTGCGGAACCAATGTGGCAACATCTTTTGCCGGGGCAGCTGGGCGATCTTTGTCGGACTTTTGTCGACGACGGGACGATGTGTGACAACGTGTGCACGTATGTGCAATGTTTCATCTTGTTATGGCCAGTGAGCAATCATCGTCTGACGATAGTCACTGTCGTCTGCTTCTGGGACTGGTTAGCCGGCTGTTTGGTCGGGACCATCGTGCTGCAAATCAAACATTATGTAATAATGGGACAAACCATTTTACTTATTATATAAAAATATAATTTATTATATTTCGAAAAAGAAACATCTCAGAGTGCGCGACAAGATGCGTGCGTCTCTGTCAGAATTCAAACAAGTCTCTCAATTTTCAATCTCTTTACCAGAGAGAGAGAGAGAGAGAGAAAAAGAAGGGGGAAAGTGAGAGAGAAGGAGAGAGAGGCAGAGGGATAGAGAAAAAGAGAAAGAGAGAGAGGGAATACAGCCGTCATCAGAATTTCAACAAATCTCAGTGACTGGTTTTCTTTGACAACTTGAACCTGGCTGGTGTCTTCAGCATTGTTGACGTTTTAGCTGACATCGGATTACACCGAATACCCCGATCAGTGAGCTGACATTTTCAGTGCAGCGAATTTACTTTATTTGCAACTCAAGTCTGGTGCAAGGGTTACGAATATAACGGGAAGCACTTAGCTCCCCAAAAGATTACACATTGTGCCACACTGTTCTAAATTGTATTAACTATTTTCCCTGGGAATTAAAAATATAATTTTACACTTCCCTTACCAAGTCTAATCACAGAGGAGCGGAATCCTGTTTTTAACTAAACTTAAATTCTTCAAAGTTTGACTTCTAATAATATTCGTGTTTAGTCGTAATTGTTCAGCATTCACAATGAATGCAACTGGGAGAATCCAGAATGTTGGAGATAATATTCTTCTTGCAACTGTAAAGGATATCTTTTGTCTGACCTCAGCCATACAGACTTTGTTCATAATTGGGTCACTGCTTCAGCCCGGACCAGAGAAATCTGTCTGGTTATGAGAAAAGAAAGAAAGAAAAAAGAAGAAACATAACAGTAAATCTGATGCTTAACTTATATGCCATAATATGCAGTCCAATAGATTCCTGCGGGGAATCTTCCAAAGTGACAAAAGAAGCGGAAATTAGTGAAATTCGAAAGTAGGCAACTATAAAGAATCTACAGACCGCCATTGATAAAAAAAAAAAGAAGAAGAAATCTCCACAAATAAAATTTGAAGATACGAGCTGCAGTTTGGGGTCAAGTCACAAGGGTATGGAGAAAAAGAGATTTATAATAATCTGAAGTTCCTTCCTTCGTATATGCCGGACTGGTTTCCAATATGTTACCGGCTGAGTTTGGCGTGTTTGATTGTTACATTCTGTACACAACACCTTTTGGGGAATAATGGCTGCTAGAATAGCAGAATTAAAGGTATTGAAAGAAAGATCAAGAGTTTGAAGAATCAGGTGCGTGCAAAGTCTTTATATTATTAATATCCGCAGCACAACTGGGAATCCATCGAATTGGAACATTTTTTTCTTCTGACAAGGATATTATTTTTTTTTACAGAGACAAAGAAATGGCTACAATCTTTCTATAATGGAGGTTTGGTGTCTGTAACTATAAACTACGTGATAACACACTCTCTCCACCAAGCAAGTGATGAGTGTACAGTTGAAAAATGTGTGTCTTGTGAAAGAGACCTTCCTGGCCACAGGTTTTACTTCAGTTTTCCTTCTACAAGCATAGCACTTTTACTAAGGCATTTCTATATATCTATATATCTATCTCTTTCTCCTCACCCATCTCTCTATCTATTTCCCTCTCCCCCTCTCTCTTTCTCTCTCTTTCTCTCTCTCTCTCTCTCTCTCTCTATATATATATATATATATATATATATATATATTTAACATAGTTCACCCCAAACAAGGCAGGCCGCCACTGTAGACGTAACAGGCTACTGAGAAGAAAGAAAAGGGGAGAAGGTTGGGGGTCAACCTAAATTGGGATCTGCGCAGCGAGATGTCTGTTTACATTAATTTTAAATTTCTGCATGTCAGTACTGTCGGGGAAACAGGAGGCAGGGAGGGATTTCCAGAGGCCAGCAGCACAAGGAAAGAAGCTATTTGAGTAGAAAGTTCTCCGGCATCTGTGGACTTCCACAGTGAATGGATGGGATTTAGTCGATTGTCGAGTTGGTCTAGTGAACTTACGTCGAGGGGGCATCAGAGCAGCCAATTCATCGAAGCACAATCCATTGAAGTATTTGTAAAAAAAAGCACAAGGATGCTACATTGCGGCGATGGGACAGGGACTGGAGCTTGGTTGACAGTGAGGGACCTATTAGGTTGGCGACTCTTTTTTGGACCTTGTCAAGGAGGGAGAGACTAGTAGATAATGCACCAGCACAGATGTAGCAACAATACTCCATGCATGGGCGGATAGTGGCTTTTAAAGATATGGTTACAAATATTTCCTGTTGAGTTTTAATTTCACTTAATCGTCAAAACTTGAGATACATATGATTTGACCTTCTTATTTTTTCCTCCACTTCTTTTTGATGATTTTAACTTACGTATGTGGTTCTTCCCCCTCCCCCTGTCTCTCTGCCAATGCTATTTCGTTTTTGACTGGTGGATATTTATTTTCCGCCATTTCCAATACGTAATTGTCCCGTTAACCCTTTGAAGAGGTCAGGAGGTCGAAATAAACTACAATGCTGACAATTACGATGTTTACGTGAATTTTTTCTTTCTATATTTTATTCTTGCTCTATTTTCTACATTGAGCTCTCATACTCGGATTTCTTACCGAAATTATTCACTTCAACACTAAATATATATATATAACTTAGATCTAATATACGTAACGTTTTTTTTCTTGTCTTTTAAGGGAAGTGGGGCCTGATCAACTCTGCTGGGAAGCCATGAAATAAAGTACTGTTTTGTTTTTAAATTCCCGAAACACTTTTTCATTGTGAACAACTGATGACCCCTTAAATAATGTTAAGACTAGCGTAAATTCTTGGAAGCAAACTAATATAGTGACTGCAAAAAGTAAATTGACTTACAAAAAAGTGATTTTCCACCGAACGACTTGGGACTAAAATGTTTTTGTTTTTTTGTTTTTATTTTATATAGTTTTAATGGTTGAGAAACTTCCAAGACTATATATATATATATATATATATATATATATATATATATATATATATATATATATATATATAAAGAGGTGTACTAAAAGCGAACTTTTAGGAAAGGTAAAACCTATTGTGAAGAGTATATAGCTCAATATCCAGGATAGAGCAGGTAGCAATCGGACATTTGCTTGCATTCGGGCAGAGTTTTGCCCAGCGTTTTCTTTCCCTACAACTTTTATTTCTTTTTTTCAAATTTTAATTCTTGGCCATTGCCAACTTATCTATCCCAGCGACTTCCTCTGATGATTAGATTTTGATCTTTGAAAAGCCTGGCTTAAGGAAAATTTAACTTGAATAAATTGCCTTTTTGCGGAATATACCTTGCTCTGAGCAATTGAATTGAATTTTGATTTGGCTTTTGCTTCTCTAATTCCTTTCCAGTCTTCTTCATATATATATATATATATATATATATATATATAATTATTTAAAAATATATATTTAATTATTATCCACATACGTATACGTTTCATCCTTGCAGAATTGTAGGGATAACTTTTACAACCGGTCACACGATTCGAACCTTGGAATACAAGTCACCGTTAACTCAATTCCAAATGCTCTAACCGATGAGGTCAATTCCAACACTTACACGACGAGTAGAGATATAAACCCTATTGATGTGAAATCAGGTGGAGAAACATAGTGAGCCGTCTTAACATTATTCAACAAAGCATGTAGAAAGGCACTTGAATTTTTAGCTTAGTTTTTTTAGACGGCTTATATTATCTCATTAAAGGCTCTAGCCGAAAGAGAGCTATAAATAATTATTTAATAATATATATTTAATTATTATCCATATACATATACATTTCTTCCTTATATATATATAGTCTCGGAAGTTCTTTTAACCTTCAAAACTGAAAAAAAAAAAATTTTGTTGAAACATTTTAGTCTAGTAAGTCTAGTAAGTCAATCAATCTACTGCAATCACTATTTTAGTTTACTTCCAAGAATATACTCTAATATAAATATATTTTTATATATGTTTTTATATATAAGGGATCGTCAGTTGTTTACCATGAAAACTGTTTCGGGATTTTAAAAACAAAACAGTATTTCTTTATCATGGCATCCCAGCAGTGTTGATCAGACACCACCTCCCTATTTAATAATTATTTTTTAATTTAAAGAGTTTACAAATATTTGATTTTGTTTTGCCTCCAGATTTGTTTTTCTAAAGTATTAAAATATAGTTTCTCCTTACCTGTGTTGTTCCTATATATATATATATATATATATATATATATATATATATATATATATATATATATATATATATATATATATATAGTCCAAAAAAAACTTTGAGTCATTTAAAAAAAAAAAAGTAAAGTAAAATGCAGTTCAAATTCCCAGAGAAACTAACTAAATCCAAGATATTGCAGACTTAACATTCGTTGGAAAATTAATAAAAAAATAAGTAAATACAAAAAATGAAAAGGGGGGTTAAGTATCTAAGAGTGAAACAAAAACAGGAGACCTTAAGCGTCTAATATTAACATGGGGATCATCAGCTGCTTACCATGTAACTGTTTCGGAGATTTAAAAACAGGACAGTTATAATATTCATGGCTCTCCAATGGTACTGATCAAACGACTGTATAAACGAATATATATATATATATATATATATATATATATATATATATATATATATATATGGTGTTTCATGACTAAATGTGAAATGAATCGTTTATATCCAAGTGGATGACATCTTTGTTGAATTAGATATCTGTTCTTGAGGTGATAGGTTTAATTTCTCTTTTTTATGGCATAGTAAATTTGGTCAGATTAAAGTAAGGTTTGGAAAACAAGTTTAGACCCCCTTGGTAGTAAAGATAGATCTCAAATCGAAACCTTGTAGGAACTCTGGTACCAACACATGGTTGAGAATTAAGACCAGCCTTCTCTCATATTTGCTTTCCAGACGTGCTACAGACAGGACCAGCCTTGGGTAATTTCACCTAACAGAAAAGATGGGCCGAGAACATGTAAGTGTTAACATTATCTTTTTATATGAATAACTTGTGCAGTTTTATTTGTATGGCAACAATGTATTTCTTAATGTAATCTTATGCCTTTACATGTCTCGTTTTACTGTTTCATAGTTTGTCATAGGCAAACAGTTGTGGACCTGTAAGGGGTCCAGAAAGAAGACACGAACTTGGTATTAAGTGAAACAAAGTATATTGAAGAAAGCATATATACAGCATATAAAGAGAGTGATTGAACGTCTGTCTGACTGCCAGTATTAGACTGGAGTAGTTCCAGGTATTGAATTCCCTCCCACCGCAGCAATATGTTACACAAGGTCGAAAAGTGGGGGAAGAGTCAAGTCAGCGCCCCTAAAGAAGGAGCACTCTGGCCTAGCAAAAATAGTCTGGGAAGCCCCGTCGACATTCCCCGGTCAGGGCGCCTCAGGCAGTAAGCGATAAACTTACTCCACCCCAAAGAGGGGAGGCAAGGCCTGGGAGGGTACACTTCCTAGAACAACCCAAGACAGTATACCTCAGCCCGGCAGATAAAAGGCCACCGAAATGGCCCAGTTCCTGCTGGACTGATTGTCGAGAACGAATCCTCGACTGGTAATACCTTACCCCATCCCGACGTCCTCAATCAACCGAAGTTAACGAGAGACTGATCGGACTGGGGTTGGTTCCAACCCCGAAAGGCATGTGCTCCCGGTATTTATAGTGAAGCGGAAGAGTTCATGTAGTCCGTAAGGTAGGTGCGATAACACAAACTATTAATAAATTAAATGTCTTTTTTTATCATAGACTTTCAAATAGTCTTTTACTTTCTAATTTCATAGCCAACATAACACACTGTGAATTTTAGCAACATCCCACGTGCTCAGAGAATAAATTTAAATTCCTAACCAACATGTTGCTAATCTTGAATATCAAATAATCCTAGAAAAAGAAGGAGTGCAAAACCGGGCGATAGGCAGAGCCTTATTTTTCAACTCTATTTTGTGTTATTTGAATTTTTGTAAATGATTAGTTACACCCAAGTTGCTATTTCGCCCAGAGATGTATTCTCACCGTTCCCATTATTATTACAATGTAAATGAATTCGATAGATCCGACTAGATTCGACCTTTGAGCTTATAGTCGATGCCGACAGGGCATAATAGTAAAGCACTGACATGGAGGTTGTAAACTTAGTGGTCATCGCTAGCATCATAGTCCCAACTAATGTCATATTCGACTGCAGTTTTAGAATCTTTTTCTAGAATATATTGCAGACATATAGACAGGAACTTTTACTTATATGGAAGACATACATTCTCGATCTGCGGGCTATGATTGTGGTATAGCATCTATTCTGCTCTCGGACAGTGAAAGAGAAATCTTTCTAGACTGAGGCAATTAAAATTTTTGTCCCAATCAAGAGTGCCCATGTTGGGAGATTTTTATTTTACCAACATTAAAACCGACTTTATGTCTAACTTGTCCTCGTAGGGAGGCAAGTTAATAGGGACATGCGTAAATTGGAATATCTGGATGGGGCTCCACCTGTCAATGCCGGTAATGGAATATGGGTGGAGAAAGAAGACGTTTAGTCAACATTAAAAAAAATATATATATTTTTTTGTTTACTTTGCTTTTAGACATTTGTTTGAACGGGACAAAGTTGAGATGGGAGTGATTGTAGAGCAGATGGACCAATTAGGGGAGAAGGTCGCGAGTATTAATGGAAGAGATCATCAGCAGTCAAATTAATTCATGTCGCTTTTATTTTCTCTCTATTTTTTTTGTTTTCCATTTTATCTAACCCTAACCCTCTCTGAAAGGAAATGTTCTGCTTTCTGTTATTTGACTGAATGCCAGAAACGCTGAAATGAGTGGAATTGAATTTCTGTGATTTACATTTGCTAATTGCAAAAGTGTATAATTGTTCAGGACTGCTGGGTTTTTATTTTCGACACGAGCATCTCGCTGTGTGGAGCACAGTTTACTAAAAATGAGTAGTTATTGCATAATGACGGGTTATTCTAACAATTGGGTTGCAATTATGTAGGGGGTTCATGATGGTTCACGATGGCTGTAATGGATACTACTGTTGCCTATGAAATTTACTGTGCTGAGTTTGAATTAACTAGCATATATTCAGATCAATTACACACTAAAAGTGTTCTAAGTCCCTTTTTTCAGCCTGAATGACGTCACTTCCGGAAGGATGACGTGGCAATTTTAACAGAATTTGCCATTCAAAGTATGGTTTAAAAACAGGCTGATTTCTGAATAAAATGTGTTTAATTAATTATATGAATAATTTTTATTAATATCACTTTATCAGAAAATATTGTAAATACATATGTAAATTTGAGTATAGCAGTTATAAGTGTATATTTGTAAATATGAATTTATTTGAAGTTTAAAAGAAATGAATTATGTAAATTGCAAAACCCGTCTAGTGTCTGAACGACTTTTATTTATATGTTATTTTTTGGCCAAGATCAAAGTGTAGTATCTGTTCCGATAGATATTGCATAGACTGGTATCATCTTGGCCTTCGGGGCTTGATTTACGCCGGTCTATGGGTCTGTCCTATGCAGTTCTAGGAGGTCCACCCTCCCAGGATTTGCCTCCCCTCTTTGGGGAGGAGTAAGTTTATTACTTACTGCCTGAGGCGCACCTACCGGGGAATGCCGACGGAGCTGCCCAGGCAATTTTTAATGGCCAGAGTGCTCACCTTCTCGGGCACTGGCTTTTTAAGTCCCACTTTCCCGACCCGACCTTGGGCCACATCTTACCTTGTGGGAGTAAGATAAAACTGGCCTTGTGCCTAACCTCCTTGCGAGGAGATAAATAAATTAATCTAAATTAAGTAATTAACAGTCTCCCAACCTAATTCTAAGGTATACAAAGATTATGAACGCTGATTTGAAAAAATTAATTAAATAGTAATTGTCCGCCCCCCCCCCATCTCTTACGTTTACAAAAATTATCGCCGACGGACAGACGGACAGACAGACAGACAGACAGACAGAGAACCTGCTCGTTATATTATAAGTAGAATGAAGAGTCCTAAAGCATCCTCACAAATGTGTACTAGTAATTTCCACAAAGAGAGCAGGGGAACAGCAAAAGGAAAGTACAACCGCTCAGTTTGTGAAAGCATTGGTTACACAGGAAGTGCAGTGGAATTACGTGTAGGTTGAGATATGATAAGCAGTTAGTTCACAAGAAATGTAAGACAATGGAGGCAGATGAAAAAATCAAACAGGATGAAATAAGAATAAGTTTTGTAACCTTGGTGATACCACTGGAGCACAGGGTGGAGCAGCTGCTTGTGTGATTGCAAGAATTACGAGTGGATAGGGTAAGTTCAGAGAAGTTCTGCCATTACTAACCAGCAGAGCGTTACCACTGTCGACCAAGGAAAGAGTCTATAAGACAAGTGTATGCAGTGTGATGATGTATGTAAGTGCAACCTGGCTAACCACGGTTGAGGACATGCGTTGCATGGAGAGAAATGATATGAGAATTCTAAAATGGATGTGAAATGTGAGTCTTAAAGATAGTATAGGGTGATGTGTGCAGAACAGGAGACTTCGATGGGTATTGCCACGTTTGAATAATGGATTAGAGTTATTGGGCCATTAGATGTAGAACAGTTAAGGTAGTAGACCCAGTATACTGAGGAAGGTAAAGGAAAGCATTGGAGGAAGTTATAAGGATGGACTTGAGAGAAAGAGGAATAAATAAAGACCTGGTCAGAGATAGGTTACTTTGGAAGACAAATTTTTAAAGCTGTCCGACACATGGCAGCATGTAAAACTGACGTTAAGTCGATGATGATGATGATGATGATGATGATGATGATGATGATGATAATTATTTAGATATCCCATCTAATAACCATTAGAGTATATCAAATTTGGATTAGATACAGTTTATACTGCTTATAATTCGGTAATTATATCAATTTAGATTCATGATGAACACTATTTGTATTTAACTTGAATTATTTTATGCCTTTCTTACAGTTCATTTAATTCATGATGAACACTATTTGTATTTAAATTATTTTATGCCTTTCTTACAGTTCATTTAATTCATGATGAACACTATTTGTATTTAAATTATTTTATGCCTTTCTTACAGTTCATTTAATTCATGATGAACACTATTTGTATTTAAATTATTTTATGCCTTTCTTACAGTTCATTTAATTCATGATGAACACTATTTGTATTTAAATTATTTTATGCCTTTCTTACAGTTCATTAATTCATTTAATTCATATCACAGTAAATTACTTATGGTTGTCTCATTGCTTATCTAATGCTGCATATTACGTATAAACTTATTTTTACTTTTGGTTGGCCAAATATAGAGAGTGTTTTTTTAAAATATAATTATCAATATTAATCCATTATAACTTAGTCTAAATTTACTCTAAGGGGTTTACACAATTATGAATAAAGTATCATATTACAATTACTTGGGGTTTATTCGCCAATACTAAATTAATTTTCTCAGTTGAAATCTATTTAACATTTTTATGTAAGCAGTACCCGATGATTTCTGTCTTCTTGTTAATTAAATTGCATTCATAAGTAAGAATCGAAACAGATTCAGGAGGACAAAGACTGCATCTTCCTAATTTACTCGGAGAATATTTATATTAGCCTTGCTTTATATATATATATATATAATATTGTTATGTAAAGGCACAGGTTTCGTTATCTCTATGACTCATCAGTGTTGCTAGACAGAAAGATTCGAAACAGAGACGCCAATGGTTAGCATCTGGTGCTTTACCGATTGAGCAAACAAAACTTCTTGTGGCAATTGGATAAACTATAACGTATTCAACCCGTATTGAAGCGATTCCTTTATTTATACTTTTTACGATACTGATAACGAAAAGTACTCAATTTTGTTACAGAAGTGTATTGCTTTAATGCTAAGTGAAAATCATCACTTCCTCTACTAGAGAGCTCAATTTATAAAGAGCGTGTATATATGTATATCTAGGCAGCATCTTCTCGTGCAGGCAAGTATTGTTGAATATAACAGACAACTTATGTCTGGATATCCTTTGGTAGATCCTTTCAATACTCCGAATCAGAATCTTAGTTTCGGGGGAGAATTGGTTGATTAATCTACCATAGTTTTGATTTGTGTCCCAAGTACTTTCAGACCCATCCGAGTCCATCTTAAGGGGAATGAGGATAATCAGGTACAGACCATGTGTTAGTATTATAGATGATTTTGGCGGGAATTATCTATAATACTAACACATGGTTGGTACCTGATTATCCTCATACCCCTGAAGATGGACCCGGATAGGTCTGAAAGTACTTGGGAAACAAATCAAAACTATGGCAGATACATCGGTCAATTCCCCCCCCCCCCCGTCGAAACTAAGATTCTTATTCGGAGTATTGAAAGGATCTACCAAAGGATATCCAGACATAAGTTGTCTGTTATATTCAAAATATATGTGTATATATATATAGCTGATGATCCCCGTGTTAATTAGACGCTTAAGGTCTCCTGTTTTTGTTTAACTCTTAGATACTTAACCCCCTCTTTTTATTTTTTTATTTACTTATTTTTTTATTTTTTTATTTTTTTATTTATTAATTTTCCAACGAATGTTAAGTCTGCAATATCTTGGATTTAGTTAGTTTCTCTGGGAATTTAAACTGCATTTTACTTTTCTTTTTTTTCTTTCTTTTTTGTTTAAAATGACTCAAAGCTTCTTTAGAATATATATATATATATATATATATATATATATATATATATATATATATATATAAGTTAAATATTTATAATTAAATAATTATTGTTAAATAATATTATATATATATATATATATATATATAAGATTATATATAATTATATATATATATTTATATATATATATATAATTAAATATTTATAATTAAATATTAATTGTTAAATAATATCATATATATATATATATATATATATATATATATATATATATATATATACACACACACACTGTTTAAACCGAACAGGCACGCAATGCGTTTTTCTTTAGATAAATTTCTTTATTTTGTAACTTTACATTTTTCGACAATAAAACACTGGGATTGAACCTACAACCCCCTAGTTGATAGTCAACGATTCTAACCAGTTGACCACAAGGAAGACAGTGTTGGCAAGTGATATCTTAATGCTTTTTATATAAACATTGTCAATTACTAGAGCGCTCCATTTGTTTATTTACAAAGAGCTTTGCATTTTGCTAATTGTAGTTGGTGATATCACTAACGACAGTACTTAACCCAAGATAGTAATCCACAAACAGTCTGTTTCTCTGTATCACAGCTTTTCAGTGCGGCTATATACATATATATATATATATATATATATATATATATAATCAAATATGAAACTAAAAGTAAACTTTTAGTAGATAGAACCTATAGTGAAATGGTTTAAGCTCAATATACGAGATAGAGCAATTATGAAGATAGACGAAATAAGAGTGATAAACAGTGATCCACAGCCAACTTATCTATCTGTATAATTCCTCTGATGATAAGATTTCGATCTTTGAAAAGCCTTGGCTTAAGGAAAGAATAATAAACATTAGTTTATTACAAAATATACCTTGCAGTGAACAATCGAAGATTGAAATAAATCTGGACATTCGTACATGTTTATCACTCATATTTCTTCTATCTTTATAGTTATACCCTTTTGTTGATCAGTCGCATCAACGTTACTGGATCTGTGCAAATGAGAGAAGAGTGTTTGATGCGTTAACCATTAAGCTGAGCCTTGGCTTTCTTATGAAGCATTCCCTTTGTTGATGGCAAAACATTGTTCTCTTTCATTGTTGCTGAATCATCGGTGAGATCCAATTTCAACCGTGACAGACATCCGATACTTTCACAACTCTGGCTTTGTATAAAGTCAGGCTAGACACTGATCTATACTAGCAAACATAAACACGTGATAGGGTCACAATTTTACACCAAACAGGAACCACAGCTTTGTTTCGAGAAATTATACATCGCTAACTGGGGAATAAAGCTTGAAGTGTTAACAATTACTTTTTGTTTCATTTTACATCAGTCGAAGTTCTCAGAAATCAAGAAGCCCCTTCCTGGGGCTAACACTTGATCTCTATATGAAATACATATATATTCAAATATTTCATTAAAGTTCTCAATGGCCAGAGTGTTCACTTTCTCGGGTGCTGGCTTTTGAAACCCCACTTTCCCGACCCGACCTTGGATCACATCTTACTTGTGGGAGTAAGATAAAACTGGCCTTGTGCCTAACTCCTGGAGAGTAGTAAATAAATCATTAAAGTTCTCTTTTTCTGTCAAACATTGAGTTAGTTAAAAAGTTAAAAAGATTAATTTTCCTCTCCCCAATTCACCAGTTTACTATATTATAGTATATCTTTCTTGTGGTCTCTTGGTCTTACCGGATTCCAGAACAAAAATTCATCTAGTCTGGTGGAGTATCCAGCTAAGTGATATAACTTGATGTACCATCACTTGGAGAATGTTCACCATTCCTCATATGAACCAGTGTATAGCCATGTCGAAGGGATCTTATTTGGGCTTCGAATACTATGCTATTTTTAATATTTGGTCAGGGTTAACTTGTAGGGGGAAATATCCTTATGTCAGGTTGTTCTTACAAACCCTTGTACAACTATCCCGAAGACACTCAAGGATAGTGTCTAGTAGGTAATTCAAACTCTCCAGTAGGTAATTCAAACTCTCCAGTAGGTAATTCAAACTCACCAGTAGGTTATTCAAACTCTCCAGTAGGTAATTCAAACTCACCAGTAGGTTATTCAAACTCTCCAGTAGGTAATTCAAACTCACCAGTAGGTAATTCAAAACTCACCAGTAGGTAATTCAAACTCACCAGTAGGTAATTCAAATTCACCAGTAGGTAATTCAAACTCTCCAGTAGGTAATTCAAACTCTCCAGTAGGTAATTCAAACTCACCAGTAGGTAATTCAAACTCACCAGTAGGTTATTCAAACTCACCAGTAGGTAATTTAAACTCCCCAGTAGGTAATTCAAACTCTCCAGTAGGTAATTCAAACTCACCAGTAGGTTATTCAAACTCTCCAGTAGGTAATTCAAACTCACCAGTAGGTAATTCAAACTCACCAGTAGGTTATTAAAACTCACCAGTAGGTAATTCAAACTCCCCAGTAGGTAATTCAAACTCTCCAGTAGGTAATTAAAACTCCTCAGTAGGTTATTCAAACTCTCCAGTAGGTAATTCAAACTCACCAGTAGGTAATTCAAACTCCCCAGTAGGTAATTCAAACTCTCCAGTAGGTAATTCAAACTCTCCTGTAGGTAATTCAAACTCTCCAGTAGGTAATTAAAACTCTCCAGTAGGTAATTCGAACTCACCAGTAGGTAATTCAAACTCTCCAGTAGGTAATTCAAACTCCCTTTGTAGGTAATTCAAACTCCCTTGTAGGTAATTCAAACTCACCAGTAGGTAATTCAAGCTCTCTAGTAGGTAATTCAAACTCACTATGTCAGGTTAAATGTGTGTACTGCAAAATCACAATTTTCGAGAAACTTCAGTTGTCCAAACAAATACACATATTTTGCAAGAATAAATGTCTTTACAGTAGCAAATAGATTTACTTCTCATTTTATCCCTCAATTGATGCTGTTTCCTCAGGCAAAATATGTGTATGAGATTATTTGTTTGAACGACTGAAGTTTTGCAAAAATCGTGATTTTACAGCACACACACTAACCTGAAATAGTGATATGGGACAAGAAGGAGAAAATAGCAACCCTAGTTGAAGTCAGTGTCTCTGGCTAAAACAGAACTAAGAGAATGACGATAATGAAATACCAACGTCTTATGCACAACATGAAAAGAAACTGGAATCTTAGGAAGAAATCCATCATTCCAGTAATCATAGGGGCAACCGGGCTCATAAAAAAGAATTTCTAAAACTACCTGGCGAATATACTTGGTGAACCAAGTGCAAGAGAGATACAAACAATTGCCTTTTAAGGTGCGGTTAGAATCTTAAAAAGATCTCTCGGTTGAAGTCTCTGAAATAGCAGGTGAATGTCTGGCCTCCGGTATGATGCCCCATCCTTAGCTAAAAACAAAAAGATAAGAAAATTGACAAAAAAAAAATGGGGAGAATTTTAATGCCTACCAGACACCATCCTCGAGTATCTTCGGTCTCCGTGTACAAGGGTTTGTCAGGACAACCTGATATGAGTATAGTTCACCCTAGATCTAAACCCTGACCTAATATTAAAAATAACATAATATCCGAAGCCCAAATAATATACCCTCGACAAGGTTATAAACTGGCTCATATGAGGAATTGTGTACCTTCTTCTACTGATGTTGTCTCAAGTAACAGCACTAAACTGGATACTCCACCAGACTAGATGAATTCTTGTCCTGGAATCCGGCAAGACCAAGAAAAGACCACAGTAAAGATAAACTATAACATTGTTAAGTAAAGTGGTCAATTGGGGAGAGCAAAATTGGTGTTCTTCACTTATTCACTAACTCAACATTTGAGAGATAGAGGAGAATCTAGATTGAACACTCAAATATCTATGCATCTCATATAGAATACAAGTGTTAGCCCCATGACGGCCCCCCCCTTGATTTCTGAGAGGTAACTGAAGTAAAATGCAAATAAAGTAAGAATTAAATTATTTAAAAAATTTAAAACATTGAGATGTACGTGCATGTACATGTGGGTGAAAGCTGTCGTTTACTACTAGAAAGACAGTAGCAGTGTAAGAATATTAAGATGTGGGTGTGTAAAAATAATGCTAGAATCAGAAATTATCCACATGTTTAAAATTAAGTAGGTAAATGGAAAAATCATATTAGAAGTCAAGAGTAGAACTAGAGATACGTGTACAGGAAGTTGCGTTATGGGAGGAAGTTCGAAATGACACATATCTCGTGTTAGCCCCAAGAAGGGACACCTTGATTTCTGAGAGCTAACTGAAGTAAAATAAAAAAAATGAAAATAAATGTGGCCTACCTTAACACATTTATTATTTCTGCTCACTAGGAGTTATCACACAAGTCATCGTCAGTGATTGCTCACCGACAAAATACCAGTGGTATTCCCTGGAGTCTGAGTGACAACAAGACTCCCCAGATTTCTAGTACTCTCCATCTCTTTTCGATCACCACCGCAAATGACATTGCGCTATCGCAACGGCCGCCTACCATTGATTTCTTGCTGGCAATGACCATTGGTCTCTCCTGGGATTTACGTGGCAATAAGCCTCTCCTCACTCTTCCAATGGAGGTCTGGTTAATGCTGTCCCTCCTCGGTCTTCTCATCCTCCTTGACCTTCTACGACTATTTTGTGTGGTATCAGCCGAGCTAACACCATCATTTTTTTTGGTAAGGGGGGGGGCGCTTATAAGATTTCTTGCAGTTTCTGTTCCTTCGGTCCGTGCGGTGGTGTTCTTCCTGTCATTTTGCTTTCTTCCTATTGTAACTTCCATGTGACTGATTACCATTCGTAGCTTATACGGGTTGGTTTCCGCATTCGAGGATTTTCATTAAGATTAGAGCTGTTTTGATCATTTGCCGTCCTTTGTATGATCCCTTTGATTTCAATTTCTCCCAGTTTTTTCTCCCAGTTTTTTGTGACTGTTCCTAGTGCTCCTATGATTATTGGTATTATATTGACTTTCTTCATGCTCCATATTCCTTTCAGTTCTCTGGCAAGTTCCGTGTATTTGCTTCGTTTTTCCATCTCCTTGATCTTCACTCTGTTGTCTGCTGGAATGCTGAAGTTTACGGTTTGGCAGGATTTTTCCATATTGTCGATTATAATAACATCAGGTCTCCTTGCTCGTATGAGTTGATCTGTTTGTACATCCATATCTCAGATGATTTTGTGTTTTTCGTTTTCCAGTAATGTCCTTAGTTTATGATTGCACCATTTGTCTGCATATTCGAAATTCAATTGTTTGCACAGTTCCCAGTGTATTGCTTTCCCTACACAATCATGTCTGTTCTTGTATTCTTTTTGGGCTAGTTTGCTGCATTTACTTATTATATGATTCACTGTTTCGTCTCTTTGCCCACACAGTCTGGATTTACTGTTTTCCTGGTTTTTATTTATTTTAACTTTAATGTAGTTTGTCCTAATCGCATTGTTTTGTGCAGCTGTCAGTAAAGATTTTGATTCCCTGTTCAAGTGTCTTTTTCTTAGCCATGCCCAGGATTGTTGGTAAGTCTCTTCTCTTGTCATTCTTATGAAACGTCCATGTAGCTGTTTTCCTTATGACTTTTCTTTTCTTGTCTTTTTGTTTCTCGTATTGGTGCTTCCCAGGTTGTTAATTGGGACGGTGTCGCTTGTTATCTGTTGTATAGTCTCAGTCTTCACCCTGTTGTCTGCGGGGACGACAACATCCACGATTTGGCAGGTTTTTCCCTTCTGGTTCACTAGTATGACATCCGGTTTCCTTGCTTGGATGAGTTTATCTGTTTATACCCAGAGGATTTTGTGAGTTTAATTTCCAATACTTTTTCTAGTTAATGTCTGTATCATTTGTCTGCATGTTCAAATTGCAGACTTTTGCATAGTTCCCAGTGAACTGCCTTTCCCACACAGTCGTGTCTTTTTTTTGTATGATTTTTTTTTTTGGCTGGTTTGCTGCATTCATTTATTATGCGATTTACTGTTTCGTCTATTTATTCACAGAGTTTCATTTGCTGTTTTCTTGGGTTTTGTCTATCTTAGTTTTGATATAGTTTGTTCTGACTGCGTTGTTCTGTGCTACTGTCAGTATTTGTCTGTATGTTCAAAATGTAGTCGTTTGATAGTTCTATGTATACTGCATTCCCCATGGGTCTGTTTCCCCTATTATTATTATTATTATTATTATTAAAGAGCTCTAACTAAAAGAATACTTTTAGCCATTTTTATGTGCAATGTCTGCTGTCTTGATTCGGCTCTTTCCAATTGATTTTCATGTTTTATATATATATATATATATATAAGGAGAGAGAGAGAGAGAGAGAAAACATAAAAATCATATATATAAGTATATATAAAACATTAAAATCATATATATATATATATATATATATATATATATATATATATATATATATATATATATATATATTATTTCATGTATCCACATAAAATGTTATAAGGAGATCTGCATGTATCAATTTTCATGATTTAATTTAACAGTGCTCAGTACGTGAGTAGAGCTGGGTAGTAAGTTATGAAAATATATTTATGGCAATTAAGCTACACAGCGTTTCATCCCGTAGAGAATTGTCAGGCTCAGATGTATTTTAGCCTGACGATTACCTACAGGGAGGAAACCTCTGTGTAGCTTAATTACCATAAATATATTTTCATAACTTACTATATATATAGGGTGACCCCAAAAAAACGGACCCTGTGTACACTTTATGTGATATCTCCTTTATTTATTCACCGATTGCCTTTATTTTACAGGACATGGCAGAATCAACGACCGTGAGTACACCAAGACCTCAGTGGGAGCTGGGACAAAGAATACACTGTGTTAAATTTTACTACAAGACAGGCTCGTTTAAGAAAACCCAGGACAGTTTCATGCATCAGTTCGGATGTGAAAAGGCTCCATCCCAAAGCAGAATTCAGAACTGGGTGGACCACTTCGAGAAGTATGGGACCGTGGAGAACTTCAACACTGCCAGTGAGAACCGTCCAAGCCACTCGGGACGTCCCAAGAAGCGGACAGCCGAGCTGGTCGAAAGTGTGAGAGAGTCTCTTTAGGAGAGTTCGAAACGCTCTGTGCGTAAGCGAAGTCAGTCCCTCGGTATCTCCCGTGAGACTTGCAGGAGAGTGCTGGTGAACGATATCAGGGCTTACCCATACAGAATATAGACGCTGCAGACCGTTATAGCCTCAGACAAGAAGCAGAGGAACGCTATGGCAGTCAAGATGCTCGATAAGATCGAGGAGACACCAGGTTTCCTTAACCTCCTTTGGACCTCAGATGAAGCCCACTTCCATCTTGACGGAAAGACGAACTCCAAGACAAATGTCTTCTGAGGGCCCTCTAGACTCAATGAAGTAGCTATCAAGCCCCTGCACTCTCCTAATTGCACGGTGTGGGCTGCAATCTCGGTCAGAGGCATCATCGGACCAATCTTCATCGAATATCTGGCACAGCAGTGACAGTCACCAAGGAGCGGTATGTGGAGGTCCTCAAAACCTTCAAGAGTGAGCTTCAGACCCTCTACCCATCGCTCATGAGCAAGTTCTGGTTCCAGCAAGATGGAGCAAGTTCTCACACCTCAAACCTGTCCCGAGATTGGCTGAAAGAGAACTTTGGAGGCCGAGTGATCAGTCTCAACACTAATTTTGAGTGGCCACCCCATAGCCCGAACCTAAGCTCCCAAGATTTTTTCCTTTGGGGCTATCTTAAGGACAGAGTGTACACAGGGAAACCCAGAACCATTACGGAACTCAAGGAAGCCATCAGGGAGGAGATGAGAGCCATTCCCAATTCAATCTGTAAGAACGTCATGGACAACTTCGTTCTGCGCCTCAAGAAATGCACGAAGCTAAATGGAGGCCATCTAGAACATATGATGTAGAACGGAGAAAAAAAAGGTCAAAGACCCTAGTGTTTTGATGTAATGTTTTGAATATAATAAACTAGTTATGACCAAAAATTCATTTCATTCGGACGAAACACTAAGAAACGGGGCCTAATTAGAGTTGGGGCCCGTTTTTTGGGGTCATCCTGTATATGTATATATATATTTGACCCAGACAGACTTCCTAAGCTAAAAATAGATATAGGAACTAATAAATCAAAACTGTCACCCCTTTCACTCTTGGTTTCCCTGGAACTGCACAGACTGCTGCTGATAATGGACTAGCCTAAATCGCGGTTATAATTTTTTGCTTTCATCATACACAGCCATGCTTAAACTTGGGCAATTTCAGGCAAATCAAAATCAATAACTATATAATCTTTCTGCATTTTTCTTCATCCTGAGGTAGTCTACAATAAAGACGAAACGTTGATGAATACATAAATAATATAGTTTTTGGCTTTCCTTTTTCATTTTCCATATATAAATGTTGTTTGGCACAAGACAAATGAAACGGACCGTAAAAAAAATATATCTCACGGAAATGTTATGCTTTTTGGAAATGTGAAAAAGTAAAAATAAAAATAATAAAATAAAAACTTGGTTATTAAAATATAATATGAACCTGACTTACATATATATACTTTCTCAACCATTAAAACTATATTAAAAAATTTTTTGTTAAAAAAACAAATAAAACCTAAAGTCCCAAGTCGTTCAGTGGAAAATCACTCATGTAAGTTAATTTAACTTTTTCAGTTATTATATTAGTTTGCTTCTAACATTATTTAAGGGATCATCAGTTGTTTACCATGAAAAACTGTTTCGGGAATTTATATATATATATATATATATATATATATATATATATATATATATATATATATATATATATGTATATATATATATATATAATAGATTTAATATTTCTACATTAGAAAATATAAGAAAGCATTTAGAAACCATATACGATGTAAGAAGGTTTTTTTTCAATAAAGGAAAACAATATTATAAATCAGATATTTCGGCCATATCAGGCCTTTTTCAATGATATAAAGGCATATCTTTTATGACTAGCATTTACTGATTTGGCCGAAATATCTGATTTATAATATTGTTTTCATTTATTGAAATAAAAATCTTCTTGCATCGTATATGGTTTCTAAATGATTTCTTATATATATATATATATATATATATTTTTAATGTGAGATTATTTATATAATTATTTCCACAATCAGACGACGCTGCAGTCCACTCAAACTATGAAAGCCACAAACCGGAAGTCCAAGACTCGATTGTCGCCCTCCTTTGGGCTCATCAGTAGAACATATCCGAACTCGGGATTCGAAACCTGATTCACTTGCATGCGAGGCGAGAACTCTGCCACTGAGCCACCATACCACATACAATAAAGTCTATTGAATAACACAGACTAAGCAAACTGCGACGAAGGGCGACTGTGGAATGTACCTACTCTTCTCAACAAGGGGTGTAGTCATCCAACTACTTAGAACCCAAGCTGATGTCTCACAAGTAGGATTTTATACTTGCTAGGACGATCACATCCAACAAGCTCACACAGCGAGCAAATTAATATTAGATTTTTAATGTGAGATGATATATATAATTATTTCCACAATCAGACAATGCCGCAGCCCACACAAACCATGAAAGCCACAGACCAGAAGTCCTAGACTCGAGTTTTGCCCTCGTTTTGGCTCATCAGTAGAACATATCCAAACTCGGAATTTTAAACCCGAGTCACTTGCATGCGAGACGAGAACTCTGCCACTAAGCCACCACATCACATACAAGAAAGTCAACATCGGCCTGGGTTCTAAGTAGTTGTCGAGAATGAGTATTGATTTACTCCTCTCCAGGAGTTAGGCACAAGGCCAGTTTTTATCCTACTCCCACAAGTAAGATGTGACCCAAGGTCGGGTCGGGAAAGTGGGGTTTGAAAAGCCAGCGCCCGAGAGATGAGCACTCTGGCCATTTAAAAATTGCCTGGGCAACCCCGTCGGCATTCCCCGGTAGGGGCGCCTCAGACAGTAAGCAATAAACTTACTCCTCCCCAAAGAGGGGAGGCAAAGCCTGGGAGGGTGGACCTCCTAGAACTGCACAGAACAGACCCATAGACCGGCGTAAGTCAAGCCCCGAAGGACAAGACAATACCAGTATGGGGTGCAGTATCCATCGGAACAGATACTACACTTTGATCTTAGCCAAAAGGCCAAGATAGCTTCTAAGTCCAATGTAAACAAATTGTTGTTGAGCCGTCCTCTGAAATAATCAACTTCGGACCAGTTACAGAAATGATGGTGTAAAAAACGTAATAATTTTGCATTTTTGGGAACTATCAGATGAACTATTTAACAGAATTTGATCCGCATATTGATATTTTGCCATGTTTTTTAGGGGTTGAATTCAGAAGATCGTTAAAAAGGGAAAGCCGCTCCAAGAAACACAACAAACAAATAATTAAAAGGAAGACAGAAAGACGTATAGGATTTTTGAAATAGTCATGTTGATGTCATACACGGATCATGTCATTCTCGGATATCAACCTGAACAACGGCATTAGCCAGCATGACAGGTGCCTGTCATGTTGGTTAATGTTGGTTAATGTCATTGATGTAATTTGGAATTAAATCCCTTTTTCATTCGATGTCTAATTAGTAAATTATGCTTGTCTTTTGGTTAATTATTTCTGCTTAGTTAACTTTGTATAAGATGTGTCCAAGCATCTTCAAGGATCGTTATCCATCGGTCTGTCAGGCTTCGTTTTTGGAATAGCATTCTCACCGTTACATGTGCAGACTGAATGGACAGATATTATTCTAGAATCCTCAAAACGATTCTATAAGAGTCTGTGTCCATCCTTTGGTCTGTCATGCTTCAGTTCGAAATAGCATTTTCATTGTGTAATGTGAGTCAAGCTTGCATCTTATGACCTCATAGTAAGATTAAATCTGGACAGTAGAGAGAGATGTGTGCAGAACAGGAGACTTCGATGGTATGGTCACGTTGAAAGAATGGATGAGAGTTCTTGGGTTAGCAGATGTAGAACAGTTGAGGTAGCAGGGTCAGTTGACGGCGAAAGGCCAATATAAACATAATACGGATAGACTTACGAGAAAGAGGGATAAATGTAGACCTTACCAGAGATAAGTTAGTTTGGAAGTCAATTTCTTAAATTGGCAGCATGTTAGACTTCATTTTGAAATAGCATTTTCATTGCTAAATTTGCAGATTGAATGATCGCATCTTGTTTTTTGATCATTTATGATTTGGCATGTGTTCTTTGGAACAATAAAAATGATAAGAGTGTGGGTTAGCAAATGTAGATCAGTTGACGTAGCATGGTCAGTTCACAGGGGGAAGGCCAAGGCAAACATGGGAGGAAGTGATAAGGATGGACTTGAAAGAAAAGGGATAAATAAAGACCTGTTCAAAGATAGGTTAGTTTGGAAGTCAATTTCTAAAAGCCGCCCAATGATGATGATGATGATGATGACGACGATGATGACGATATTGATGACGATGATGATGATGATGATTTATTCATGATGTAAATATATGTGTATGTTGCCATATCTGGGGAGCTGCTGCTCAGAGCACTCTTTCCTGCCTTGATAGAGTACAACACCGACTTCGAAATCTAGTGGGGGCATTCCTCTTCTCCCCCCTACTACCTCTTTCTCACAGAAGAGTGGTTGCTAGTCTTTCTCTGCTCTATCGTTATTTTCATGGCAGGTGCTCGGCTGAGCTCCAATCTATGCCCCCCCCCTGTAAAACATTCACAACAAAAACTCGTCCATGAGCAAACTTCATGTGGAACTCAGTACCGCTGGGCTGCTTCCCAGCTGACTACAACATTGTCGTTTTCAAGTCCAATGCAAACAAATTCTTGTTAAGCCGTCCTCCTAAATAATCATATTCTACCAAACTTCTTATCACCATTACCGATCATCACGGTGTTGTCTCACCGTCCACCTGACACACATTAACCCGTATTATCGAGTGGCATTTGGGCCTTGATAAGTGATGACTCTTTAGTAAAAAAAAAAAAATTATATCACCGGACACATGTTATAGCCAGAATCGATTATATTTATTCCCTAGATGGGACCCTGGCAGGTACTACCTCTCTGGGTCAGAGTGGACCTGGAAGCAGTGGCAACTGTGCGATGACTCCAAATTTTAGCATGTAAAATGGACGTCGAACCGATGATGATGATGATGATGATGATGATGATGATGATGATGATGATGATGATTAAGGTCACAAAAATATCGGTAATACCTCAAATTGAGTGATAAATACATTAAAAGCAACTGCACTCTGTTAGGATCTGAAGAATACTCAAACATCTTTTAATACATGAGAACTTCAAGTTAAAGAAATCTGTGATTGCAGGAAATCTGGAAAGTCTAATTATCTGAAATCGTTCAATAAATTCTTTTTGTGCAGTTTTTGATAAAATTTCACGACTTTTCAATTGTTGCATACCAACCGGGGTTTTCTAGGCTGCTTTGACGATAATTGGTCTCATGTGACGAAGAGATTAAGGGTTGACTTGTATTCGTCCTAACAAAGTTCCAGTAACGATAAACTGGCCCCCTTCGACGTAAATTCACTAGACCAACTCGACAGTCAGCTAAATCCCATCCATTCACTGTGGAGGTCCCCAGATGCCGGAGAGCCTTCTACTCCAATAGCTTTTTTCTTCGTGCTGCTGGCCTGTGGAACTCCCTCTCTGCCTCCTGTTTCCCCAACAGTACCGACATGCAGAGGTTTAAATCTAATGTAAACAGACATCTCGCTGTACAGCTCCCAACTTAGAATGGAACCCTATCCCTACTCTGTAATTCTCAGTAGCCCCTTACATCTACAGTGGCGTCCTGCCTTGTTTGGGGTGAAATATCATGAAAAAACCAAAAAAAAACCCTCTGTTTACATTTTGGTAAATCTGTCTTTCATTATTCTAGAATGTTCTATTTGTATCTTCTTTGTCTTCCTCTCTTTACCAGTATCTTTTGCTCTATTTCTTTGTTTCTTGTTCGCTGTAATTGTCGTTTTCTGCTCTTGGCTGATCTTTAGACCCAGTTTTTCCTAGTTTTTATTTGGAATTCTGTGACGGACGTGATGCGCCAGAGCCTGGATCGAGTGGTAAAAATAGTCTTCACTTACTTTATCCTGCGATAAAAGAGATCGTCTTTGCTTAGCATATAGCGCCTCGATGTGAGAAAGAACATGCACATGCTGGAACAAGAGTATTTTTATGTATTGGCCATGTGTGACCTGTGTACTTTGCCATCCATACAAAATGGCTAAATGGAAGTTGACAAAAGGCGTTTTAATGCTAGAAGAGCTAAGATCATTGAGCGATAGAGATCAGTTTTGAAAACGGTGTTGTTGGAGAAAAGTATACCATGTAACACAGTTCCAGCACGTTGTTGCCAATACCAGTATTAAATACGGTGTGTTTTGAAAAAAAGTTGGTACTAATCCAGCCTATGCGCCTAATTTCCGTGACTGCTCGGCCGCAGCGATCCGACAGGTCGTGGAAGCGTCCGAGTGCTGTTGACTCGAAAACGAGGCTGGTGAGACGAAAACGAGGCTGTATAAGCAAAACGGAAAATCGTGCAAAAATGGAAGGTTGGCAGACGACAATATAAGACGATGAATACGAGATGGAAAAAAATGCATATATTTTTATAAAAATTGAAAGAAATGAACAAACCATAGCTGAAGAACTATAAATAAACTTTTTTTAAAATTTTTGAACCATTTTTTTAACTTTTTTTTTTCAATTAGGCAAGTCTTTTTTTTAGTCTTTGTTTTTATAGATTTTTTATGGGGGAGACGTTTTTTTTGCGGAGAGGTTCAAGCCCCAGCAACAACAACAGTCGAATAGACTGTTGTTGTTGCTGGGGCTTGTTTTTGGGGGCTTAGCAAAAGACAGGCAGAAGAGGAGGAGGGGTTCGTCGAGGATGTGGAAGGAGGAGCAGAAGGATGGTCGACGACGGGATAGAGTTCGGCTATCTGCGACAATATGGCGTCGAATGGGTCGTTTCTAAATTTCTGACGTCACATAAATTCCCGCAGATAGCCGTCTACGAGTGCCCTGCTCGTCCCGCACTCCTTCTTGTTCCTCTGCTTCGCTTCCTTCCACATCTTCTCTACGTGGTTGATGCAGGCACCCGTCGTTGGGTCCACAAAGTTTTTGGTGTGGTTCACCGTAAGGTGTCGATACCCCTCCTCTCCTAACCTGTTATAGGCCCTCCAACAATCGGAGACTACCGTGGTCCCAGGGACGACGTACTGCCTGATTATTGGAAGGAGGGTTTCGACATTCCTGTTTGGCACTGTCACCAGGAAACCAGCCTTCTCTGTGGGGTCGTATCCCCCGAAGACCCAGAGCGGCTGGAGAACATGACCGACGTTGTATTTACACCGGTTGAATAGAGTCTCGTCGATCTCCACCGTATGACCTCGGCCTCCGAGTCGTCGAGGGTTGCACAACAGATATTTGGTGCAGACCTCCCGCAGAAAATTCTTCCAATCCACTTGTGTGGCCGAAGACAGTACGCCGCATTTTTTTCGTAGATTTTTGCCTGTCGCCATATCCTCGGACCACAGGTAGATCATCTTCAATATCGTTGTTATCTCCAGACGTGACCGCGAAAAAAATGTCCCCGATCGCAAAGACACCCAAGCCCTGCATTCCTGGGTGGGGCATCTCCATGCATACTTGTCCGATATTTGTGTTCTCTTCGTCAAGCGGCAAAGTCGTGCACATCTGCCGCACCGCATTCTGATGGCAGAAATTCATCACTTGCTCAGGAGATTTAAGGTATCACACAACTGCTCGAAATTCATTTTGCGTTTTGCTTAGCGTTTCCTTCAAATAATTATCGGCTGCTATAAACTGATTTGCAGCAACCTGATTGGTCAGTTCTTTTTTCCAGTTTTGTTTACAGCCTCGTTTTGTTTATACAACCTCGTTTTCGACTCGGCAGCTCTCGGACGCTTCCACGACCTGTCAGATTGCTGCGGCCGAGCAGTCACGGAAATTAGGCGCATAGGCTGGAGTAGTACCAAAAGGTTTACTATGCCATAAGGATCTAGATGGCAACACGTTGTTGTGTTAAATATGGTATCACTGGAGAAAAGTATACCACGTAACAAAGTTTCAGTAGCGAGCAAATTGTTTCCCTCAACGGTGATCATCTTTTCCCCTTTTTTTTCCTTTTGTATATTTTATTAGATTCTGATTTTCAATTCTGGTTTTGTTGATTCACTTTTTGTGCAGCATAATCACGTTGACGGACTTGTTCTCATTAGATCACCGAAGTTAAGCGACGTTGAGCCTGGCCAGTACCAAATGGGTGGCTATTTGGGGATACCAGGCGCTGTATGTGGGGAAAATGGTAAAGCTGCTTGCAAAATAAAATACAGTTCTGTAGATGGCTTTAACAAGTACTTCAGTGTAACCTGCTAATCCGCACATTTGTTGACAAGATGGAACAAGTGACCCCTAGGCGGAAATTATGTTATCAATCATGTGGCAAACCCTAACCCTAACTCTAACCCTAACCCTAATCCACACATTTGTTGACAAGATGGAACAAGTGTCCCCTAGGCAGAAATTATGTTCTCAATCATGTGGCAAACCCTAACCCTAACTCTAACCCTAACCCTAATCCACACATTTGTTGACAAGATGGAACAAGTGACCCCTAGGCGGAAATTATGTTCTCAATCATGTGGCAAACCCTAACCCTACCTCTAACCCTAACCCTAATCCACACATTTGTTGACAAGATGGAACAAGTGACCCCTAGGCGGAAATTATGTTCTCAATCATGTGGCAAACCCTAACCCTAACTCTAACCCTAACCCTAATCCACACATTTGTTGACAAGATGGAACAAGTGACCCCTAGGCAGAAATTATGTTCTCAATCATGTGGCAAACCCTAACCCTAACTCTAACCCTAACCCTAATCCACACATTTGTTGACAAGATGGAACAAGTGACCCCTAGGCGGAAATTATGTTCTCAATCATGTGGCAAACCCTAACCCTAACTCTAACCCTAACCCTAATCCACACATTTGTTGACAAGATGGAACAAGTGACCCCTAGGCGGAAATTATGTTATCAATCATATGGCAAACCCTTACCCTAACTCTAACCCTAACCCTAATCCGCACATTTGTTGACAAAATGGAACAACTGACCCCTAGGCGGAAATTATGTTATCAAATATGTGGCAAACACTTACCCTAACTCTAACCCTAACCCTAATCCACACATTTGTTGACAAAATGGAACAACTTACCACTAGGCGGAAATTATTTTCTCAATCATGTGGCAAACCCTAACCCTAATCCACACATTTGTTGACAAAATAGAACAACTGACCCCTAGGCGGAACTTATGTTATCAATCATGTGGCGAAGCTCTCTGGAGAGAGTATGCAATTCGTTTTTGTTTTTTTCTTTTTCATGTTTATTGGTTTTTATTAGGACTCACATAACAACAGCATAATTCTCAACACCGAAGCTTGTCTTTCTTTACATAATCACCTTGACACATCGGTTCTCGTTAGATCATCGAAGGTAAGCAACATTGAGCCTGACCAGTACCAGATTGGGTACCTACCTGTACCTGGGACGGCATTCACTCTGTGCAGTTGAACCGGCTTCCTCAAAAGGAGGAAGTTTCATGGGAATGTCAAGTTCACAAGCAGTCCTCGGTCGCATGTATATCATAGTTAGGTGAGTTTATTATGCCTGTAATGTTCGCTTTAAGGAAAATAGTTAAAAAAACAAAAAATGAAACCCAGCTGCATTTGTCCTAGGTAGGCCATTTTTTTGTTTTTGTTTTTTTGCACAAATAATGGTTTGCCTGCGTACGTGTCTGCAATGTTTGCGTAACCGTTTTATCTCTCCTTTCTTTTCATACGTCTACAATGTGCCTTCTGTACTCATAGTTGTGTTTGCGTATCAATATCCCTGTTCAGATCAATGTTCAGGTGTGAATGATTGCGTGTTAGGGCAAGGAGATTGGGCGGGGGGGGGGGGAGAGATAAGTATAGGAAGAGATCACTGAGTTTCTTTTTTTCTTCTTTTTCTCCCAGCTCCACCTGCTTTCAGAGATAACACCAGGCTTAGGTTACTTGCTGCTTTTCGATACCCACCTCTCTAACCCCGGCATAGTTATTGCCCACCCCTTTATCATCGGCTGCAATGGAATATCTCCCTTTTTTCTCCCCCCCCACTACAGCCCCCCCTCCGTATTTCCTATTTTCTTTCTTTTGAGTGTCATTTGTCATTGGTAAGAGATGAATCATGTCAGATAGAAGGGATATGGACGAATGCTTCTTAATAGGACTAGTAAATCTTATGTTTATACCCAAGAATAAGTTTGATATATATATATATATATATATATATATATATATATATATATATATATATATATATATATATATATATAAGAATAAGTTATATATATACAAATATATAACTTATTCTCATATATATATATATACATATATATATACATATATATATATATATATATATGAATTAATTAATTAAGTTCAAATATTAACAAAATGAACAAAACCAATACTTTTCAAAAGTGCTCAATATATATTAGAGCTTTTTATATTAAAATAAACATAGTTTGAGTAGCCGACAATTGTTTCAGAACCTTCTCGGTTCCTCCTCAGGGATATAGAGTATATCCCTGAGGAGGAGCCGAGGATGTTCTGAAACAATTGTTAGATACACAAACTATGTTTATTTTAATATATATATATATATATATATATATATATATATATATATATATGGGGGAAATGAAAAAGGAAAAACCAAAAGATAGTTGTTTATGTATTCATCAACGTTTCGTCTTTATTGTAAGACTTCCTCAGGGTGATAGTTTGAAGAAAAATGTCATGCAAGTACATAGAAGTTTGAGGTTGACATGGTGGTGTGATTAAGGGATATAGCAGCCGTAGCTACTATGAAACCCAGAGAGTTCATTGACTCTCACATCCTGAACTCTCTGGGTTTCATAGTAGCTACGGCTACTACATCCCCTCATCTCACCACCATGTCAACCTCAAACTTTTATGTACTTGCATGTCATTTTTCTTCAAACTATCATCCTGAGGAAATCTTACAATAAAGACGAAACGTTGATGAATACAAAAACACCTATCTTTTAGTTTTCCCTTTTTCATTTCCAATTACGTCAGATTACTTTAATTTTTCCTTTCTCATATATATATATATATATATATATATATATATATATATATATATATATATGTGTGTGTGTGTGTGTGCATGCGTGCGTGTGTGTGTGTGTGAAAAATGACAAATGGAAAAACAGACGCCAACACGAACGAAACCGGTCAAATCTCTCGTTTTTGATTTTCTCCTGCATTTTAACCTGTTTTTCCATTTGTCATTTTTCACACATTTTATCTACCACGGCATTTCATTTTCATGAATTATCGAGTACCTTACCCCATATATATATATATATATATATATATATATATATATATATATAAAAGGAAGTGTGTCCGTTATAGAGTTCAATATGGTAGCAGTTAGAGTATCCCAGTAGGGACCAATCGTGTAACATTTCATGAGTAAAATAATGCCGTCATTAAAATTGTCCCGTGAGGTCATTTGGGGACACTGCGGACATCAGTTTATTTAGGAATACACAATTATTTTGTATTTTAGTGCAGTATATTAGTAAATCTAGAATAATATTTTAACTAAATATTTGGACGTATTTGAGAGCAGGACATCCATCACATGCAAATAGAAACAAAGATATCCTAATACATAAGGTAAAGTCAGTCTCTTTTATAATTTCTTCATCATCGATCGTTTTCTACCTACAAAATCAATATTTGATTCTTGTTTGTCAGAATTTTTTTTTTATAGATCGTTGCAGATAGAACCGTGATAACGAAGTGTCTAACACAGTGAAATAATAACCTTTCTAGACGAAAGCTTTTCTCATTGACACACCCTGTACCTATCTGGTACGGCATTCACTCTGGAAGTATCAAATTCCCAAGTGATCCCCAGTCGCATGTACATCCCGGTTAGGGGGAATGACGACGTTACATTTTTGCAGTTCTTTTTGACGTCCTCGTACATACAGGGCCTGGTATTCCCAAATGGTCACCCATCTGGTACTGACCAGACTCAATGTGGCTTAACTTTGGTGATCTAACGAGAACCGGTGGGTCAACGGGATTATGCTGTATATCGTTGACACGCCATAAAATTTGGCTCAAAACTAAAATAAATAAATCTGCAATTTCAGCTAGATTGAGTATTGATTTACTCCTCTCCAGGAGTTAGGCACAAGACCAGTTTTTATCTTACTCCCACAAGTAAGATGTGACCCAAGGTCGGGTCGGGAAAGTGGGGTTTAAAAATTGCCTGGGCAGCCCCGTCGGCATTCCCCGGTAAGGGCGCCTCAGGCAGTAAGCCATAAACTTACTCCTCCCCAAAAAGGGGAGGCGAAGCCTGGGAGGGTGGACATCCTAGAACTGCACAGGACAGACCCATAGACTGGCGTAAATCAAGGCCCGAAGGCCAAGACAATACCAGTCTATGGGGTGCAGTATCCATCGGAACAGATACTACACTTTGATCTTAGCCAAAAGGAGCTAGATTGAGTAGAGGAACCCAATTTTTCAGACGGACGAAATTGGCTCAGAAATAAGAAATTTGGCCAACGCGACCTCCTATTTTGACCCCAGCCGGTTTAGAAAATCTTGATTTTTGAAGCTAAAAGCTATTCATCCAGGCTATAAATTTACCCAGGTAAAGTGAAATACTTTGAAAATCAACAATCGTGCAATTTTAAATGAAAAATTCATTTATTTAAATTTTTTTTGCAAGCTTTCGTTGTAGAACAACGTTGTCAGGCGAGACTGTCTTATAGTTTTTTTTTTCTTTTTTCTTCCTCCTCATTTTGATGGTATTAACCCTGAGGAGTCGAATCACGACACGAGTAGAATGACGTCAAGTTCTTAAGACATTAGGAAAGTGTAGTCCTGGCGATGTTATGCGCAGATTGGCGCTTTTTTAAAGTAAGGAAATTGACATCTTTGAAGCACGGATTAGGGGCAAGGAATTCAAAAAATTCATGGTTGGAAAGTCAGAAAATGAAGGGAAACGCCCCATTTTAACTAATTTATTTGTTGCTCAGGCACTTAATTGATAACTGTGATGCTTTTTAGGAAATATCTTGTTGTTTTTTTTTTAAATTACAAAGTATTTCTACGTTTTACATACATTGAGAACAATCTTATTTTAATTACCAGCGTTTGTACGATGGACTTCCCGCCATTCCCGGGGCGAGAGGGTGACGTGGCAACAACCATTTCCTCTTTCACTTATATTGACTAACAAAAATCTCTTTTACATAAGTCTTCATAGGAAAGTCAGAGAAATCTTTGGAATTTAGAATATTAACCTTGGAACCAAATTCGATTGTTAATAGTAGTGTGTGGACATCATGCTCCGCAGATTATTAGTAGCCATCTTTATTTTCATTTTAGGTAGCTGGGTGACATAACACTTGTCTTTTATAAATTGAAAATGTCTACACTTGAGCTATAAACCTCTTGACTAAAATGTGAAATGAAATGTAACCCAAGCAAATAGAAAATCATTTCCTCCTCTGGTGATATGTCAATATAAAATAATACTGTTGGCAGAACTGAATACTTTGTATTTCTTGGATCAGTTATTTCAGGATTTCCTCTGACATCAACACGAGAATGGAAATGGCAACTTATAAATTTGGACGACTGAAAGAACAGGTATGAAACAGGGAGAACATATCAAAGTTTCAGCAAAGAAAATAAAAGTCCTTAACTCATGAGTTTTCAAAGAACATCTTCTCCTTGATGTTTTATACACTTTTATGTATTTTATATATTTTTATATATTTTTAAAGTTTAGTTTTATTACCAGCAATAATGTTTTTGCGGTAATGGTCCTCTGAGGAGAAGATTTCACTTTATCTAATGCTATTAATGCTCTATCCAGTATATTGAGCTTCATTTTTATCCGGATGTTCACAAATTAAAGATATTAGCTACCTCTTATATCTTTTGGTGTATTAACCTTATATATATATATATATATATATATATATATATATATATATATATATATATATATATATATATATATATATATATATATATATATATATATCCGATAGTAAAGCCTTTAGAATGCAGGAATAAACGCTGGTAACGAGCTGGACCAACGAACTCGGTGTGCGAATTCAAACCTATTCAGTTCCATAGAAAGAATTTTTCAAGATGGCTGACGTGAAGAAAAACATAGAAGTTAAAATTTGAAATACGTAGTTCATCTATTAAATACAAAAAAAAAGAAAGTCGTACAAATGTCTAAGAAGTTATGGTCTTAGAAAAGTTTTTATTTTGAGCAGATACAGTCGAATTGTTGTATCTCGTCTCATTTCTTAATGGTCAATGTGAGATTAGGAGACGGTCTGAATAGTTCTTCTGGTCATTTGTTGGTTCTGCTTTGCAGGATGGGGCACTCATTTCGTTGGCGATTTTTCATGGGTTTGTCTGGCCGGATTGTTGTTTCTCGATAATTAGATACACGATAACATTTATGGCCCAACTATATAGGTATTTTATTTCACTTTAGGTACATGTTTCGAGAAGAGAAGCATAACAAAGAAAGACTTAATTGCTGACAGTTTCTAGGAGTTAGGGTTAGAGTTAGGGTTAGGAAGAGGACTAGAACGTACATTTCATGTGTTTTGTCTGCTTTCCATCTAATAGAACGTACATTTCATGTGTTTTGTCTGCTTTCCATCTAATAGAACGTACATTTCATGTGTTTTGTCTGCTTTCCATCTAATAGAACGTACATTTCATGTGTTTTGTCTGCTTTCCATCTAATAGAACGTACATTTCATGTGTTTTGTCTGCTTTCCATCTAATAGAACGTAAATTTCATGTGTTTTGTCTGCTTTCCATCTAATAGAACGTACATTTCATGTGTTTTGTCTGCTTTCCATCTAATAGAACGTAAATTTCATGTGTTTCGTCTGCTTTCCATCTAATAGAACGTACATTTCATGTGTTTTGTCTGCTTTCCATCTAATAGAACGTACATTTCATGTGTTTTGTCTGCTTTCCATCTAATAGAACGTACATTTCATGTGTTTTGTCTGCTTTCCATCTAATAGAATTATCTCAATGCAAAACCTCCAAGCATAGTTCTTCTGTCTACGTCGGCTACGCACCCCGACGCATCTCATATTTGAATTTGAAAATCTTGACAGCTTACATCCTGTCTTCAATTGTTTGGTATTTAAGGGCCGACAGAATACTACAATATTTGGGGATCTTTTAATGGACAAGGTGAAAGTAATCTGCAAATCAAATCTTCCTACTAAGATGAAACGTGAATTCTTTGAAGCCATTGTTACATCTGGTCTTGTATATGGAAGTAGCACCTGGACTTTTACCAAAAGATTGGAGAAGAAAATTGATGGTGTGTTCACCAGAATGCTAAGAGCTGCTATCAAGATCTCCTGGAGGTAACACCTTATGGGAGAGCAACTTTACGGACACCTTCCTCGGACCTCAGTCCTGATTAAAGAGAGAGAGAGAGAGAGAGAGAGAGAGAGAGAGAGAGAGAGAGAGAGAGAGAGAGAGAGAGAGAGAGAGAGAGAGAGAGAGAAGAACCAGATTTATTGGTCACTGCTGTAGGGCTAATGGTGGAAATCGTTAGCGATGTTCTTTTGTGGATGCCAAAACAGGGATCTAGTTTAGTGTGGAGACCACACAGAACTTACATCAAGCAACTAACAGAGGTCTTACAATGCAGACCTACTTGCTGTGATGGAAGATAAACCGAGATGGTGTGAGAGTCAGGATGATTTATGACACTACCACAACTAGATTATGATGATGATGATAATGCTCTCTCAAGGACCCTTTTTGAAAAGTTCAAGAGGTCACCACACTGACGCGCCATAAACGACGAAACAGATGTCTCTGGATGATTATATATACGTAGCTAGTCTTCTTCTCTTGGTTTAGCATCGATAAGAATGTACTTGGTTTGAACTGTAATTTCACGGTATCACCGATGATCAGAAGGGTCCACGAATGGCATCAATCAAATAATTTGTTTTCAGTTGATGCTAGTTGGGAACATTTCTGATGATCGGTGATACAATAAAACTGCAGGAAAGTGTTAAAGCTAATACATTTTATTATATAAATAAATTATACAACATTGCCATACAAAATCAATATTTAATTCTGAATAGCCAAGCAATTACGATACTTTTCTGTCTATGTTCTTCAAAAACCAAATGTTAATTACAATCGATTTCATCGATTGCATGTTATATCCGACTTGATTTATTTTTCAGCAACAGATTTTTTAGATATTCACCATTTATTTCCATTGGATACTCAACTGAGATGACTATCTAATGACATTGCTGCGTTTGTTACAAATGGAAAATGCAAAATAGAGTCCAGAATCGCTTGGTGAGTAAGTATTCAAAGATTTTATCTTATTTACATTAAGACTAGATTTAATCACTTATTGCATATATTATAACGTATTCGTCATTTCAGGACTATTCTCTACTTAAATAGTAAAACCGTACGCAAATAAATTTATTATTATGACTGCATTTTACACATGTTAACAAAGGGCGCTCAGCAGAAGGGAAACCTTTATTTATTTGTGTATATTTTTACTATTTTCAGCAGGGAATAATCAAATATGTTATCATAATGTTTATAAAGTGATATAAAAAAATCCTTTTAATTTTTGGTCACTCGCAATTCGAAGACCATTTTGAAAGCTTCAAACTGTCGTTTATAAATTAATTTCTAGCTTGAAATAAATATTTAGTTTTAAAAGACAGAAGAAAATAGAAATTTTTTTCTCAAAATGAAAAAAAAATCACAACGCCCAATATGAATGTGGATAAAAAACAAAGTATTTTGTTTTCTTTTTCTTTTTATTTCTTGTCTTTTAATTTGTGCCAAAGGTCATTTTGAAAGCTTTAATCTTCGTTTGGAAATCAATTTCTGGCTTGAAATAAATATTTAGTTTCACAAAGCAAAAGAAAACAGGAATTTGTTTTTCAAATTAAAAAAATATTACAACGCCTAATATGAATGCGGATTAAACAAAGCACATCGTCATTCACGCACAAATGCTATAACGTAAAACATACTTTCAGAATAATATTTATTCATTTTACTTCAGTCGAAGTTCTCAGAAATCTCGGGGCTAACACTTGGTCTCTGTATGAGATACATAGATATTAGAATATTCCATTAAACTTCTCTTTTACTTGTCAAACGTTGAGTTAGCAAAGAAGTTTAGAACATTAATTTTCCTCTCCCCAATCGACCAGTTAAATATGTTATAGTATATCTTTATTGTGGTCTCTTGGTCTTACCAGATTCCAAGACAAAAATTAATCTAGTCTAGCGGAGAATCTAGCTAAGTGCTGTTACTTGAGGTAACACCACTTGGAGAAATTGCACCATTCCTCGTATGAGCCAGTATATAGCTGTGTCGAGATGATCTTATGTTGGCTACGAATACTGTGTTATTTTGAATATTTGGTCAGGGGTTACTTGTAGGGTGAAGTATCCTCATGTCAGGTTGTCCTGACAAACCCTTTGTACAAAGAGACCGAAGACACTCGAGGATGGTGTCTAATAGGCAATTTGTGCCGGTGTTTAATTCCAAACTGTCGATTCAAAAATCTGTTAAATTTTCACTTACTGGTGTGTGTGTGTGTATAAACCATTATACACCCTTATTGTCGTACTTGTGAATGCCGGTCTGTGCTTATTTGTGCATACAATCACTCGGAGGCCGATGTTTAGTTTTTAATAAAGGTTTATTACAAGAAAAGATCAGTCGCAGAAACGTCAGAGAGACAGGTCAGTTTCATACGCCTGAGAGAGAGAGAATGACAGACAGATAAATTGACGGCTAGCTCGTCTCGCTACATCTAGTTACATCGTGTGCATCTGCAGGCCATTGGAGACAGCGCCATGGACACGTCTTCCCTGCTTGAAATGTCGTCAGCCAAGAGACAGAAAACTTTTCCCAATTATTAAATTTATCTTTCAAAATATTTATTTGAAATATAAATATTTATTTAAAAGTTATTAAAAAAGAAAGCATAGGTCAAAACTGCGCAACAAAAATGTGGGTAGCTATAGTTAATATATATATATATATATATATATATATAGCGAGTAGTATTAACACCGCCGTTATCGTGGCTTCAATGCATGTTCCTTTCAGTAGTAGAGCACTTTGACGACAGCTGCCTTTAAATTTGGATTAATCTCTCGCTGATTTACCTGGTTGTAGATAACGGCTGTGTGGACTAAGACGTCGGAATTTGAGTTTGAAACAGGACTCGTGTTCCGGGGATTCGAGTCCGGTGACTGGTATGAATAATCTTCTCTACACTGACGATTCCCGTAAGGATGAAACGTATACGTATGTAGATAAAAACAAATGTTTATAACTATATATATATATATATATATATATATATATAGAGAGAGAGAGAGAGAGAGAGAGAGATAGAGATAGAGAGAAAGAGATAGATAGATAGATAGATAGATAGATAGATAGATAGATAGATAGATAGATATAAAAATAAAATGAAGAGATGATAAAAGTAAAATATTATCTTTAATAAAATCCTATAAATATATGAGATGGAGCAATTATAAAAAGAAATGAATGACGAGAATAAAATTGGCAAAAGAACAATATTTATTGGATTATCGAGTAGTTTAAACAAGGAACATATCAATAAACTTTTTTTTCCTTTCCTGATTTTTATTGATTGATCCCGATGATATCCTTTGATCATAAAAGCTTGCATTTTTGAAAATCCATGGGTTAAGGAAAAGAAAAAAGTTTATTTATATATTCCTCGTTTAAACTACTTGATGATTCCATAAATATTGTATGTTTTTTTCAAATTTTTATACTCATCATTCATCTTTTTATATATATATATATATATATATATATATATATATATATATATATATATATATATATATGAAAATTCATAACTAAAAGGTAAACTTTTAGAGAGTTGAACCCATTGTGAGGTAAGGAAAGCTCAATATACTGGATAGAGCAAAAATATCCAATACAACAGTTCGTCCTAAGGTTTATTGAAAACTTGTTGTTTCTTTTGCCTTTGAATCCGTTTCATAGAAAACAGGAAGAGTTACGTTTTCTCAACATGGCCAATTTTATTTTATCTTCCCTCCATAGACTACAGACTTGGGT
>OY744535.1:41502157-41534657 GCA_963556195.1 Sepiola atlantica | reverse complement strand
TGTTTTTTCATTTGTAATATATTTCAGTTTTTGTTTATTTTATGAATTAAATTTTATAAATGACAAAATTATGAATTAAATTTTATCAATGAAAAAAAAATTATAGCAAAGAAACAAGTAGTAAAGGTTTTTGATATTGAAAAGGATATTAAAAAAATATTACGTTAAAAAGGGATATTAAAAAAATATTACGTTAAAAAGGGATCTTAAAAAAATATTACGTTAAAAAGGGATCTTAAAAAAATATTACGTTAAAAAGGGATCTTAAAAAAATATTACGTTAAAAAGGGATATTAAAAAAATATTACGTTAAAAAGGGATATTAAAAAATATTACGTTAAAAAGGGATCTTAAAAAAATATTACGTTAAAAAGGGATCTTAAAAAAATATTACGTTAAAAAGGGATCTTAAAAAAATATTACGTTAAAAAGGGATATTAAAAAATATTACGTTAAAAAGGGATATTAAAAAATATTACGTTAAAAAGGGATATTAAAGAATATTACGTTAAAAAGGGATATTAAAAAATATTACGTTAAAAAGGGATATTAAAATATATTACGTTAGAAAGGGATATTTAAAAAATATTACGTTAAAAAGGGATATTAAAATATATTACGTTAGAAAGGGATATTTAAAAAATATTACGTAAAAAAGGGATATTAAAACAATATTACGTTAACCGCAGATGCAAGCGAACATTCAACATCCGAAATATTATCGCAAAAAAGACATCCGATAATGTATTTATCAAGAAAACTAATAAACACTGAATTTAATTATTCAAATATAGAGAAGGAAGAATTGGGCATTGTATGGATAACCACTAGAGCCCCACAATTTTTAATTGGGATGAAATTATTTTGAGAAGTAACCATAGACCATTAGATTTTATTTCAATCCAAGAAAAGAATTACCCAAAGTCACGATATCTAGAATACTAAGATAGGCAATAAAATTAATGGCATTTGACTTTGATGTATAATATCTCAAAGGAAATTCGATTCCACACATAGATGCACTATGAAGCTTGCGATTTTACAAGGAGTCAAAAGATAATTACAGTTTGTGTTGAATCTGAAATAGATCTGTAATCGCCGGCCAGTGTCTGGTTGGTGCAGATAACAACGAACTTAGACTTAGGTACTCCCATGTCCTGAGACATATGAGCCAGTCAAAGTGATTCATCCTATTCATAAACATTTTAATTTGGTATACTTTTGACTGATTTTGCAGCAATAATATTTTATAACGACAGGTCGCTAGCCTGAAGCCAAATCACTAACATTTATAAAGAAGACTGTAAGTGGAGAAGTCTCCGGTAGATATTTATTTCCTTGTTTTCAAAGTGGAGCGAAAATTTCAAACACGTCTTCAGTCCGTTGTTGTTATTTGTTTTGTGTTTGTAAAAACGTCATGAAACCAACGACTGTTGGCTGTTCACAACGAACGGCCTGGAATACGTACATAGAAGATGTTGCCAAGTCTGCTGCAAAGAATGTAGGATCCCTCCACCTGGCTAGAAAACTGCCAGTACTTTATATCTCCATAAAACCACCATTCACCCGCGCATGGATTATTGTTGCCACATCTATTGTATCAACCATCAGTCCCTCTTGGACAGGGTGCAAAATATTTTCTAACCTAATAAGACCCCGCACTGTTTGCCATGCTCCAGCCCCTGTCACATCGCCACAGATTTACATCTCTTTGCTTGTTTTATATGTACTTCAACGGAATGTGCTTGGATGTACCTCCTCAGTAAAAATTACCTCGACCCACCCGACTAGCAGCTAAATTTCACCCCTTCACTGTAGAGGTCCTTAAATGCTGGAAACATTTTTACACTGATTTCTCCTTTCCTCAGGCCGTTTGCATTCGGAAATTCCTTCCTGCTCTCTGTTTTTCTAAAAGTACAAACATGCAGAAATGTTAATATAATGTGAACAAACATCTCTCTGCTCAATAATAGGACTGTTCGTTTAAGTTGCAGATTGATAGCCGCTCCTATCTATCTATCTACATATCTATCTATCCAGCTATCTATCTATTTTGATAAATATTTATTTATATATGTAATTACAGAAGATTAAGACAACATCGGTACCGTCGGTTTCAAATCCAAACAGAGGGGACCTATAGTTGGCCTCCTATGCCGGACTCTCTTCAGCCCTGTTTATGTCTGTCTCCTAGGAAAAATGGTGTGTCCTAGATATGTAGGTAGGTAGGTAGGCAGATAGATATCTTACTATCTGTATATCTATTTACATACATCAGCTGGTATTTCCAAATGGTCACCTATCTATGCACTGACCAGATCAACGTGTGTGCAGTGGTAGTCAATGCGATTTTTGAAGTTTGAATATGTTCGAGTTTCCCGGTATGTTAAATTCAGCAGCATTTTATCCTCAGTAGCTCTAGTGCTCCCCCCATTATTGGGACTACCTTTTTTCTTTATCACATTCTGCCTGCACCCATTTTCTTAGATTTGGAAAGCTTTTTGAATTATTTTATAAACGTGGATCAACGTTCTTTTAAAACGTCCCTCCCTTTGTAAACAAAGGGAGTGTCTGTTAGGACTAGATGTGATCAGTCTCTAAGATTCATCCCACATTGTACATATACCATAACGCTATTTTAATAATCTTTCCCCTCCATTCCCTCTTCTCACCCCCTTTTTATTAGCCCCTCGTTTTTTTATACCATCAGTACAGCCTTTGTTAAGAGAGGGCGAAACCGGTCGGCTGGCGTTTTTTTTTTTTTCATGTTTAACTTTTAATCATGAACGATAAAACTTGTCTTCCCTTCATGCTTGCGATATACACATATATACAGGGTGGGCAAAAATAAGGGTCCTATTTTTAAAAAGTCATAACTTTTTTATTTATTGATTTAAAAAAATTTTTTTTTTTAGAATAAGTAAAGGACCCCTTCCGAAGCAAGCATGAGCCGTATTAGCCCTAAGGAACGTACCCTCATTTAGAAAACATTATTTTTGCTTAAAAAACTCAAAACAGTGTAAAAAACAATACTTTAGTTTTTGTAAGTTTTAAGAAGTGTTTTTCGGCTAAAAATTGTTTTGTTTATTTCAAAAAATCTCGGAAGGGTCAGTCTACACACACATAAAGTTTGGTGAGTTTAACTTTTATTTTGTGGAAGTTATTCAAATTCAAGTTATTCAAATTTAAAGATAGGACCCTTATTTTGGCCCACCCTGTACATACTTAATGAAAAGTTTAGTTCAATAATTATAACTTTAGTTGTTTCACAAAGAGATCATAAAACGCCAATTTAAAAAATAAAATGAAATTAATGCTACAAAGGCCTAGAATATAAATAAATACTGCATATAAAGTTAAGTTCAATGGTTAACTATTAGAATCAAACAGAGGTAATATATTATTACTAAGTAGAATGCAAATTTATGACATTACGTTGGGCACTTTAAGAGAAATTAAATTGAAGATTCAAATTTAGCCACGTTGCAAGTTTTCTCCCTTTAACACTGTCTAGATCTCATTACTTGTATTTACAAATAAAAAATACAAGACGTATTTCTTTCGCATTTGAAAGCGTGATGATCACGACAGCCTAGTGGTGAAAAGACAGGGTTAAAAATACTTGGGTCCGGGGTTTAATCGTCCGACTGGCGGTACAGTTACATCATCCATACTGACGAGTGTAAGTTAACACGAAATATATATATGCCTATGGATAGTAAAACATTTATTTATTAATAATATAATTATGTATACATATATAAAACCGTTTGGAAATGAAAATATATGTGTTGGGACTGCATTTGAGATGTTATCAATCCAACTACATTAACAAAAATTACTAACTGCATGTGGCAAGAAAACACCTACGCAACAATTAGCAATTCAGCGTTTTAAGCGCAAAATTAAAACTCTTCTAGAATGTTAGAGGCAAAGATCTATAAAAGCAGACGGATCTGATGCGTCAGGACTCCACATCTAAAGAATTCATGCATTTCCTGACAACAGATTCATGCAGCTTTTATCTAGGCTAGAATCGCTGTTAAATAAATACTACCTGATATATTCATCAAATATGTGAAACTCCACCAGACAATAAGTATGAGCATCGCACACATCAACCATGCACATGAATGGAACAACAATCAGCACAACCAACTTCTCAAAGATATGTTGACATCTTCTATATGTAAACACACGAGCAACCTAGCAGCAGAGCTGTATTACTACCTCAAATTAACTCACATATATATTTCACAACTCAACAAAAAATTTCGCTTACATAAAGCGAGCACGGGAAACATCTCACTCACATAAAAACTCTGACACTAACGTAAACGCAACTCGCATACAAGCATTCAAATACACATTTCTAAATCAAAGTTGTGACATTTTAACCACTTTATTTAACCCCAAAATCATGGAATTTAATTATTTTTTAAATTAAGAAACGGAAAAATATGAAAGAATACGAAATTTGATTTGCAAACAACATCTATCTTGTTTGTATTTTTTCTGTTTTTTTGTAGATGCGTCTTACCATTATGTAGATGCGTCTTACCATTTTGTAGATGTGTCTTACCATTATGTAGATGCGTCTTACCATTTTGTAGATATGTCTTATCATTTTGTAGATGTGTCTTACCATTTTGTAGATCCGTCTTACCATTTTGTAGATGCGTCTTACCATTTTGTAGAGGCGGCTTACCAATTTGTAGAGGCGTCTTACCATTTTGTAGATGTGTCTTAGCATTTTGTAGATGTGTCTTACCATTTTGTAGATGCGTCTTACAATTTTGTGGATGTGTCTTACGATTTTGTAGATGCGTCTTACCATTTCGTACCTGCGTCTTACCATTTTGTAGATGCGTCTTACATTTTGTAGATGTGTCTTACCATTTTGTAGATGTGTCTTACCATTTTGTAGAGGCGTCTTACCATTTTGTAGATGTGTCTTACCATTTTGTAGAGGCGACTTACCATTTTGTAGATGCGTCTTACATTTTGTAGATGCGTCTTACCATTTTGTAGATGCGTCTTACATTTTGTAGAGGCGTCTTACCATTTTGTAGATGTGTCTTACCATTTTGTAGATGTGTCTTACCATTTTGTAGATGCGTCTTACCATTTTGTAGATGCGTCTTACGATTTTGTAGAGGCGTTTTACCATTTTGTAGATGTGTCTTACCATTTTGTAGAGGCGTCTTACCATTTTGTAGCTGTGCCTTACGATTTTGTAGATGCGTCTTACGATTTTGTAGAGGCGTCTTACCATTTTGTAGATGTGTCTTACCATTTTGTAGATGCGCCTTACCATTTTGTAGATGTGCCTTACTATTTTGTAGATGTGTCTTACCATTTTGTAGATCCGTTTTACCATTTTATAGATCCGTCTTACCATTTTGTAAATGCGTCTTACCATTTTGTAGATGTGTCTTACCATTTTGTAGAGGCGGCTTACCATTTTGTAGATGCGTCTTACATTTTGTAGATGTGTCTTACCATTTTGCAGATGTGTCTTACCATTTTGTAGAGGCGTCTTACCATTTTGTAGATGTGTCTTACCATTTTGTAGATGCGTCTTACCATTTTGTAGATGTGTCTTACCATTTTGTAGAGGCGGCTTATCATTTTGTAGATCCGTCTTACCATTTTGTAGATGTGTCTTACCATTTCGTAGATGCGTCTTACCATTTTTTAGATGTGTCTTACTAATTTGTAGATTCGTCTTACTGTTTCGTAGATGCGTCTTACCATTTTGTAGATGTGTCTTACCAATTTGTTGATGCGTCTTACTATTTTGTAGAGGCGTCTTACCAATTTGTAGATGTGTTTTACCATTTTGTAGAAGCGTCTTACGATTTTGTAGATGTGTCTTACTATTTTGTAGATGTGTCTTACGATTTTGTAGAGGCGTCTTACCATTTTGTAGATGTGTCTTACGATTTTGTAGATCCGTCTTACCATTTTGTAGATCCGTCTTACCATTTTGTAGATGCGCCTTACCATTTTGTAGATGTGCCTTACTATTTTGTAGATGCGTCTTACGATTTTGTAGAGGCGTCTGTGCATCTCTATAAGAGACTTTACGTAGTACAGTAGCCTGATGTTACATTCTGAGTTCACATATTATCAAAATAGAAAATGAGCTTCATCAACGCATAAGTGTACATTTGAAGCATAGCATTGAATGACAAGGAGGCGAAGACTGTTGGACATTTATAACTCAAACTTGGTGGACAAGTCAGGCATATACTGAAGTTTATTTATACCGAAAGGAAAACCCGCCCTAGACAGGTAAAACGAATTCTCCGAACAGAACAGTGTTGCACCACTTTTATGTCCCCTTACCAAGATTAAAATCAAGATATAATTATACTAAACCTTATGTCTACAGTTCTTATTCTAATTTCGATCAAAATTTATTACATGATTTTGATTCTAGAAAATGTCTCAAATTTAATTCTTAAGCTTAAGGAGTCTAAAGAAAATTGAAATCAAGGAATCTTGCTGAAATGACTATGGATCAAATTCAATGTAAATCTAGTATGCCTGTAATTTTCAAATGGAGGGTTGTGCCCACATTATGCCCCTAAATCCATTTAAAATACTCCTGTCTGTCAGTCGGTCGTAATTAAGTTAGAAATAACATTTTTAGATGCATCCACACATCAATATAAGAGGCTCTGTCTGTTAATTTCGTCACTAAACGCGCACGTGGAATGAAATAACTGAAACGGGGTTGAAAGTCAGTAAGTAGTTTATTAGATACGTCCGTTTATATCTACAAGAGAATTTGCTTATCCGTTAGTCTGTCTGTACATCAGTCTGTAACGTTTAAGTTCGAAATAGCATCTTATTTGGTCTGTTACGTTTGTTTGAAATACTATATTCGTTGAATTTTAAATAATATTTTATTTGGTCTGTTATGCTTCAGTTTGAAATATCATTTTGTTTTGTCTGTCATGCTTAAGGATGAAATAGAATTTGTTTTCGTCTGTCAGGTCTAAGATTGAAATAACATTTTCTTTGGTCTGTCATGCTTATGTTTGAAATACAATTTTTGTTCTTCTTATTTCGTTTGCTTCACAGCATCTCACTGTTAGATCACCAGCTCGGTTGAGAAAAGCCATGCTGATGTTTTGTTTTCTAGCGCAGTTATGCCAGCTTCGCCATTGGGTGGTCGATGTTTTAGTTTTTATCATTTAAGTTTATCGAGTACGATTGACCGCTTTCAAATCCTGTTATACATTTTATTACCGACTTGAGAGTATCTTTAACGTGTGGGTAATGCAAAAAATAAGGAGATTTGTTATTTCTCATTTCATTTTTTTCTAAAGATCTGAGGAAGTTAGCTCTTAAAAGAGGGTGCAGCTTCTTCTTCTTTTTTTTCTTCTTCTTCTTCTTCTTCTTTCGTTTGCTTCACAGCATCTCACTGTTAGATCACCAGCTTGGTTGAGAAAAGCCATACTAATGTTTTGATGTCTAGCGCAGCTATGCCAGCTTCGCCGTTGGGTGGTCGATGTTTAAGGCATGACTCGATGATGTGGTCTACTGTCTGTTCAGAGTGACCACAGTCGCAGACAGCCGAGTCCCTGAGTCCTTATCCTTTCATGGTCGCGGCGAAACGGCCAACACCTGTCCTGAGGCAGTTGAGCATTGTCCACTGCCGACGAGGGAGGTCTATGTCTGGTAGGTTATCCGGGTCCTCCACAAATCTGTGCAACCTTGATTAATCTGCTGCCTGCCATTCTTCCGTCCAGCAACGTTTCAGGACGGAGGAAAGTCAGCCTTTTCGTGGCCTCCTCCATAACTACCTGCTCACAACAGCGAAACTAATGACTTTAGTCCGCTTCCAGCGACCCCAATTTTCGTTGCTAAGTCATGTTTAAGTTGTAAATAGGATCATCGTTGATCTGTCCCGTTAAAATTTTAAATAGCATTTTTGTTTATCTGTAACATTTAAGTTCAAAATAACATTTTCTTTTGTCTGTCATGCTTAAGTTTGAAATAACATTTTCTTTGGTCTGTGATGTTTAAGTTTCAAATATAATTTTCTTTGGTCTGTGATGTTTAAGTTTCAAATATAATTTTCTTTGGTCTGTCATGTTTAAGTTTCAAATATAATTTTCTTTGGTCTGTCATGCTTAAGTTTGAAATAAGCATGACAAACAAAAGAAAATGTTAAGTTTAAAATATCATTATTTTGGCCTGACATGCGTATGCTTTAAATATTTCCGTTTGTCTGTCACGCTTAAGTATGGAATAGTATTTTCTTTGGTATGTCATTCTTAAGGTTGAAATATCATTTCCTTTAGTCTTTACTAAGCCAAATTGAATGGCAGCCTGTTAAGAATATCTCTTCACGTTCATTCTTTTTTCTTTCATTTTGACTTTTCGCAATATTTTGAGGCATCTATTTGAAAAATATTGTGTGACGAAACATTTTTGCTTCATCCTGCGTCGTCTCCGATTGATCCTCTGTAAAAACCAGCAAAGAAATCTGCTGTCGACCGGAAGCAATAACTTGAAACTTAAAAGTGTAGTTCATTTATTTTTTTACAACATATTTTTTATTTTAGCTTATCTCTCATTTGTTTAGGTGCATCCTCACATCTCTTTGAGAGGCTTTGTCGGTCGATCGGTCTAAGTTTAAAATAGCATTTTCTTTGATCAGTCATGTTTAGGTTTCAAATTGTATTTTCGTTGTTCTGTCACGTTTAATTTTGAAATAGCATTTTCGTAGATCTGTCATTAAACACGACAGATCAAAGTTAAACACTTCAAAATAGTATGTTCATTAATCTGTCACGTTTGAGTATAAAATATCATTTTGTGTTGATCTGTTAAGTTAAAGTTCAAAATAACATTTAACGTTAAAGTTTGAAATAGCTTTTTCATTAATCTGTCAGGTTCAAGTTGAAAATAGCATTATCATTGATCTGTCATATTTAAGTTCGAAATAGCATTTTCGTTGGTTTTTCATGTTTCAGTTCGAAATAAAATTTTCGTTGGTCTGTCACGTTAAATTTCAAAATAACATTTTCGTTGTTCTGTCACGTTAAATTTCAAAATAACATTTTCGTTGTTCTGTCACGTTAAATTTCAAAATAACATTTTCGTTGGTCTGTCACATTAAATTTCAAAATAACATTTTCGTTGGTCTGTCACGCTAAATTTAAAATAACATTTTCGTTGGTCTGTCACGTTAAATTTCAAAATAACATTTTCGTTGTTCTGTCATGTTAAATTTCAAAATATCATTTTCGTTGGTCTGTCACATTTAACTTCAAAATTACGTTTTCGTTCATCTGTCACGTTTGTTTAAAATAGTATTTTCTTTGATCTGGCACGTTTAAGTTCGAAATAACATTTTCGTTGGTCTGCCATGTTTAAGTTTGAAATTGGATTTCCATCACTAAGTGTGCAGATTACGAAAATTCATTATTGTTTTTTTTAACTCGCATTTTTATTTTTAACAATATTTTGTTTTATTCATTTATAAAATTTCTTGTTTCACCCTGTGCCATCGCTGATTCATCCTCGATAAAAAAAACTTGCAAAGTAACCCGCTTTTTTTTTAGGATAACATCTTTACATTTGATTGCATTTTATTTATATCACATAGATTCTTCTTTCTTAGGTATGTTCCCCTTTTCTTGTTTCATATCAAGATCCTAATGTGGAATACTTGAGGATCTTATTATCACGTTTCTTACAAATGTATAACTTCAAACATTTGCTGTCTTATAATAATTGTCGGACGCATTTGTGCATGTTTATTAGAGCCATTGCATTTTATATTAAAAGCATGGAATGTTGTACAATGTTAAACTATAATGGCCATATTGTGTAGTTCACTCCCTTGTATATCTTAGCAGAACTTTCCTTCATGTCAAAATACTTCTAAAGATAAAAAAAGCTAGAACGCCTTTGATAGCTTTCATCAGTTTTTCTTGTGGATCGTTGCGGCATGTTGTTAAGAACAATAAAATGTCATTCGATTTAATTCCTTTCAGAAAATACTTTGTACAGATCAGATTTATTTTTTATTCTGGTTCACCAGTTTTTCTTGTGAATCGTTGCAGCATGTTGTTAAGAAAAATAAAATGTAATTCGATTTAATTCCTTTCAGAAAATACTTTGTACAGATCAGATTTATTTTTTGATTCTGGTTCATCAGTTTTTCTAGTGAATCGTTGCAGCATGTTGTTAAGAACAATAAAATGTAATTCGATTTAATTCCTTTCAGAAAAACTTTGTACAGATACGATTTATTTTTGTATTCTGGTTCATCAGTTTTTCTTGTGGATCGTTGCAGCATGTTGTTAAAAAGAATAAAATGTAATTCGATTTAATTCCTTACAGAAAATACTTTGTACAGATCAGATTTATTTTTTGATTCTGGTTCATCAGTTTTTCTTGTGAATCGTTGCAGCATGTTGTTAAGAACAATAAAATGTAATTCGATTTGATTCCTTTTAGAAAATACTTTGTACAGATCAAATTTATTTTTTGTATTCTGGTTCATCAGTTTTTCTTGTGGATCGTTGCAGCATGTTGTTAAAAAGAATAAAATGTAATTCGATTTAATTCCTTACAGAAAATACTTTGTACAGGTCAGATTTATTTTTTGATTCTGGTTCACTAGTTTTTCTTGTGAATCGTTGAAGCATGTTGTTAAGAACAATAAAATGTAATTCGATTTAATTCCTCCCAGAAAATACTTTGTACAGGTCAGATTTATTTTTTGATTCTGGTTCATCAGTTTTTCTTGTGAATCGTTGCAGCATGTTGTTAAGAACAATGAAATGTAATTAGATTTAATTCCTTTTAGAAAATACTTTGTACAGGTCAGATTTATTTTTTGATTCTGGTTCATCAGTTTTTCTTGTGGATAGTTGCAGCATGTTGTTAAGAACAATAAAATGTAATTCGATTTAATTCCTTTCAGAAAATATTATGTTTAGATTGGAATTATTTTTCAAATAACCGCTATCTTTAAAAACAAAACATAACTCTGTATTTTTCCATAAAGAGTTACTTCCTTTAGTTAGAACAAAAATTGATATTAAAAAAACGCTATAGTTAAAAAAAGCAAAACAATTGCAAGAAAACACACTACCGGGAAACAGCGGGCTAGAACAGCTAGTATATGATAAAAAGAAAGAAACAAAAAAAATAAAACACAAATGAAGACTCGAAATCAGGTTCATTCACCAAACTATTAATATGTCTTAATTCCTACTTATAAAAAGGTACTTGTTCAGTTTACGAACCGTGCTCAAATAATAACGTTATTATTTAGAAACCCATTCTTAACATGGGGGAAGGGGGTTTTGTTAACTATTCTGTACTTTCACCTAACAATTTAACAAACAAACGATACCGTAAAAATTTAATTTGACTTATTGAAAATCATATAAGAAATAGCACTGTCCGTAAATTGCAGAAGTACCAAAAAAGTATTATTATTGTAAAATATATATTTATTGCAGTAAGTTGGGGATAAAATTTACCTTGTTTGTAAGAACTCTCCAGTGTATAGATAACTATAAATGGTTACCCATGTCTGTACTAAACTATTCTTAGCTGAATAAAGTCGCATACGCTACATCGCTCTCACGGGTTCATAATTGAAAATGTGCCACTCTCTTACTAAGTCTGTATTCTTGGCGAGATCTGCATTTATAGTGTCATCCACCGTGACACACTTAGCGTCAACTGTGATGCTGAAAGGGAGAAGAATCCTGCTTATGTTTGTCGCTCGTCGTCGTGCACGGAGCATCCAGAGAACGAATTCCAGAAAGTTGTGTTGGATTTTCGTAAGAAGATTAACTTTTCAAATCACTCGGAGATGACAATTGCTCAAGTGTCATTTTCGCACATGAAATTGTTTATCGCTTTTCCAGGTGTCACCGGCATCCCGAGAGGAAGAGTCCAGCCGTAGATTCAAACGTAGGATTAAGTAAGGTACAAGCATCTCTATAAAAGGTTCAGTCCGTCTGTCCGTCCGTCCGTCCGTCCGTCTGTCCGTCCGTCCATCAGAGCCTCAGGGAGATGCATGAAGATATCTAAAAATACCATTTCAAACTTAAGCATGACATATCAACAATAATGCTATTTTGAACTTAAGTATGACAGACCAACGAAAATGCTATTTCAAACTTAAGCATTACATACCAACAAAGGTGCTATTTTAAATTTAAGCGTGACAGACAAACAATGCTTAAGTTTCAAATATCATTTTGTTGATTTGTCATGTTTAAGTTTGAAATAGATGTTCGTTGGTCTGTCATGCTTAAGTTTTAGATAGTATTTTCGTTGGTCTGTCATACTTAAGTTCAAAATAGCATTATTGTTGATATGTCATGCTTAAGTTTGAAATGGTATTTTCGTGTGTCTGTCATGCTTAAATTTGAAATAGTATTTTCGTCATTTGTCTGTCATGCTTAAGACTGAAATAGTATTTTCGTTGGTCTGTCATGCTTAAGACTGGAATAGTATTTTCGTCGGTCTGTCATACTTAAGTTCAAAATAGCATTATTGTTGATATGTCATGCTTAAGTTTCGAAATGGCATTTTTGTTGGTCTATCATGCTTAAGTTTCGAATAGTATTTTCGTTGGTCTGTCATGCTTAAGTTTCGAATAATATTTTCGTTGATCTGTCATGCTTAAGTTTCGAATAATATTTTCGTTGGTCTGTTATGCTTAAGTTTCGAATAATATTTTCGTTGATCTGTCATGCTTAAGTTTCGAATAATATTTTCGTTGATCTGTCATGCTTAAGTTTCGAATAATATTTTCGTTGGTCTGTCATGCTTAAGTTTCGAATAATATTTTCGTTGATCTGTCATGCTTAAGTTTCGAATAATATTTTCGTTGATCTGTCATGCTTAAGTTTCGAATAGTATTTTCGTTGGTCTGTCATGCTTAAGTTTCGAATAATATTTTCGTTGATCTGTCATGCTTAAGTTTCGAATAATATTTTCGTTGGTCTGTCATGCTTAAGTTTCGAATAATATTTTCGTTGATCTGTCATGCTTAAGTTTCGAATAGTATTTTCGTTGATCTGTCATGCTTAAGTTTCGAATAATATTTTCGTTGATCTGTCATGCTTAAGTTTCGAATAGTATTTTCGTTGATCTGTCATGCTTAAGTTTCGAATAATATTTTCGTTGATCTGTCATGCTTAAGTTTCGAATAATATTTTCGTTGGTCTGTCATGCTTAAGTTTCGAATAATATTTTCGTTGGTCTGTCATGCTTAAGTTTCGAATAATATTTTCGTTGGTCTGTCATGCTTAAGTTTCGAATAATATTTCCGTTGATCTGTCATGCTTAAGTTTCGAATAATATTTTCGTTGATCTGTCATGCTTAAGTTTCGAATAGTATTTTCGTTGGTCTGTCATGCTTAAGTTTCGAATAGTATTTTCGTTGGTCTGTCATGCTTAAGTTTCGAATAGTATTTTCGTTGGTCTGTCATGCTTAAGTTTCGAATAATATTTTCGTTGATTTGTCATGCTTAAGTTTCGAATAATATTTTCGTTGATCTGTCATGCTTAAGTTTCGAATAATATTTTCGTTGGTCTGTCATGCTTAAGTTTCGAATAGTATTTTCGTTGGTCTGTCATGCTTAAGTTTCGAATAGTATTTTCGTTGGTCTGTCATGCTTAAGTTTCGAATAGTATTTTCGTTGGTCTGTCATGCTTAAGTTTCGAATAGTATTTTCGTTGGTCTGTCATGCTTAAGTTTCGAATAGTATTTTCGTTGGTCTGTCATGCTTAAGTTTCGAATAATATTTTCGTTGATCTGTCATGCTTAAGTTTCGAATAATATTTTCGTTGATCTGTCATGCTTAAGTTTCGAATAATATTTTCGTTGATCTGTCATGCTTAAGTTTCGAATAATATTTTCGTTGATCTGTCATGCTTAAGTTTCGAATAATATTTTCGTTGGTCTGTCATGCTTAAGTTTCGAATAATATTTTCGTTGATCTGTCATGCTTAAGTTTCGAATAATATTTTCGTTGATCTGTCATGCTTAAGTTTCGAATAATATTTTCGTTGATCTGTCATGCTTAAGTTTCGAATAATATTTTCGTTGGTCTGTCATGCTTAAGTTTCGAATAATATTTTCGTTGATCTGTCATGCTTAAGTTTCGAATAATATTTTCGTTGATCTGTCATGCTTAAGTTTCGAATAATATTTTCGTTGATCTGTCATGCTTAAGTTTCGAATAATATTTTCGTTGGTCTGTCATGCTTAAGTTTCGAATAATATTTTCGTTGATCTGTCATGCTTAAGTTTCGAATAATATTTTCGTTGATCTGTCATGCTTAAGTTTCGAATAATATTTTCGTTGATCTGTCATGCTTAAGTTTCGAATAATATTTTCGTTGGTCTGTCATGCTTAAGTTTCGAATAATATTTTCGTTGGTCTGTCATGCTTAAGTTTCGAATAATATTTTCGTTGGTCTGTCATGCTTAAGTTTCGAATAATATTTTCGTTGGTCTGTCATGCTTAAGTTTCGAATAATATTTTCGTTGGTCTGTCATGCTTAAGTTTCGAATAATATTTTCGTTGGTCTGTCATGCTTAAGTTTCGAATAATATTTTCGTTGGTCTGTCATGCTTAAGTTTCGAATAATATTTTCGTTGGTCTGTCATGCTTAAGTTTCGAATAATATTTTCGTTGGTCTGTCATGCTTAAGTTTCGAATAATATTTTCGTTGATCTGTCATGCTTAAGTTTCGAATAATATTTTCGTTGATCTGTCATGCTTAAGTTTCGAATAATATTTTCGTTGATCTGTCATGCTTAAGTTTCGAATAATATTTTCGTTGATCTGTCATGCTTAAGTTTCGAATAATATTTTCGTTGGTCTGTCATGCTTAAGTTTCGAATAATATTTTCGTTGATCTGTCATGCTTAAGTTTCGAATAATATTTTCGTTGATCTGTCATGCTTAAGTTTCGAATAGTATTTTCGTTGATCTGTCATGCTTAAGTTTCGAATAATATTTTCGTTGATCTGTCATGCTTAAGTTTCGAATAATATTTTCGTTGGTCTGTCATGCTTAAGTTTCGAATAATATTTTCGTTGGTCTGTCATGCTTAAGTTTCGAATAATATTTCCGTTGATCTGTCATGCTTAAGTTTCGAATAATATTTTCGTTGGTCTGTCATGCTTAAGTTTCGAATAATATTTTCGTTGGTCTGTCATGCTTAAGTTTCGAATAATATTTTCGTTGGTCTGTCATGCTTAAGTTTCGAATAATATTTTCGTTGGTCTGTCATGCTTAAGTTTCGAATAATATTTTCGTTGGTCTGTCATGCTTAAGTTTCGAATAATATTTTCGTTGGTCTGTCATGCTTAAGTTTCGAATAATATTTTCGTTGATCTGTCATGCTTAAGTTTCGAATAATATTTTCGTTGATCTGTCATGCTTAAGTTTCGAATAATATTTTCGTTGATCTGTCATGCTTAAGTTTCGAATAATATTTTCGTTGATCTGTCATGCTTCAGTTTCGAATAATATTTCGTTGGTCTGTCATGCTTAAGTTTCGAATAATATTTTCGTTGGTCTGTCATGCTTAAGTTTCGAATAATATTTTCGTTGGTCTGTCATGCTTAAGTTTCGAATAATATTTTCGTTGATCTGTCATGCTTAAGTTTCGAATAATATTTTCGTTGGTCTGTCATGCTTAAGTTTCGAATAATATTTTCGTTGATCTGTCATGCTTAAGTTTCGAATAATATTTTCGTTGATCTGTCATGCTTAAGTTTCGAATAATATTTTCGTTGATCTGTCATGCTTAAGTTTCGAATAATATTTTCGTTGATCTGTCATGCTTAAGTTTCGAATAATATTTTCGTTGGTCTGTCATGCTTAAGTTTCGAATAATATTTTCGTTGATCTGTCATGCTTAAGTTTCGAATAATATTTTCGTTGATCTGTCATGCTTAAGTTTCGAATAGTATTTTCGTTGATCTGTCATGCTTAAGTTTCGAATAATATTTTCGTTGATCTGTCATGCTTAAGTTTCGAATAATATTTTCGTTGGTCTGTCATGCTTAAGTTTCGAATAATATTTTCGTTGGTCTGTCATGCTTAAGTTTCGAATAATATTTCCGTTGATCTGTCATGCTTAAGTTTCGAATAATATTTTCGTTGGTCTGTCATGCTTAAGTTTCGAATAATATTTTCGTTGGTCTGTCATGCTTAAGTTTCGAATAATATTTTCGTTGGTCTGTCATGCTTAAGTTTCGAATAATATTTTCGTTGGTCTGTCATGCTTAAGTTTCGAATAATATTTTCGTTGGTCTGTCATGCTTAAGTTTCGAATAATATTTTCGTTGGTCTGTCATGCTTAAGTTTCGAATAATATTTTCGTTGATCTGTCATGCTTAAGTTTCGAATAATATTTTCGTTGATCTGTCATGCTTAAGTTTCGAATAATATTTTCGTTGATCTGTCATGCTTAAGTTTCGAATAATATTTTCGTTGATCTGTCATGCTTCAGTTTCGAATAATATTTCGTTGGTCTGTCATGCTTAAGTTTCGAATAATATTTTCGTTGGTCTGTCATGCTTAAGTTTCGAATAATATTTTCGTTGGTCTGTCATGCTTAAGTTTCGAATAATATTTTCGTTGATCTGTCATGCTTAAGTTTCGAATAATATTTTCGTTGGTCTGTCATGCTTAAGTTTCGAATAATATTTTCGTTGATCTGTCATGCTTAAGTTTCGAATAATATTTTCGTTGATCTGTCATGCTTAAGTTTCGAATAATATTTTCGTTGATCTGTCATGCTTAAGTTTCGAATAATATTCTCGTTGATCTGTCATGCTTAAGTTTCGAATAATATTTTCGTTGATCTGTCATGCTTAAGTTTCGAATAATATTTTCGTTGATCTGTCATGCTTAAGTTTCGAATAATATTTTCGTTGGTCTGTCATGCTTAAGTTTCGAAATGGCATTTTCGTTGGTCCGTCATGCTTAAGTTTCAAATAGTATTTTCTTGGTGTAGATTTAATGTACACATTCCAAGAATATATGTTCTTATTTAATTTTCCTCCCTCCCAATTCCTAACATCTCTCTCTCTCTCTCTCTCTCTCTCTCTCTATCTATCTACCTTCTTTTTCTCTTTCTCTATCTCCCTTCTCTTTCTATCTTCTCTCTTTCTCTCTATCTCTCTTCTCTATCTCCCTCACTTCTCTATCTCTCTCTTAACTGTCGTCATATCTAAGGGACTTTGTTCAAGGAATTTCAGACACTCAGTGTAATATGATGCCAAACCCTTGTAGGATTTTATGATCAGACTCGGTTTCATGTTTTCTGAAATGGCTATCAGGTTTCCCATGGTTTAAATCCCCATCACGACAGGTTGTATTCCGAAGAATATTCCATGTTTTAAAGACTCTGTTTAATGTTGCCATATCCATTTGAAATGCAGAAGTGGCGCTGTTTCTTCAAATTGCATCTCATCTTCTGTCTTTGACAAGAGCGGCCTTAATCTAAGAAAGGAAAGCTGTTACATAAGAACAATAAGAAATCATGCAAAGAAATAGTTTATATACATAGTTACATATTCCATAATGATTCAAATGTGTATGTGTCTTTCATACTTATGCATTTATATATATATATATATATATATATATATATATATATATATATCTTGGCCTCGGCCTTTTGGTCGAGATCAAAGTGTAGTATCTGTTCCGATGGATACTGCACCCTATAGACTGGTATTGTCTTGGCCTTCGGGGCTTGATTTACGCCGGTCTATGGGATTGTCCTGTGCAGTTCTAGGAGGTTCACCCTCCCAGGCTTTGCCTCCCCTCTTTGGAGAGGAGTAAGTTAATTGCTTACTGCTTGAGGCGCCCCTACCGGGGAATGCCGACGGGGCTGCCCAGGCAATTTTTGATCGTCAGAGTGCTCACCTCTCGGGCGCTGGCTTTTCAACCCCCACTTTCCGACCCGAGCTTGGGTCACATCTTACTTGTGGGAGTAGGATAAAAACTGGCCTTGTGCCTAACTCCTGGAGAGGAGTAAATTTTTTTTTTTTTTATATATATATATATATATATATATATATATATATATATATATATATATATACATACATATATATATGTATATATATATATATATATATATATATATATATATATATATATATATATAGCTATAGATATATATATACATGTTTAGTTAAACAGTAGCGACAGCTTCTGTTTATTTATTTTTTTATTCGTTTTTTCGATTCGTCGCACGACCGATTTGGTATTGTCGTCCATGTTGTATAAAAAATCGCCATATTTTCGCGAACGTTTTCGACCGACGTCGGTCATCTTCAGGCGGATGAATGAGTTTGCAAAATAAAAGATTGGTGAATTCATTAAGAAGACGTTTTTAAAAAATACATTTCAATACCACTTCACCAACACTTCAACATACCTTCGCCCCCCCCCCCTCATAACGAGCATGGTTGATACTAGGTTTATTTACTTGAATAAACAACGCTTCCATTATGCGGAGACGAATACTACAATATGAGATCCCAAGAATGGCTGTGTTCTTGGTTAAAATATTCCTGAATTCATTTTTTGGGGATGCTATGTGTTATCAAGTGTTGGTAGATGGAACTTTGAGGGGAGGTGAGATGGCAAGTTAGTCGGCGTGATATGCTAGTTCTAGTCATGCCGATATACGTGTTGTTTGCAGAGACACATTTTCTGATAGGGCATTTAAACACGTATATGGCATTACTAGTTTTAAGTAAGCTATTGTCGGCCGGGTTATTTTTTATTGATAAATATAAGATATATATATAGAGAGAGATATTATTCTAGGCTGAATCTACAAACTACGTTCAAACCCATGCGACAACCTGCAACCGCCACTCTTGCACTGATGAGGGTAGAAACCCCAAAACGTATAAAACACTTTAATATTTAAAAAAATATTTATAGTTAATTAAGATTTAATAGTCTTAATAGTAGAGCCCTGTTTGGAATTACAAGATTGTTGTCATCCTAGCGATTATACAAAGTTCCGCTCGAGCGTTGAATACAATTAACAAAATAGCGCTTCCCCCCCCCCCTCCCCCCGCGCCTCTCTGGTAAGTGTACGTTAATTTTAATTACTGTATGTGATGATTTCTCACAGTTGCGTTGGCATAGATGTTAGGTTCGTGATTCGAGGCTGAATATACAGAACTGCGTTCGAGCCCATGCAACCGCCTGCAACCGCCACTTCCTGCACTGATGAGGGTAGAAAACACAAAACGACGTCGTTTGTAGGTATAAAAAACACTTTAATATTTAAATATATATATATATATATATATATATAAACTTTAATAATATTGCCGAAGTAGCCATAATTACTGAGAAAGAGGGAGGCCTTTATTACCAAAATAAAAAAAAACACGAGCAGAGGGGATCAAGAATCTGTTGGTTTTTTTTTAATATTTTACTTTTGTAACATGGTTAAAGTAAAAAAAAAAATTTTTTAAGACAGATTCTTGATCCCCTCTACTCGTGTTTTTTTTAAATTTTGGTAATAACGCCTCCCTCCCTTTCTCAGTAATTATGGCCACTTCGCCAATATTATTAAAGTTTATTTTAAAATTTGGTACCTACAAACATATATATATATATATTTAAATTCCCGAAACAGTTTTTCATGGTAAACAACTGATGATCCCTTAAAATAGTGTTAGAAACTAACTAATATAATAACTGTAAAAAATAAATTGACTTACATGAGTGATTTTCCACTGGAAGACTTGAGACTATAAGTTTTTTTTATATATATATATATATTTAAAAAAAAAAATTTTTATATAGGTTTAATGGTTGAGAAACTTCCGAGACTATATATATATATATATATATATATATATATATATATATATATATATAACGGGGTTATGGTATTGGTGGTGAGGTTGTTGACATTATTAGGTCTTTTCTGTCTGATTTCATTCGAAACATGACAATAAGTTCAGACTTCCACCCCCACCCCCCATATGCACTATCGGCCAGGCTCGGTTTTGACACAAATGACCCAGACATTATATCTTTCCCTAAGCTAAAAATAGAAATAAAAATTAATAAATCCCAACTGTCACCCCATTTCCTCTTTCCCTTGAACTGTGTAAACTGCTGCTGATAACGGGTTAACCAAAATCCCCTTTTTTCATTTTTGCCTTTTTCATTCACAACCATGCCGAAACTCAAACGTTTTCAGGTAAATCAAAATTAATGACTGTATGATTTTTTCCCTGCGTTTTTCTTCATCCTGAGGAAGTCTACAATAAAGACGAAACGTTGATGAATACATAAATAATATAGTTTTTGACTTTCCTTTTTCATTTTCCATATATATATATATTCCACGTGGTAATTTGAAACAGCCGTGAGGGTAGAATGAAAGCGTGTAGATCCAAAGGTGGCTCTGTGAACTGGGTTGGCGCCTTATGACCATCTGAAATTATCACTTCACTAAAGAGAGTAATAAGCTCGAAACGACGTCATCTGTAGATAAATATAATTTATTATTTGTTTATTTATATTATTATTAAACCCCTTTAAATAAAATAAAAGTTAGGCACTATTAGGAGCTATTTAAAAATAGACATTCACTTAGCTACAAAGCAAGACTCTGAGTAAGTTCGCCGAGTCCTCTAGTCTGTCTTAATGTTTACGCTGTAATGGGCATAAATATAACTTAAATTTCTCGTACCACGTGGGAATTTGAAATGGCTGTAGGGGTAGAGTGAAAGCATGCAGATCCATGGGTGGCTCTGTGAACCGGGTTAACGCCTAATGACCGTCTAAAATTATCACTTTCCTGCACTGAGGAGAGCAATAAGCTCAAAATGACGTCGTCTGTAGGTAAATATAATTTAATATTTGTTTTTAAATACTATATATATATATATATATAGATAGAATCAAATATGAAACTAAAAATAAACTTTTAGTAGATAGAACCTATAGTGAAATGGTTTAAGCTCAATATACGAGATAGAGCAATTATAAAGATAGATGAAAGAAGAGTGATAAACATGTACGAATGTCCAGATTTATTTCAAACTTCAATTGTTCAATGCAAGGTATTTTTATTACAGAATATACCTTGCATTGAACAATTAAAGTTTGAAATAAATCTGGACATTCGTACATGTTTATCACTCTTCTTTCATCTATCTTTATATATATATATATATATATATATATATATATATATATATATATATATATATATATATATATATATATATATATATATGGTTATTTTTTATTTACACAGACATGTACAAAATCTGCGACACTGGCAGCTGGATGTTATCGATCAACATATATATATATATATATATATATATATATATATATATATATATATATACGTTATGAGGTTTAAAAAGACTAAATATACATTCGGATTGTACACATTATAAGTTATTTCGACCGTAACTAGGTCTCCTCGGATGTGTTTCCAATCACGATTCAATTTGAATCGTGATTAAGGTCGAAATAACTTATAATGTGTACAATCCGAATGTATATTTAGTCTTTTTAAACCTCATAACGTATTCATGCTCTGTTTGAACGGACATAGAGCTCTCTGATTCGGAATTCTATCGAAAATAATCGAACTTGAAAACTATATATATATATATATATATATATATATATATATATATATATATATATATATATATATATATATATATATATATTCTTGCAAGTGCTATATTAGCTGAATCTCTCCATCATTGATAAATAGCAATTTGAACTATTAACTACCTTTTTCACAGTATATGATTATATATATACATAATTCTCCAAAAGGAGTGAATCTAATTGTTTTTTTTTATATAGAAAAAGATAAATGTGTTTTACTTTTTCCTTGAAGAGTGTTTTTCCTTACCTGTAATCTAACTTTGTATATCCGTATAAATTGGTTTTCTACTCTGTCTATACTGTTTTGGTTTAGCCATATCCCCACTTCCGTCATCCTATCTAATTTGCTATATAATTATGAGTGGTCAACTCTATGACCTTGATGCTGACTGTTGTCTTCTAAGTTGGTGTCTATACCCTGTGCTGATTAAGAGAACTGATCTTAATCAAAAACATATCGTCTCAGAAACGATCGTACACCAACTGTTGTAATGTTGAATTCTTGGAGCATAAACAAATGATCATATATATATATATATATATATATATATATATGTGTGTGTGTGTGTGTGGGGAAGATCCATAAGCTCAACGTTTCGCCCGATGTTATGTGGGCTTTTTCAAGAGTGGATGAAAAGTGTGCTAAATATATATATATATATATATATATATATATATATATATATATATATATGCATGTATAATTATATGCTGACATTTTGCACACTTATTTCTGACACTTTACATATTTGCATATATTTCCCTCCATTCAAACCCTACCACTATATATATATTCCCCAGTTATATGACCCTCCCGTCTTTTATCATTTTTAGCACACCTTTCATCCGCTTTTGAAAAAGCCCACATTACATCGGGCGAAACGTTGAGCTTATGGGTCTTCCACTGTTCCATTTTTAATTTCATATATATATATATATATATATATATATATATATATATATATATATATAATTATAAACATTTGTTTTTTTTTAGCTACATTCGTATACGCTTCGTCCTTTAGGGAATCGTCAGTGTAGAGATGATTATTCATACCGGTCGCAGGACTCGAAACCTCGGAACACGAGTCATGTTTTGTTTTAACTCAAATTCCGACTCTCTAGCCCACATGGCCACTATAAACAAGCTGATAAATCAGTGAGAGATTTAAACCTATTAAAGGCAGCCGTCGTCAAAAGTGTTCAAATATGCATTAAAGCTACGATGACAGTTGTGTTAATACTACTCACTAGAGTGCCCAGCCTAGATTTAGGGGCGACAATATATATATATATATATATATGTTTGTATGTGTGTGTGGGGGGTGCGTGTAGAATCTTATTCCCTTTCTTTATTTTGATTCCCCCTTTCCAAAGATCGCATGGAGCCAACACCTCATTGCCCCCCCCCTCTCCCTTTTCATGCCATTTCTTGTAACTACGGCTTTGGAATTATTTCTGTTTTGCAATAAAATTTTAAGTATCTACAAACTTTGGGGCGAAATTTCTTGTTCTAAGGAATGAGTTGACAATTTTATTGTCTTGTTTTTCATCTTTGTTTTTCTCAAGTGCTTGTGACAGAAACACATTCTCAAGAACAAATCAAACGATGTTCATTGCTTCTTCACTAAACACCCCCCACCCCCCACCCCACCATCCCTCTATTCGCAACCAAATTCTTTCAGTAGTTCTTGTTTGGGAGAATTAATCTAAAGCGCCACTCATTTCAATAACCTCCTGACATCATTGGATTTGCTCTCAGAAAAAAAAAATGGTGGAAATAAACTTCTTTTTTTATTATTTCGGGAGGGGGGGGGGCGCTGAAAAAGAAAAACATAGAAAATAAAATAATAATAACAAGAATTGACTATTTTGTTTTCGCCACTGAAGATTAAACTATTAACAATTTCTTCTGTTGTTTTCAGTGTTACGTTTTAACCTTGTGCCATACATGGCGACAAACAAAGTCGCCGCCACTATTACAAAAACACATGAAAGTTCATAATCATTATCACAACTTGTTAGTTAGGTCGTTTTTTAATGTGGGGAAAATCCAGCTCTCCAAAAAGGGACAGACGCTCTGGATTTGGGACAAAAAAATAAAAATTACATCAGTCTAGAAAGAATTTCTCCTTCACTGACCGAGGACAGAAAAGATGAAGAGTGGTATCAGAACAGATACTACACTTTGCTCCTAGCCAAACAAGAGTAATATTGCCAGTTTAGAGAGAGGGAAGGATTGTTAGATGATGTTGCAAGATTAATCTGGAAAAAGATATACATTCTAAATGGAATGCTGCGTTTCAACCTGTTGTAGCCCTGTTTAGGGGCCGGAATGAAAACACGAACACAGGGTTAGGCAAAACAAGTATATTGAAAAAAAAAATAGAATACAACAGAGAAACAAGAGTCCTGATTGCCAGTGTAGACTGGGGTTGTTCGGGTATTTAATTCATTCCCAAGACCAGAAGGTGGGGGAGAGTATGGCCAGCGCCCCTAAAGAAGAAGCACTCTGGCCTCTAAAAAATTGCCTAGCCAGCCCAGACGGAATTTCCCGGTCAGGGCACCTCAGGCAGTAAGCAATAAACTTACTTCACCCCAAAGAGGGGAGGCAAGGCCTGGAAGGGTGGCCCTCCTAGGACTACCCAGTACCAATATCTTTACTTCAGCCCGGCGGATAAAAGACCAGTGAAATGGCCCGGTTCATGCCGAAATGGGGTTGTTCAACACTGAGAAGCAGATGCTTCCAGTATTTATTATGAATGGAAGAGTCCAAATGTTCGTTATAGGTAAAGTACCATGACACAACCATGTGCTATTCATGCAGAAAATAAAGTCGTCATCATCATACCCAAAACACATGAATCCTCCTATCTTGGCCGCTGCATCCTTTTTCTTTTACGCGCCCTTTCTGTGATCCTGCCTGACCAAGGGGAACGCTGCCTGCAAATAATTCTTTTCACACCTTGAAAAAGGACAAAGTCAAGACGAAACAGTTGGAAGACAGAGGAGGTTTATTCGACTTGAACTTCGTTCCAAATCACTCAGCAGTAAGGTGGGGGAAGACTACTTACTAATATCTTATCGGCGCATTTTAATTTTCATGTTCACGCGTTGCGTGCTTCCGAACGAACTAAACAAACTTCTCTTTCTCACTCTCTCTTTGAGCCATGTGTCATCACATCAGTTTCTATTAAAAAAAAAAAAACATCAGAAAATAAAATAATATCATCTCAAGATGTGGTCATTTTTGAGAAGAAGATTGATAATTTGTATTAATTAGATTATTTGCAGTACTGTTCTCATCTTGGATGTTATTCTCACAACGTTTCGGCCGATGTAACCTCCGACTTTCTTCAGGTGTATCTTGTCGAACTTGGAAATCATTATGTAAAACTCGGGAATCTGTATAGAATTTTGAAAATAATTTTTATTTAATCCACGGGGGTAGTTTGCTCTCGTTCTGTAAGCAATAACCGGGTAGAAGTTTGAACTAATTCGTAATTGTATTCTTAGTTTCGCCCGTACTGAGGATTGAACCTTCAACCTCCAGAAGACTGTCACTTAGAACTTTTACCCGGTAATGGTTGACAGAACTAGAGCAAGCTACCCCAGTGGATTAAATAAAGGGTTTCAGTCGAAATTCCTTACGGATTACTGCATTTGACATAAAGATCCGCAAGTTTGACAAGATGCAGCTGAAAGAAGGTCGGAGGTTACATCGGCCGAAACGTTGTGTGAATCGCATCCAAGAGTAATAATCCAAATAATACAAAATCACAGGAATTTTCTATTTTATTTTCGCCACTGAAGATTAAGCTATAAGTAGGGGTGGGACGTAATGGGTGAAAATTTCATTAGGGGTGGGACGTAATGGGTGAAAGTAGGGGTGGGACGTAATGGGTGAAAGTAGGGGTGGGACGTAATGGGTGAAAGTAGGGGTGGGACGTAATGGGTGAAAATTTCATTAGGGGTGGGACGTAATGGGTGAAAGTAGGGGTGGGACGTAATGGGTGAAAGTAGGGGTGGGACGTAATGGGTGAAAGTAGGGGTGGGACGTAATGGGTGAAAGTAGGGGTGGGACGTAATGGGTGAAAATTTCATTAGGGGTGGGACGTAATGGGTGAAAGTAGGGGTGGGACGTAATGGGTGAAAGTAGGGGTGGGACGTAATGGGTGAAAATTTCATTAGGGGTGGGACGTAATGGGTGAAAGTAGGGGTGGGACGTAATGGGTGAAAGTAGGGGTGGGACGTAATGGGTGAAAGTAGGGGTGGGACGTAATGGGTGAAAGTAGGGGTGGGACGTAATGGGTGAAAGTAGGGGTGGGACGTAATGGGTGAAAGTAGGGGTGAGACGTAATGGGTGAAAGTAGGGGTGGGACGTAATGGGTGAAAGTAGGGGTGGGACGTAATGGGTGAAAATTTCATTAGGGGTGGGACGTAATGGGTGAAAGTAGGGGTGGGACGTAATGGGTGAAAGTAGGGGTGGGACGTAATGGGTGAAAGTAGGGGTGGGACGTAATGGGTGAAAATTTCATTAGGGGTGGGACGTAATGGGTGAAAGTAGGGGTGGGACGTAATGGGTGAAAGTAGGGGTGGGACGTAATGGGTGAAAGTAGGGGTGGGACGTAATGGGTGAAAGTAGGGGTGGGACGTAATGGGTGAAAGTAGGGGTGGGACGTAATGGGTGAAAGTAGGGGTGGGACGTAATGGGTGAAAATTTCATTAGGGGTGGGACGTAATGGGTGAAAGTAGGGGTGGGACGTAATGGGTGAAAGTAGGGGTGGGACGTAATGGGTGAAAGTAGGGGTGGGACGTAATGGGTGAAAGTAGGGGTGGGACGTAATGGGTGAAAGTAGGGGTGGGACGTAATGGGTGAAAATTTCATTAGGGGTGGGACGTAATGGGTGAAAGTAGGGGTGGGACGTAATGGGTGAAAGTAGGGGTGGGACGTAATGGGTGAAAGTAGGGGTGGGACGTAATGGGTGAAAATTTCATTAGGGGTGGGACGTAATGGGTGAAAGTAGGGGTGGGACGTAATGGGTGAAAGTAGGGGTGGGACGTAATGGGTGAAAATTTCATTAGGGGTGGGACGTAATGGGTGAAAGTAGGGGTGGGACGTAATGGGTGAAAGTAGGGGTGGGACGTAATGGGTGAAAGTAGGGGTGGGACGTAATGGGTGAAAGTAGGGGTGGGACGTAATGGGTGAAAGTAGGGGTGGGACGTAATGGGTGAAAGTAGGGGTGGGACGTAATGGGTGAAAGTAGGGGTGGGACGTAATGGGTGAAAGTAGGGGTGGGACGTAATGGGTGAAAGTAGGGGTGGGACGTAATGGGTGAAAATTTCATTAGGGGTGGGACGTAATGGGTGAAAGTAGGGGTGGGACGTAATGGGTGAAAGTAGGGGTGGGACGTAATGGGTGAAAGTAGGGGTGGGACGTAATGGGTGAAAGTAGGGGTGGGACGTAATGGGTGAAAATTTCATTAGGGGTGGGACGTAATGGGTGAAAGTAGGGGTGGGACGTAATGGGTGAAAGTAGGGGTGGGACGTAATGGGTGAAAGTAGGGGTGGGACGTAATGGGTGAAAATTTCATTAGGGGTGGGACGTAATGGGTGAAAGTAGGGGTGGGACGTAATGGGTGAAAGTAGGGGTGGGACGTAATGGGTGAAAATTTCATTAGGGGTGGGACGTAATGGGTGAAAGTAGGGGTGGGACGTAATGGGTGAAAGTAGGGGTGGGACGTAATGGGTGAAAGTAGGGGTGGGACGTAATGGGTGAAAGTAGGGGTGGGACGTAATGGGTGAAAGTAGGGGTGGGACGTAATGGGTGAAAGTAGGGGTGGGACGTAATGGGTGAAAGTAGGGGTCGGACGTAATGGGTGAAAATTTCATTAGGGGTGGGACGTAATGGGTGAAAGTAGGGGTGGGACGTAATGGGTGAAAGTAGCGGTGGGACGTAATGGGTGAAAGTAGGGGTGGGACGTAATGGGTGAAAATTTCATTAGGGGTGGGACGTAATGGGTGAAAGTAGGGGTGGGACGTAATGGGTGAAAGTAGGGGTGGGACGTAATGGGTGAAAGTAGGGGTGGGACGTAATGGGTGAAAGTAGGGGTGGGACGTAATGGGTGAAAGTAGGGGTGGGACGTAATGGGTGAAAATTTCATTAGGGGTGGGACGTAATGGGTGAAAGTAGGGGTGGGACGTAATGGGTGAAAGTAGGGGTGGGACGTAATGGGTGAAAGTAGGGGTGGGACGTAATGGGTGAAAATTTCATTAGGGGTGGGACGTAATGGGTGAAAGTAGGGGTGGGACGTAATGGGTGAAAATTTCAGATTCATGCGAGTAGTATTTTTTTGTGTTCATTTATACATAAATAGCACTAAACAATCAAACATTTTGAAAATTTTGCAAAATTCAGAAGGTGAAGGCCAATAGATTTTGGCTATTTTACATTCATGAAACCCCTTTCACAGCCTGAAAATGGTCCTAAATTAAAGTACTATATCAGATTTAACCATCTATATCCATTCATAGCTTTTGAGGATGTTTTAGGACCTGCAATGTCGCATGAAACTACTTTTTCACCGAAAAATGATGGATTTTGAGTCCCGTGGCCTGCACCTTCTGAATTTTGCAAAATGTTCAAAATGTTTGATTGTTTAGTGTTATTTATGTATAAATGAACACAAAAAAATACTACTCACATGAATCTGAAATTTTCACCCATTACGTCCCACCCCTACTACAAGCAATTTTTGTTTTTTTCTTTCCAGTTCTTCGATTGAACACGCCATAAAATGTTTGTGTTTTTCGCTCTTTTGTTTTTGGAATTGGAACCAAAATGCGAAGATTGTCGAAAAGATAAATTCATGCCTTCCACTAATTGCAAAAAGTGAACTTGTTTCAAAACTGGGATAACGCACTATAGAAACGAAACATTAATCAATCTTAACTCTTAATAGAAACCGCATTTGCCTCCCAATAGAATCATGTCGAAATCTAGTGCCGATCTCCTCTTCTCTTCCCTACAGCATCTTTCTCACAGAAGATGGGTTGCTAGTCTTTCTCTGCTCTATCGTTATTTTCATCGTAAGAGCTAGACTGAGCTCCAATACATGCTCCCCCCCCACGTTACTAGTCTTTCTCTGCTCTATTGTTATTTTCATGGAAAGCGCTCGACTAAACCTCAATCTATCATTCCCCGCTGTAAAACATTCACAACAAAAACTCGTCGAGCTACAACCACTGTAAATAATTTCCCTTTCTTCCTCTGTGTACAAAAACTAAACGGAACTTCCATGAACAAAGTTTATTTCCATGAACTATTCATCTATGGAGCACAACACCCTGGGGCTGATTCCCAACTGACTACAACATAGTTGTTTTCAAGTCCAATGTTATAAATTCTTATTGAGCTGTCCTCTTAAATAATTAAATTCTGTGCAGTTTCAACGATTGTTATCAATCCTTATGATGTTGTCTCACTACCCACCTTACATACTCATTGACCCTTATCCTCGAGTGGCCTTGGGGCGTTGATAAGCAGTGACCCGTTAGTATATAAAACAGTACTTATAGGAGGGACCACATGTTGATTAGAAGGAGAAATTCTTCTTAAACATGTTTTAAATCAGTTTCATTCATGTCTTCACTTCACCAACCACAGCAAGAGATTATGAACAGATTTAAAGTTAAAGGTTGAAAATAAGTTCCATGGCACTCGGAGTTGGGACAAGCGCATGCCTGGTGATACCAGATCAGGCTGCCCTGTGGCTCCCTGAGACGAAATTCACCTACATTGACGTTTTTTTTTTTTTTTTTTTTTTTGTAAAACTTATGTTCTACAAAACCAAAAACAAAAACAACAGCCCCTCTCCCTTTCTCCCTCCCCTTTTTTATTTTATTTTTAGAACTTGAAGCATAAATATTTTACTATAATGACCAGATTCGGCATTAAATAACCCAAAAAGGGTTGATATGCCGTAAAACAAAACTACCAAACTACCAAACCAAGCGCATGCTGCACATCTGCTCTGGTCGACGTCTTGAATCCAACTGTCCGAAAGTGAAAAAAAAACTGTGTAGATATTTTGCAGAAAGTGTTCTGGTTGGATAATAGATCAATCACTGTGCGTGGGGATGTAAGTTTACACAAAAGAAAATAGTTCATCAGTGCGCCTCATTATCCACTTCAGCATCGCCACCTCCCAATAGAATGAGGTACTTATAGAGGGAACAACATCAAGGTTCCCGAACCCTATAGTTTGGTTTGATTGTTTGGTTTTACGGCATATCCATCCTTTTCGAGTTATTTAATGCCAAATCCGGTCATTTTGCTTATATATATATATATATATATATACATATATATATATATAGAGAGAGAGAGACAGAGAGAGAGAGAGTGGTAGTTTGCTTGAAGCCTTGCTGGGAATAGTAGTAGTATGTTTTAAAAAGGCTGAGGGCAATGCAAAGTTCCGGGTAGGATGTAAGCTGGAAGGAACAAAAATAATAAATCGAAATCGAAATGGGACTTAGTATTTATTTTTTCTTAAAATTTTACATAACAGCAAATGTGGTGTCAGCTGTTTGTGTGTTGTTCGGATGATTATTAAAACTCATTTAGTTAATATTTCGGAAAAAGAAACTTCCCTTTGTCAAAAATATTAAATACCAGAGGAAAATTCCGTCTGTGCAGAGAATCTACCAAAATGTAACAAAATGGATGCCAGAAGACATATATATATATATACTTTTTGAATGACCCCTAAATCTGATTTAGTTTAGCCTGCTGTTGCCCACCTCGGAGTCTAGGACACTCGCAGCAATTTAAATACCAAAACTGGATGGTCCTGATGATGCCCCGAAATGTAATATATGCGTATTATACAAATAATGAGATAGCCATAGCCGTTTAGGAGATCAAACACCAAACATATTAGCTTATATAATACTATAAATTAGATAGAACTTCTCTGTATATGCAAAATACGAAACTATAGATCTTCATAGAGTAAGATTATCTGTGAACAGAATTCACTCACGAGGTAGGTAATTATCTCCCCTGAATTTAAGAAATCTTCATAGCTTCTGCGATTTAGATAACGATTTATTTCAAACGCATTTGAGATTGAAAATGGTGGCGATGAGACTTTTTGTTATTCCTAGATCTGCAAGTGTTTGAACCAAGAAAAGTATTTGTCGTTGAGGTTGTTGATCTTTCTTGAGAAAATGAGCTTCGTTTTTTTTTTGTTGTTTTTTTTTTAAAGCATCGATTGTAAAATGTTTTGAAGCTAATCACAGATCCCCTTTGATAATCGACCCCGTCCTGTGTTTTGACATTTTTATTGACATCCCGTCTTTTTAACCTGTCATTAAAGTGAATGCGTTGTATCTTTTTTATCCTTCCAGACTTTCTGCTTTTGTTCTTTAACATTATTAAGTATTGACATTTCTGAAGCATGACTACGAAATATTAAAGATGTCATAAATTTCGTATTCTACTTAATTAAATATATATATATATATATATATATATATATATATATATATATATATATATATATATATATATATATATATGGTCCGACGTATATATATGCATGGTCCGACGTTTCGTAGATCACTCTTATCTGCTTGGTAAGTAGTCGCCGAATTCCGCTATTTACAGTTAAAGTTCTTCTATTTACTAACTAGTTGACAATGGCCTGCGGGTAAGATCTCCGACTACGAATCAATGTGTTCGGGGTTCGCGCCCACCGACCGTTGGGAATTAGTTCCTAGACTGAAGATTGCGTTAGCATGAAACATCGATGTCTCTAGGTATTTAAATATTTAATATTTATTCATAAAAATATTATTGTATATATATATATATATATATATATAAACAGTTGCTAATTAATACTACGAAAACTCTAATAATATATTTTTTATTTTCCCCCTTTTTAACCACTTTTGTAATCAATTTAGTTTTATGTTGTGTCTACGTTTACATTGTTTGTTTATTCTGTCCTACATGACAGATAGTACTAGTTTAATTTTATATATATATATATATATATATTCCTTTGCATGACATACTGACTGAATGCGATTTCCTGGTGAGAGGTGATGACTTTTTTTTGCATCTTCAGTCTTTTAGGAAACTATTAAAGATATTTCTTCTTGAGTCTTTTCATTTCAAAACTTTACTTAAATTATATTAAAAAGAAATGTCTTTAATAGTTTTATTGTTATTTAATTCTTTCACTATTAACTGTCAGGTATCTTTATTATTTTTCTGTGTTTTTTTGTACCGATTGTAAGATTTTATTTACATTATTATTTTTTGGCCCTGACGAAGCACAAGGTTACTGAAACGTAATTGCATTTGCGTAGGTCATTCTAAATGTTTATATGTATATACTAACAAATATGTGCTCCCTCTAGTCGCATATTCTTTTCCAGCCTGGGATGATATCATGATGAACGAACATATACTACACTAACCCTCAAAGGAAGAAGGAACGACTTTTAGTATGGTATCATGACAAACGCCTCCAGCCCCTTTTAACTTCAGATTTAAAAAAAGGGCGTTGATCATTTTATCACACTGGAACGAAATCAATATCGAAGTGAAAACTACCTTTAATTTCATTTTGACTCTCCTTTCTCGAAATTAATAAGAAAAAAAAAATCAAGAAAAAAAAATTATTTCATGATTTTTAATAAAAAATATTGCATCTTAAGACGTGGTCTCCAAATTTATTTTCAAAGTTTCTAAATTTCTTAAAGATGCTTTCGAGAACTTTTGT
>OY744535.1:41449657-41499657 GCA_963556195.1 Sepiola atlantica | reverse complement strand
TTACAAATTCTTACCAATAGTCATAATATCCAGGATAATAAACCCTAACTCCATTAAAATATATTATTGTAATCAAATGCAACCAAATTTTAGATGATATGAAAAAAACACTAAAAAATATAATACACTGATACATAGCTTCTAACACAGAAACAATAAAGTGTGACTCATTATTTTCTACAATAAATTTAAGACCGTAACTCTTGTAGCAATAAATAACCCCTCCACCCCCAAAAATTAGTATTAGAAACAACCAATACTTTCTTTAACTTCCAATCTCCCTTGGAAGAATGTAACTTATGTAACAAGAAAAAAAACTAATAGCTACATAGGTGTTACTACTACAAACCTTTAACATAGTGTTACAATGCATATGTCGAATTCCGGCTCAATTTACCAACGTTAACCAAAATAAACAACTGCCCTCCTCTTAAATTTAGACAACTTTTAGTTAGCAATACAAGCATGCTACATTGCAAAACTATTTTTTTTTAACTAAGAATATTAGAAGCTATTTATATAAAAACACAAACACCCACAAGGAATAATAGTATTTATGAAAAATAATCTCCAACATAGATGCAATTGATTTCTCGGGCATCATTTCTGGCGATAACCTGGATTATAAATTGTGGACTGCTAGCTGTTACGTTGTTGACTCGATAGATCCAGTTATGTTGTTTTTATTGATTTTTTTCTCCCTAGCTTCTCATTCATCGTTTTTTAATGTCGTCTGAAGATGATTCGTGAACAAATCCAAAACGCTCGTGATACATTTGACACATTTATTAATCTTTTTGATTATGAAATCTCTGGAGTTTTTATCCCGTGAATACATACTTACTCTGGATTACTATATATATATATATATATATATATATATATATATATATATATATATATATATATATAAGAAATTATATTAAGAAATTAAAGTTGAGCGCTCTCGGGATGTTAAAAATAGACTGTCAAAAAGCTCTAAGAAACAGTTCCGAATACGTTCGTAGAACACTCTCGACTAGTCTTCTGCCTGTGCACGCTTCTAGGTACATATAGATCATAATTTCCCTTAATAATGGATATGGCGACTGCTTGCAGATTCTAGGCTGACTCTGTGAACCGGGTTCGCGCCTCCCGACCGTCTGAAAGTGTTACTTTCCTGCACTGATGAGAGCAATAAGCTTGAAACGCCCTGTAGGTATTAATGATTTAATATTTATTTATAAATATTATATATATATATATATATATATATATATATATATATATATATATATATATATATATATATATGAAATATTATATATATATGAGGAAAAATAGAAACAATGTTTCAGACAAAATGCAAAATAAAAATGGAATTGAGGATAAGCGAATGAAAAAACTAACAAAAATATAAACTCAAACACATATAAAAACTTTACCAAGATATTTTAGTTGCTAGAAAGCAATCATCATCGGTTGGAAATCAGAACTTTAATGAACAGAAATTAAAATTGTACAAGACGCGCCTGAAAAAAAGCAAAAAAAACTAAACAAACAAGTCAGGAACATAAGAAAGAAAGAAAGACAGACAGAAAAGAAGTGTATCAGCATTTGACATAACTGTCAAAAACAGGCAAAGACGCAGCAAGTTTGAATAAAAGTAAGGAAGGAAAAAAAGGAGGAATAAACTTGAACATCGTAGACATTCAAAAACAAATTGAGGCGTGCCTAGAAAATAATGGGGGAGGAGGGATACATATCTTTTCTTTCTTTCTTTCTTTATTTCTAATGTTCCTGACTTGTTTTTTTAGTTGTTTTTTGGGGGTTTTTTTAGACGCGTCTTGTACAATTTGAATTTCTGTTCATTAAAGTTCTGATTTCCAACCGAGGATGGTTGTTTTCTAGCAACTGAAATATCTTGGTAGAGCTTTTATATGTGTTTGAGTTCATATTTTTGTTAGTTTGTTGATTCGCTTATCCTCAATTCCATTTTTATTTTGCATATATATATATATATATATATATATATATATATATATATATATATATATATATATATATATGCAAACATTGTTAAAAATAACAGAATTCGACTGTTTAATTATACCTTTTTCTATTTTTTCAAATTTGCTGATGATCTTTTTGTATTAAAATCAAAGAAATTAATAAATGTTACATAGGTGTCACGAACGTTTTCGATTCTTCGTTGAATCATCCTCAGGTGTCAAAAGCAAATGAACAAAAAAGCTGGAGAAAGAAAAGAATTTTAAAAAGACGGTGGAGAAACTCGCTGAGAACGTTTTCCACATTGTTCCAGGAAGTCGTTGACGATTTTAAATTCAGCACCGCTGGATGGCATCACAGAACAAAATCGCATTACGTTAAGCATTTTAAAATGTTACCACTGGTTTCATATGTGATGTTGTTAATTTTAGGTTGCTGTGTTTTTATGTAGATAGCTTCGAGTATTTTTAATTTTTTTTAAATTGGTTTCGGAATGTATAATTTTAGTGTTATTAACTAGAATTTGTCTTTACTCAGAGAGAGAGGGCAGTTATGTTTTTGTAGATGTTGGTAAATTGAGCTAGAGTTAAAATCTAAAATCGTTATTCGGAAAAGTAACCCAGCCCTTATTTATACGTTTAGTTTTTGTAAGTATGGATGTCCGAAAAGACAATAATCTCGGTTATAATTACGCCCTGTGCATGTGGCGCTAAATTACTGCGAGATTACGTTTGTATTATGAAGCCTCGTAACTCTCACTTCCCTTATTTTGTCCTTTAGTCCTTACGTTTCATAAGCAATGTTTCTGACAAAGGGGGAACATTGCTGTTTTTTGGGTTGGAATCTATCCATCTCACACTTATCATTGGTTATTTTTTTTTTTACTTTTAAGTGGTATTTTTTTAGCTCCTTACATCAAGTGGTTTCGTGTCATGTCTCGATTTCCATGAAAAAAATTGAAATAAGTTTAAGGAAATAAATTATTTTTAAACACAGAAAAGTATACATATATTTTGAACAAAAATAAATTATTTAAAAATCCCATAACATTAATTTTATTAACATATTTTTTTGTATTAATAAATAAAACAATACATATTTTTGGACATATATAGAAATATGTCCATAATTAAAATATTCCATGACGTTAATTTGATTTGATTTTTCAATATAAATCTTTTAAAATTGTATGCAAAAAGAAAAAAAAGATCAAAGACTTTTTTATTTATTTCATTTACTTTTAATTTCACTATGTTAACTTTATGTAATTACTTTTAAAAAGTCATTGATCTAGATTTGAAATTTTTACCGTAATTATTGTCTTTCCGGGCATCCATACTTACACAATCTAAACGTATAAATCAGTGCTGGGTTATTTTTCTGAATAACCGAAATATTTGCTTATATGAACTCAAAAATAGCGAGGATTAAGTGTCACATACGCTGTGATCGTACATCTGGCAAACTAGCTTTCATTTATTCTTTTAAAGGGTTAGGGTTATGGTTAGGGTCTATTCTTTTAAGGGGTTTACTATAAGGATCTGGTGATACCAGATCAGGCTGCCCTGTGGCTCCCTGAGACGAAATTCACCTACATTGACGTTTTTTTTTTTTTTTTTTTTTTTTGTAAAACTTAATTATGTTCTACAAAACCAAAAACAAAAACAACAGCCCCTCTCCCTTTCTCCCTCCCCTTTTTTATTTTTATTTTTCCTACCCTACTCCCGGTCCTGGATATGACCTTAAACTACATCCGATGGTGAGATCCGGCTTACGGACTTTGGGGAATGTGGAGCCTCCTCTTAATTACCATTGCTCCCAGGTCCACCCTGACCCGGAGTGGTAGTACCTGTTAGGGTCCCAACTATGGGTTAAATAGAAACAGATATTAAAAGGGGAAAGAAACAAAAAAGAGAAGAAAACAAGACCAGATTCGGCATTAAATAACCCAAAAAGGGTTGATATGCCGTAAAACAAAACTACCAAACTACCAAACCTATAAGGACATCCAGGTTATTTAATTGCTGTGGATTGTGGGAATTTTAAAATTGACTACGAAGTTGACAGGTGTGTTTATTTTTTAATTAATTTTTTAATAATTTCAGTTCTGAAAGGTTTAAAACATCTCAAAACTATGAGAACTTCGAAAGTGATTTTGAAGTCTTTAAGGTATGGATTACAAAGTAATTCATGTCTAAAAATTCAAGTTCGAATTCAAAAGTCGAGTATTATGGTTCATGTGTGCTGATAAATCCATAAAAAAAAGAAAGACAGCATTTCTGACTGAAATATCATTGAACGCAAAGCTGTATATTTAATGATATCCAAACGGAATTGATACCTTCCTAACAGACTTTTATAAAAAAGCTATCAACTAGAAAGTGATTTCTGTCTAGAATTTTGTTTGAAGTCAAAGGTCGGGTAGTATGCTTACTATTTACTCCCCCCCCCCACGAGAGCAGAGTTAGACACAAGGTCGGTTTTTAATGTGGGGAAAGTCCAGCTACAAAAAAAGAGGCACTCTGGATTAGGGAAAATTTTTTAGGAGATTACTCCTTCACTAGCCAATCACCGAAAAGATAATGTGTAGTATTAGAACTGATACTATACTTTGATCCAACGCGTTCTTAAAGGGTAAAAAAAATAACCATTTTCTAAGCTTATATTTTCAGTTACATAAGCTTGATTTTCCACACAGTTTTCATCATTGCAAATTTGATTTTTTTGAAATATTTGGGGGACAAATTTCTTCCATCACAACGGTGCCTGGGATGGATATTCCTTCAAGTACACTTTTTTTTTTAATCAAGTGTTTATTTTTATTTTTTACTTACTATCAATTTGATATGCTGTACTTTGACAAAAATAAAAATCGCTTCAGTCTAGAACAGGGGCGGGCAACCTCCGGCCCGCGGGCCACATCCGGCCCGCGGGCCACATACGGCCCGCGAAGGCTTAGCGTCCGGCCCGCCACCCTGCTATGCTTTATTATTGCAATCCGGCCCGCTGACCTCCCAGTAAAACTCATATCATTTTGTGACATAAATGTAAAAGTAGGTTCGATTAAGATTTACAGTGGGATGAAACTGTATAAATATCAACGAGCGATGATGCATGTATATTTCATTTTTCTTTAACTATTAATTTCAAATCCTTGGCCTGAGATAAAAATAGAAAAGAGAAAGAGAGGGGCAAAGAGGAAACGAGAGACGAGGAAAGGGCATGAAACAGAGAACTTATGTGAGGTGTGTCAAAACGGATGCTGGATCAACTTGTTACTTCCCCCGTCATTATTGCTCTTCGTCGACGCCTTTTATAACATCACATACAGAAATCTCATGAGGAAAAAAAAGCAGATTTGTAGAGTGTTCAATGCAATTTTTCTACAATTTATTCATGTAAACAAAATATAGTAATTCTGAGATTTCGTTTTTCACTCCGACCCGCGATCTCCTTCCAAAAGTCTCATCTGGCCCTCACTCTGAAAAGGTTGCCCGCCCGTGGTCTAGAAGGATTACTCCTTCACTGACTGATGACAGAAACGATGAAACGTAGTATCAGAACAGATACTACACATTGCTCCTAGCAATAGTGGATCGTGTGTACTCCGAAATCAAAGAATAACAACAATGTTGTATCATTAAACCCAAGACTGTATATATTTTATGATATTTATTTTTATGGAAATCGCTCCAGACAAGGCATGAAATCGCTTGATGTAAGGAGCTAAAAAAAAAAATGATTTCAAAGGATTTTTCCACCGTTCTGTCGAAAAGGCATCGACTATTCAACATATTGTGTTTATAATTATGTTTAGTCTACATTAACAATTTCTTGGCCTTTTGGCTAAGATCAAAGTGTAGTATCTGTTCCGATGGATACTGCACTTCATAGATCGGTATGGTCTTGGCCTTCAGGGCTTGATTTCCGCCGGTCTATGGGTCTGATCTGTCCTGTGCAGTTCTAGGAGGTCCACCCTCCCAGGCTTTACCTCCCCTCTTTGGGGAGGAGTAAGTTAATTGCTTACTGTCTGAGGCGCCCCTACCGGGGAATGCCGACGGGGCTGCCCAGGCAATTTTTAATGGCCAGAGTGCTCACCTTCTCGAGCGCTGACTTTTCAAATCCCACTTTCCGACCTTGTGTCACATATTCCTATTGTGGGTAGGGGTTAAATAACGCCTTTTGGCTAAGATCAAAGTGTAGTATCTGTTCCGATGGATACTGCACCCCATAGACTGGTATTGTCTTGGCCTTCGGGGCTTGATTTACACCTGTCTATGGGATGGTCCTGTGCAGTTCTAGGAGGTCCACCCTCCCAGGCTTTACCTCCCCTCTTTGGGGAGGAGTAAATTTATTGCTTACCTTCTCGAGCGCTGACTTTTCAAATCCCACTTTCCGACCTTGTGTCAAATATTCCTATTGTGGGTAGGGGTTAAATAACGCCTTTTGGCTAAGATCAAAGTGTAGTATCTGTTCCGATGGATACTGCACCCCATAGACTGGTATTGTCTTGGCCTTCAGGGCTTGATTTACGCCGGTCTATGGGTCTGTCCTGTGCAGTTCTAGGAGGTCCACCCTCCCAGGCTTTACCTCCCCTCTTTGGGGAGGAGTAAATTTATTGCTTACTGTCTGAGGCGCCCCTACCGGGGAATGCCGACAGGGCTGCCCAGGCAATTTTTAAACCCCACTTTCCCGACCCGACCTTGGGTCACATCTTACTTGTGGTAATAAAAAAACTGGCCTTGTGCCTAACTCCTGGAGAGGAGTAAATCAATACATTATAAATGCAGATTTTGTCATTGTAATATGCGTATAAAAGGATTTAATACTACGTCAAGGTCAAACACTAGCCAACGATAAGTGTCAGATGGATAGATTCCGATCCATAAAACAGCAATTCTTCCCCCTTTGTCAGAAACATCGATTATGGAATGTGAGATTTTAATGACAAAATAAGGGAAACGAGAGTTACGAGGCTGCCGGAAGTAAACCCAAGTTAGTCACTTTCTACTCTCTATATTCAACTGGAATTGATATTTTCCAGAGAGACTTTTGTAAATTTGACCAAAGATGGAATTGGCCTGGCTATTTTAATCTCTGCTCCATAACTAGTTGTCTGCATTCGGTTCCGTGTTCATATTCATTCCATACTTGTGATCCGATCCTGATCTTTGCCTACTTGCTTATTTGCCATTTGTAAACTATGTCGCCACTTCTTGGACAATATTCCACCGGGATATTTGTATTTCTCTTCCTTTTCCTTTCTGTTTCCTTTTTCCCCTTTATTCTAACATTCTACACAGAGAATTGTCCTCCTACCACCCTCACGCCCAACGTCTATCACACCTTCTCTCTCGACTCTGTATTATTTCTCTGTTCCCAACGTAAATACGCGTACAGATCGCCCTCCCTCCCCCTTTCCCCGTCCAATCTTTGAGTACCTGAGAGTCCGCATTACATCATGCACAAGAATTTTATGTACATAAGTCTGGTAAGACCGTGGTTGCCATAGCAGCAACGCCACTTGGCTGCCAGGTATGACACGTTCTATGCACACAATTTCAAAAATGGATATATTCCTTGTTTTATGAGACACTCAAGTGGCAAGCCAGATAGTCACGACTTTAAGGAAGCACAGTTCTTTGGCAAACGCCTATCACGGATTTTACTAGTAAAATAAATGCTGTACAAAATAGATCGTATTAGACTATGTTTGATATTAGACTATATTTGAAGTAAAATACATGCTGTACGAAATAGATCGTATTAGACTACGTTTAAAATTAGACTATATTTGAAATAAAATAAATGCTGTACAAAATAGATCGTATTAGACTATGTTTGAAATTAAACTATATTTTAAATAAAATAAATGCTTTACAAATAAATCGCATTAGACTATGTTTTTAATTAGACTATAATTTAAATAAAATAGATGCTGTACAAAATAGATCGTATTAGACTATGTTTGATATTAGACTATGTTTTAAATAAAATACATGATGTACAAAATAGATCGTATTAGACTATGTTTGATATTAGACTACATTTGAAATAAATTACATGCTGTACAAAATAGATCGTATTAGACTATGTTTGAAGTAAAATAAATGCTGTATAAAAGGAAAAGTAGTAGACGTGGCTGCTAAAAGCGCTGGACGATGGTCCAGGCTGCGAGAAGTCAGTAGTAGCGAAGACTGAAATGAATATGGAAAGCTTTGAGTGGGTACCATTAAGGCAGCAGTGAAAAAGAGGAGGGGTGAGAGTATTAGTGAATTTGCCTTAGGGAGGGAGAGAGGAAAAGGAAGGGGCTGAGGTTTTTGTCGTGATGAGGTATGGCATGGATTTTGACTTTTCCTTATCAACCCATCATGTCAACCCAATATTTCGATGTACTTGCATGACATTTTTCTTAAAATTATCATCCTGAGGAAGTCTCACAATAAAGACGAAACGTTGATGAATACATAAAAATATCTCTTGGTTTTTCCTTTTTCATTTCCCATATATATATATATATATATATATATATATATATATATATATATATATATATATATATATAATAGAGAAGGGTAGTTTGCTTGAAGCATTGCTGGGAATAGTAGTAGTATGTTTTCTGTCTTCTGGCATCCATTTTGTTACATTTTGGTAGATTCTCTGCACAGACGGAATTTTCCTCTGGTGTTTAATATTTTTGACAAAGGGAAGTTTCTTTTCCCGATATATTAAATAAATGATTTTTAATAATCATCCGAACAACACACAAACAGCTAACACCACACTTGCTGTTATGTAAGATTTTAAGAAAAAATAAATAGTAAGTCCCATTCTGTATTCGACTAATTATTTTTGTTCCTTCCAGTTTACATCCTATTCGGAATTTGCATTGCCCACAGCCTTTTGAAAACATACTACTATATATATATATATATATATATATATATATATATATATATATATATATATATATATAGATGACAACAGAAGCTGAAGAGAGCCGGATGGCTAAGTCCTTCTGTGCTTGAAACCGACGGTACGAATGTTGAACTAATTTTTCTGTACCAAAATAAATTAATATATATATATATATATATATATATATATATATATATATATATATATATATATATATATATATATAAAATAGGAATGACGGTTATAATCATAATTTTATTCTCATTTTAAATTTAACTCACTCTGGCCGTCGCTCCATCTCCCTTCCTCCCACCCCGGCCGAAATTGAGATCATCACAGCACAGACACGTGAAAAACCTCCCACGTAATAATTTGAAACACGACTTGTTGGGGTCCTCCCCCCTCCCCTCTCATGTCCCATGTCACCGTTATAGACAAAGCCCCAACTCTGTCCCCCTCCCCCTCCAATGTATTTTCAATTTTCAATCTCCCGTTAGAGTGAAGTTAAAATTTATGCCATTTGAATTCCTTCGCCAGCCCGATGAATTGGTCGCTATTTGCACCAATGAAACAAAACTTGTTTTGTCGCAACTGATGGAATAAAATTTAAAAAAAATATATATATATATATATAGTAAGTTATGAAAATATATTTATGGCAATTAAGCTACACATATGCTTCCGCGTTTCATCCCGTAGCGAATCGCCAGGCTAAAATGGAGTTTGTGTTGCTGGGTGTTTATATATACACATGTGGTGTTTAGTCATGCTAGTTAACCAATCAGATTCTTTGTTATTCCCACCACGGGTTAATGTTTCCATGGGGATAAGCAAAGTAACATGCTAGTAGATTGAAGGACACAAACACATCATTAAAGCTAACGTTTATTTTAGGCAAAACTTTTATACTTTGCAAACATCTAATACAAACAATATCCCAACTGAATTCTTAAAAGCTATAAAACAACATCACTTATGACCTTGACTACTTTTATTAATTCTAAGAAAACCAGATTCACCATTCCCTTCTAAAATCAATTGATTATTTCCTTATACAGGTTCTATTTCTTCAGCTACAAAACGAAAAACTGAACAAGAATGCAATTTTTAGAGCATTGAAGGAAATGCAACAACAACAAAAATAAAAACCCTCATTAGAATAAATTTCCTTGGGTTTTTGTTCATTACCCGAGGAGAACGCTTTTCTTCTCCCGACAGCCAATGGATTTAATCTTTGATATCCAATTTAGAAGATCCGAAATGACAGGCTTGCGAAACGGAAGGTGCTTGGTCCAAATCAGTGTTGAAAATGGGCTTGCAGGCAAGAGAGTCTTAGAGTGATTCGTTAGTGGTGCTTTCACACCTGATTACGGTGAAGATTATTTCTTAAATTCTAACAAAAGATTTTAGAAATAGCAAATCGAAAGTGTTTGTAGCCTTAGTATATCCACAATAAGATATTCGCAATTCTCACACATTGTATTTAATTTGAAAAATAAATGTTCACTTTATCTCTATTTACATAAAGTTAGGGTTAGGTTAGGTATATGTATATGTGTATATATTTCTATGTACACGATTCACTCCTAAACTAATTAACCGATCATTATCATTAAGGATAGTAGAAAGTGGACCTCGGGTTTACTATCGCTTCCCTTGTTTTGTCCTTTAGTCCTCACATTCCATGAGCGGTGTTTTTAACAAAGGAGGAAGAATTGCTGTTTTATGGGTCGGAATCTATCAATCTAACACTTATCGTTGGCTCGTTTTTGACCTTGAAGTAGTACGTTTTTAGCTCCTTATTTTAGGGAATGGACGTATCTGTTGGAAATCGTTGGTTTGACTTGCGCGAATTAACGCAGGGTGGACCGGCAGTCGAGTGCAGAATGGGACCTGTTCTCACAGTCAGAAATCACAGACGTGACAGGGTCGCCGTGTGATGAGACCCCGGATCAAGGGTCGGTGTGCACCTGTGAGAGGCTCTGTGACGACACAGGCCTTGCGTGGTAAACAGAGAGATCCGTGACGTCACTCGTTCTTCGTGAGAAGCGAGTTTCGTCAGTCTGGGTTTTGGAGGCAAACCGATGAGATGTGATTGTTAAAATGTAATTTACAACAGATAAGGGAAATATTTCCCTAAGAAAATACAAGCGAGAGATATCCTTTCCCCCCTCTCTATGAATGGTTAAGAAAATAATTGTTAACTAACCACGATAAAGTAGTGATTGCTCTCTCTGTCTCTCTCGACGTAGTGAATGACTCCTAGCTGATATAACAAACGCTTATAATAAAAAGAATTGAAAGTAAAAAGATCGTTGTTTGGCGAGTCGATCGTGGTGTTTTGTTGCAGACAACGGACGGCATTGTTTACGGCAGGAAGGAAGGAAGGAAGGAAGAAAGAATTCATCCACTAGACGACACGACCCTCTACACGGTTAGGGAGAAAACTAAAGGTATGCAAACAATATATGAACTATGTGATTTATGATGTTTTAAAAATGACGAGTATTAAATGTGAACTGCCACGGTCCTTTCAAGGACGAGTATAACAAACGAAAAAATCCATGAAACGAGTAAGGCCACGGCCCGTAGTGGGACTAGATACGAAACCCATACTGCCGCGGTCCATGCAGGAGTGGGCTATGCAACACTGACATCAAGTGTCTTAATGCCTTGTCTGGAGCGATTACTATAAAAATAAATTATGAATTCTGAAACAAAGCTGCTAGGCGTAAGGGGTTCAAATGTGGGCTATATTCAGTTTAATTTAGTTTCATGTAAAGCGGGGTAAAAAAAGAGTGGAAACCCTTTGTGAAAATTTAGATTTAAAAAAAAATTTTAACAATAGGTATAAAACATCAATTAACAAATATTACCCCAATTTCAGTTTCCTTGGAGTATTTTAAAGAGTGTTTTTACGGGACATAATATGCGTACAACCTCCCATTTAAAAATTCAAATATTTCAGATTTGCATTAAATTTGATCCAGAGTCATTAGACTCCAATTAAGCAAGATTCTCTGAATTTCAACTTTTAAACCTTGGTTGTTAGAATTTTCTAGTGTTGGATAATGGCCCTATGGGAATGGACGTATCTGTTGGGAATCGTTGGTTTGACTTGCGCGAATTAGTGCGGGTGGCCCGTGCAGTCGAGTGCAGAATGGGGCCTGTTCTCACAGTCGGAGCTCACAGACGTGACAGGGTCACCGCATGACGAGACCCCAGATCAAGGGTCAATGTGCACCCGCGAGAGGCTCTGTGACGTCACGGGCCTTTGCGTGGGAAGCAGAGGGATCTGTAGCGTCACTCATTCTTCATGAGAAGCGAGTTTTAGCAAGCTGGGTTTTGGAGGCGAACCTATCAGACATGATTTTTACAATGTAGTCTGCAACATACATAGGGGAATTATTTCCCTAAGAAAATACAGGCGAAAGATCTCTTCCCCCCCCCCTCCACGAAGGATTAAGACTTAATTGATAAGTAATTACGAAAGCAGTAATTTTCTCTCTCCCTCGACGTTAGTGAATATCTCCAAGCTGACGGATAACTAACGCTTGAAATAAAACAGAAATCAAATTTAAAAGATTGTTTGTCTTCCGACCCGATCATGGAGCTTTTTTGATGTTTCGGCAGAAAGAAAGAAGAAAGAATTCAACCACTAGACGACACGCCCCTCCACGCGACGAGGAAAGAAGAGAGGGTATGAGAAATTTAAAGGTATGCAAACTATATTATTTTTGATGTTTAAAAAAAATGACGAGTATTAAACGAGGACTGCCACGGCGCGATCCGGGGACGAGTATAGTAAACGAGGACTGCCACGGCCCGATCCGGGGACGAGTATAGTAAACGAGGACTGCCACGGCCCTATCCGGGGACGAGTATAGTAAATGAGAACTGCCGTAGCTCAAGCGAGGGGGGCTATGCAACACTAGAATCAAAATCATGTAATGGATTTTGATCAAAATTGGAATAAGGATTCTAGACATAATGTTTAGTATTATTATATGGTAGTTTTAATCTTCGTAAAGGGACATAATTCTGTTTCGGCAATTAATTTTACCTGTTCTGGAACGGGTATTTTTCTAGTTTGTGAATATAATCTTCAAGAGGTGACGGTGGATCAGTGGTTAACGACACAGACTGACAACCTGGGTGTGCCAAGTTCGAATCCAGTTCGTTCCACAGAAACACTTTTAGTTGATCAATATAATCTGCATTCTTTAAAAGACACGTTTTCCATGAAAAAATAAACGTTTGTATTTCGTCAGCATCTAAATCTTTGTGTTGAGTTTTTGCCATTTGCTCACACATAAAGCTCTTTGAATTTTGGGCATCCAAAGACAACCGACTTTAGAAAAGGAAAGTTCACTATGCACAATTTGGTGTTCTGTACCCACAGAAATTTCCAGTTTTTGTTTTTCAGGAATTTCCGATGTTTCATGCTCACACAATCTTCAGTGCAGGAAGCTAATTCCCGACGGTCGGCAGGCGCGAACTCCGATCAGAAATCGTCACTGATTCGCAGTCAAGAGAATTACCAGTTGCTCACCAGAAATTATATATATATATAATTCTCAGTCTGTGCCTATCTATCTATATTGGTCTGTTCATATCTATAACTTTATCTATATCTGTTCAAATATATCTATCAACCCATACCCTAACCCTAACCTGTACTTTTTTCTCTTTCTCGTTTGTTTTAGCTTAATGTAAACTCTCACTCTCTCCTACCCCTACCCCCTACCTACACATACCCCCCCCTCTAATGATTCAACCGTTTCTTCCAATCCGTTAACATTCATTGACATATCTTTGTTTGTATCTTCCTATATGCCCTATTCAATTTTCGAAAGACCCCTGGGGCGGTTGAGAAAGTTTATATCAGTATGGGTTATGAATGTTCTCTCTCGACTCACTCATGACTAAAACGCCATTTGCACTTCATGACTCCTCGGTAAAATAAAAGAAATACTCCGATAACGTACAATTATCATTGGCGGAATCCGTAGCCATGGTGAGGTTACCATGGTTACACTTATCTCCAATCATATTTGTGCATTTGATTATTTTATTTTGTGGTTGTTTTGCTTCCTAGAGGTCACTTAATTGACCTCCAAATGAACTCACATTTTTAGTTATGTAACATTTTTTTTATCCAGAAGTGAACAACCGATCTATTGTGCTTGCTAAAAGCTGACGTAAGGTGGGGGGGGGATGTTTGCTTATTACTTAAGCAAGATGTGGGACTAGACCGGAAAGTGGCGACCCCCCATGACCCCCCACCCCTGAGAGGGCACTCTAATTAGGTGCAGAAATAGCCGAGAATAGACTCGTCAGCATTCTTCAGTAGGACGCTTCAGGCGACTAGAAATATGCCCCCAACCTTCTTTAAGAAGGAGGTAAAGCCTAGGCCCGAACCGGAACTCACCGTCCTGACATTCACCGGCCTGACATTCACAGGTAACATGAAGTGGAATAAGTACATAGAAGATGCTGTCAAGTCTGCGACAAAGAAGGTAGGCTCCCTTTATCGAGCTAGAAAACTCCTTATACTTGCCAATATACTGTATCTATATAAAGCCACCATTCGCCCGTGCATAGAGTATTGTTGCCACATCTAGGCTGATGCACCAACCACTAGCCTCTCCCTCTTGGGCAGGGTGTAAAAAAAATGTCTAACCTAATAGGTCCCGCACTGTCTGCTAAGCTCCAGCCCCTGTCGCATCACCGCAGTGTTGCATTCCTGTGCTGGTTTTACAAATACTTCCACGGAATGTGTTTTGATGAACTTACTGAAATTGTATCTCCTCAATTTAAATATCCCCACCCATCGACTAACAAAAATCCCACCCCTTCACTGTAGAGGTCCCTAGATGCTGGAAAACTTTCTACTCTAATAGCTTCTTCCCTTAGGCCGCTTGCCTTTGGAATTCCTTCTCTGCTCCCTATTTTCTCGACCATACCAACATGAAGAAATTTAGATGCCATGTGAACTAAAATTTCTTGCTCCCCAATTTCTCATCCAAGTTACTCCCCCTATAAATCTGACCCTTATCATACTAACCCGTTCAGCTTCAGTGGTAATATGTCTTGTTTGGGGTGAACAAATAATTAAAAAAAACTCATCCTAACGAAAGAGAGCCTGATGCTCTCAAGTAACCCCACACACTTGACAGATACTCAGCTTGGTATGAAATATAGTTATGAGGCACGTTGATGTGAGATCAAAAGTTACACAGATAACACATTTTTTAGATGCGTGTTCTCATGCATCTCTATAAGAAGTTCTGTTGAGAGAGAAGATATCAATAAAAACAAAACACTGAAGAAACAACAGTGACACAAAGGTTTGTATAAAAATATGGTTTATTAAATGCGAATTTTAACAAAATAAGCACAATAAAAAAAGAGAATAAACAAGATAATAGCAGGGAAAAGGGATAATGTTGGTTTAGGGCAAATGCGGTCTCTGGAAATTACATATCAAAAACGTAGGCTTGGAAGGAACAATGTTCTGGTTTTATGGTAAATGCGGGTTTGGGGAGCAAAGCAAGCTCACAATGTTATGACATGTATATGAGAATAAATAATATCTCGATGTGGGTGGAGCCAAGTTCTTTGAAATTAAAAACAACTAAAAAGGATACTTATCTTTTGGAGAATATGGGTGGCATGTGGTTTGGAAATCGATATTTCTTCAATCAAGGAGAAGATGAAAAGTTAGGTTATGTAGTTGAGATGAGCGCCGGAAAGATTCAAATTTCAAAGACCAATATCGTCATTCATGTCAAAAAAAGAGCGGATCTCATCATAAATATATATTTTTATGAGGAAGCTTTATTTCAATGCTAAGGGGAAACATAGTTTCATTTCACAAGTGTGATGCCCCTATATAGGTAGCCTATGTATTTATAAAAAAAAATTAGCCACAAACACATGTTTCGCTATCTACAGCTCACCAGCGTGGCTGAATCTAGCAAGATTCGAAACCGGGATCCCAGTGAGTGAATATATATTATGGTCGTAGGATTCCTCAGATGACTTGATTTCAAGGTGAGGAATCAAATATATTTCTTTGGTTAGAATCGGTTTTCTTTTCTCTTTGATGGTTGATCTTAGACTTTTTTAAAGTTTGGTTTTACTTGGACGATATCTAGAGTATCTGGGTTGCTGGATTGAGTAGGTTGGATGAAAGGTCAAATTCTGAAAGGTTAAAGCTAACCTCTTACCTGATGGGTGTCTGACAAAAAAAAAACCCTCAAAATCTTTTCGCCAAAGTCCGAATATACTAATAAAATAATCTGATTTTGTTTCATATAAATGCACATGTGACACTCGATATTCCATATATGGGCTTGAGGTAATAATATTTTTTTAGTGAAGAAACGATTTTGAGGAAATAGACACATTCGTGCAGAACTATTTTCCATTGAAGCTGCAGACATTTTGGCGACTCGGGCGAGTTGTCCTTTAGTACAAAGGTGTTAAGTGACATTTATGGAAATCGCCATTGGCTTTGCTGGTCCCAAAAAGGAGAAAACACTGATATTTTGAGTAGTGCTTAGAAGCTGGAGGAACGAATTTAATTTTTTTATGTAAACAAAAAAATGTGTATTTTGAGAAATTTACTTTTTTCTTTATAGAGACGAGAATGAGAAACTTAATTAAGTAGATATCTTTCTCAGCATTGGGGAGAGAAAAGGAAACTTAATTAAAACGAACAAAGAGTCCTACTTTTATAAAATCCTCCCTATATTACAATATATATATATATATATATATATATATATATATATATATATATATATATATATGTGTGTGTGTGTAGTCATCCACATACAGACTGTTTCGTTGTTTCACAGCTCATCAGTGCGGCTAGACCAGTTAGTGCCTCAAGCGGGGATCGAAACGTCGAGCTGACAGTCGGTGCTGCTAACCCCTACACCATCATGCGACACTGACTGAATGTAAGAAATATCTCAATGTAACGAAATGTAAACATTGCAATTGCCGGAGCTCGAATTAGTTTTACCTAATGAGCATTGCCTTAAAGCTAATGGCCGTTGACGATACCCTTACAAAAATAAGCTCTACCCGGAAGGGACTTTTATAGTCATTCACATACAGACTGTTTCGTTGTTTCACAGCTCATCAGTGCGGCTAAACCAGTTAGTGCCTCAAGCGGGGATCGAAACGCAACCGTCGAGCTGACAGTCGGCGCTGCTAACCCCTACGCCATCATGCGATGTGTGTGTGTGTGTATATATATATATATATATATATATATGAATTAATTAATTAAGTTCAAATATTAACAAAATGAACAAAACCAATACTTTTCAAAAGTGCTCAATATATATTAGAGCCTTTATATTAAAATAAACATAGTTTGAGTATCCGACAATTGTTTCAGAACCTCCTCGACTCCTCCTCAAGGATATACTGATGAGCAAAGATTAGATCCACCAATACACAATCATAAAAAACAAAAACAAAAGACAAAAAACAAACAGACGAATTACATTCTAAAATTTTCAGACAAAATACCCTTTTTCACCTACCTATATTTAAAGGGTTTTATTATTAAATCATGTATATCATCTAATAATAATTGATATTCAAAACAACTCAGCTTTCCAATATCACGATAGGTCATTATTTAAAGATACAACATTTAATTTTAAAGTTTCACTCATTATATATATATATATATATATATATATATATATATATATATATATATGTGTGTGTGTGTGTGTGGACTTTTCGTTCTACTTTATTCACGTAACCACGTGCTACACACACTGGCATATCAACATTTACCGTCGATAACATCAAGACGAATTTCAACTTGACTGCAATAAATATGTCTCAATCAAGAAGGATTAAACGAAAAAGGAAGAGGAAAAAAATATGCTTATACTTTGACAAGGGTGTATATCACCGAAAGTGCTCAAGTTTTTAAGATAAATAAATAATTTATTTTAAAAAACATAAAGAAATGCGTTGTCCAGGTTTTTCTAAATATTTGTTTTCAAAATATTTTCCTTATTATCGTCATTTCGTCAACGCTTCTAAGTGTGGACTTTTCATTCTACTATATATATATATATATATATATATATATATATATATATATATATATATATACGTTATAAAATAAAAACATATATAACAGTTTTTTCACTGCAGGTTGGCAAATCACCTCATTCGATTGGTCCAGACAATTCAAATTGACCAATCATTGGCCCACTAGAATTGGTGCCAAAAGACAAACACTCTGTACAATCTTCTTTTTCCACAAACTTCCGACTCTTATGACGTGTTTTTCTTCACTGCAACTTACAGTAGACAAAGTACGGAAGCCGCCTCCTCCGGACATTAAATTTCTAAACATCACTTTTCCCTTGTGGAATCCATACAGATATGTGAACTTTTCTTCTGTTTAAACTGCAAACAACACATTTTTTTTTTTGCAAGGATATATTTCTTGTTGTTTATCTGTTGCTATATACCCAAATCTCCATTTTTAAAAACTAATGTGTCACCGCTTATCAAGACCCGAAGGCCACTCGAGGATAAGGGTGTATGAGATTGTCAGTTGGCGATGAACACCACCATGAGAGGATTTGAAATAATGGATTAAATGGTCAGAATTTTATTTTTTAACAAGAATTTGTTGACATTGTATTTATAAACGACCATGTTTTAGTCAGCTTAGAAGCAGCCCTGCGGTATTGGATTCCACAGGTGGAAAGTTCAGGGAAATAAACTTTGTTTGTGGAATTTCCGTTTCGTTTTAGGTACACAGAGGGAGAAAGGAACAATAGTCTACAGTGGTTGTAGCTAGACGAATTTTTGTTGCAAATGTTTTACAGGGAGGGGGGCAACCAGAGATTGGAGCTCAGTCGAGTATCTACGATGAAAATAACGATAGAACAGAGAAAGACTAGCAATGTCTCTTCTGTGAGAAACAGGCTGCAGGAAAGAGAAGAGATCATCTCCCACCAGATTGCTAAGTTGATACTGTATGTCAAGGTAGGAGAGAGTGCTCTGCGCGGCACCTCCCCAGATGTGGCTACAGTACTCTATCTTAGAGGGTATTGCGTCAGGAGTGAGATACGTTCTGGAGCGGTAGAATGATCCAACCATGTTTTCAGTGACCATGGCAACGGATTTCATGTAAGTCTTCCATTTCAGTTCTGGTGTGAAGGTCAGTCTCAGAAGCTTGTCAAATCAGGGGGCTTCCTCAAGACGGGAGCCATTCGTGCTGCTGGACTCTGGAACTCCCTCCTTGCTCCCTGTTTTCCTGACGGTACGGACATGCAGAAATTTAAAACCAATGTAAACAGACATCTCCCTGTACAGCTCCCAATTTAGGTTGACCCCCCCCCAGAAAAAACAAAAACAAAAAAACTCTCACCCTTTTTCTCAGTAGCCACTTACGTCTACAGTGGCGGTCTGCCTTGTTTGGGGTGAACTATGTTAAAAAAAAAAAAAATTGGGGCCAAGTATTATTAAGGCCGAAAGGCCACTCGAGGATAAGAGTCAAATGGTCATCAGGGGGACGGTGAGAAAACACAGTGATCAGTGGTAATGATGGTGGTGATTGGGCAACATATGATTATTTAAGAGGACGACTCAACAACAGTTTGTTTACATTGGACTTGAAAACGACTATGTTGTAGTCAGCTGGGAAGCAGCCCCGCGGTATTGTGTTACACATACGGGCAATTCTAGGAAAGAAACTTTGCTCATGGAAGTTTCCTTTAGTTTTATGTAGAAAGAGGGAGAGAGAAAGGGAACCTATTGACAGTGGTTGTAGCTAGACGAGTTCTTGTTGCGAATATTTTACAGAGGGGGGAATCTCAGTCGAGCACCTGCCATGAAAATAACGATAGAATAGGGAAAGACTAGCAACGTCTCTTCTGCATAGAAGAGAAGAGATCATCTCCCACCAGATTGCGAAGTTGATTCTGCATGTCAAGGTAGGAGAGAGAGTGCTCTGAGCGGCATCTCCCCAGATGTGGCTACAGTACTCCACCATAATACGTATCTGGCTATCATCTGGAAAAAGTGATGGTTGTGTGATTGATACGTTTTATGGGATATCAATTATTTTTATTAGATGAAGTGCTATTTTCTGCATAGCTCATGATAATATATACGGCATACTCACGTTGACACACCGAGGTTAAGCGACGTTAAGCGACGTTAAGCCTGGCCAGTACACAATAGGTACACTGTATATAACAAGACAGAGAAACCTGCAAAAAAAAAAGAAAAAAAAAGAAAGCCCTGAAGATACTTTTAGCAAGGGCGTCCCTATAACCTGCTCATCCACACATCTGTTGACACAATAGAACAACTGACCCCTAGGCGGAAATTCTGTTCTGAATCACATGACGAAGCTCTCTGGGAAAAGTATGCTTTATATATATATATATATATATATATATATATATATATATATATATATATATATATATATATATATATTAATGTGTGATGATCAGAACAACATCGGTACTATCGGTTTCAAATCCTAATAAAGGGGACCAATAAAGCCCTATTTATCGGATTCTCTTCAGCCTCTGTTTATGTCTGTCTCTCCAGAAGACAGACATAAACAGAAACTGATAAGCGTCCGATAAAGAGGCATTCATATACATATATATATATATATATATATATATATATATATATATATATATATATATATATATATATATATATATATGATTATTTAAAATTCAAGTGACCAAAATTAAAAATTAAAAATCCTCAAAAATCAAACAGGACAAAAATAATAGGCCGCATTATCTTTGCCCTTACACCGGTCGAAATGGGAGACGGACCATTTGGCAGCCATTACAGAGTTGAAATGTTCAAGATATCCAACTGGCTGTCCTGGGTTAAGGACTCAAGTTAGAATATACTAAGTACTGTAAATACGATTCCGTAATCACGTTGACACACCGATTCTCGTTACACCACCGAAGGTAAGCGATGTTTAGCCTGGCCAGTACCAAATGGTGACCATTTCGGAATACCAGATGCTGTATGTGGGAGATCAGCGAAACCTCCCTGAAAAAATATACAACTCTGAAGATGCCTTTAGCAAGTACTTCAGTATGCATCATCCACTAGTCTCTCCCTCTTAGACAAGGCCCAAAAAAGAGTCGCCAACTTAATAGGTCCCTCACTTTCCACCAAGATCCACCCCTCTCCCATCGCCGCAATGTTGCATCCTTATGTTTGTTTTACAAATACTTCAATGGATTGTGCTCCGATGAATTTGCTGCTCTAGTGCCCCCCCCCCTCCCGTCGACGCAAATACACTAGAACAACCTGACAATCAGCTAGGTCTCATCCATTCATTGTGGAGGTCCCCAGATGCCGGAGAGCCTTCTACTCCAGCAGCTTCTTTTCCTCGTACTGCCGGCCTCTGAAACTCCCTCCCTGCTCCCTGTTTCCCCGACTGTACTGACATGCAGAGGTTTAAAACTAATGTAAACAGACATCTCGTTGCACAGCTCCCAACTAAGGATGACACCCTAAACCTACTCCCTAATTCTCAGTAACCCCTTACGTCTACAGTGGCGACCTAACTTGTTTGGGGTGAAATATTTAACAAAAATAAAAAATAAATAAATAAAAATAACCTGCTAATTCACACATGGATGGAAGTTCTGTTCTCAATCATGTGGCGAAGTTCACTAAAGAGAGAGTATACAATTCGTTGTGGTCTGTAGTCATATTGTTTTTTAGTGAACACAACATCTCTGGTAAGATTTGAACATGGTTTACCGATTCTATAGTCTGTGTCTGTATTGATTAATCCCCATGTGAACTTCTCTTTTAGAGCGGATTTTATTATGAGAATAATAATCTAGGATCCAATGAGTAGACACAAGAGGAGGAAGAGAAGAAACTCAATTAAAAATATCCGGAAGCCTAGGAAGTTGTCGGCCGACGAGGCCACTATGAGCGTAGAGTGACTTAGAAGTCTCAACTTGTATCAAGACCATTAGCTGATATTTCCCCCGTGACTTCGCTGATGTAATGGAAGGTGAAATACCAAAAATAACCTGATTTTCTTCTCAGCAGCCGAGCAAGTTCATTGCTAAAGTTGAGTACCATCAGTCACTTCCTCTTCTCCTCTGTCAGAACCGACACCATACAACCCCCCCTCTAACCTGCCGGACATTGCTGCAGCCACTTTATCAGTAACACCGCTACCTTGCCAACCCCCACCCTCCCCCACATCCCCTGGTCAACCTTAAACAAAATGTTTTAATTTTGGATTTACATTTCAATGACTGAACAATTTGAGGATGTTAATCCATCGGCAACATTTGATTCCCTTGAGAGTGATTGTAGTTTAGGTATCTCTCCGTCTCTCTCTCTCTCTCTCTCTCTCTCTCTATATATATATATATATATATATATATATATATATATATGATAGTAATAATCCAGGTAATGTAGTTTTGGTATTTCTCCGTCTCTCTCTCTCTCTCTCTCTCTCTCTCTCTCTCTCTCTATATATATATATATATATATATATATATATATATATATATATATATATATATATACAAGCATTGTTAAAAGTAACAGAATTCGTCCGTTTAATTATATCTTTTTTTTTATCTTTTCAATTATTCAGCTGGTCTTTTTGTATTAAAATAAGAAAAATAAATAAATGTTTCACAGGTTTCACAGGTTTCACAAACGTTTTCGATTCTTCGTCGAATCATCCTCAGGTGTCAAAAGCAAATGAACAAAAAAGCTGGAGAAAGAAGAGAATTTTAAAAAGACGGCAGAGAAACGCGCATAGAACGTTTTCCGCATTTTAAATTATAATATAAATACCGATTTTGTCCGTCCGTCCGTCCGTCACATTCTTTTTAAAACGTAATAAATATGCGACCAGAGTGAGCTTGTATTTACTAGTTAATTAAGTTTTAAAAACATATTTTCACAAACCTTGCTATATTTCGTAGGACTGAAGTTATCTCGCTTAATAAAATGTACCCAAGTCCGAAATAGTTCCCCACACTTTTGGAAACGCAAAAACATTAACTTTGGGACCATTTTTATAATTCCCTTAACACTATCAATGACATCACCAGAAAAACTCGACTCAGTTAGCAGACATGTGACGATACCCTCTCATTTTTCTTCGCTTGACTCCTCTCCCCCCTCCTTCCTACATCATTTCTTTATGCGTCCCTAACATCTACCCCGCCCATCTCCTTCTTCGAGAACCGCTGCTCTTACCCCAATAAGCATGAGGCACGTCCCCCCTCCCCCCTGTTTTAATAACTACGACAGCCACCAAATTTCCTCCTCCACAATTAACTTAATCACTCCCACTGCCACTACCTGTTCGAGCTCATAAATTATATTTGCTTAAGTGGCCTCTTGGGATAAATCTCTCTCATTGCTACGATCACTCCTACTGCCACCACCTATTCTCGTTTATAATTTATATTTACATAAGCGGCCTTTGAGAGTAATTCCTCCCAATGATACTTCCAATCTGAATTAAATATCCAGCATTTATTGACACATACATTAATAGTTTCGGCTTCCAGCGTCGATTTTCTCTGAACCATTTGAAGTCACATGCAGAAAGCCGAGTATGTTTTTGAGGTATGGTTTCATACACAGTTTTATTATTTTCTAAGTAATTTTCAACTATCATTCGGGCCTAAATGTCTGGGATTATCTGTGAGTATAAAATACTATTTCTTGGAGCACTCAAGGTTTGCGAATAACACAGAACATTGTTTGGCTTTTTGGATCATTTAAATTTTGGTACACCATTCTGCCCATAGTTCGAATCGTGTTTGATCTCTTTCAGGACTTAAATCGAGACATATAATATTTTTTTAAATTCTTCACTTTTGTATTTTAAAGATATTCACCATAATAATTAATTAATATTCAATTGTTATTGGTCAGACCTTCTGATGATAAGCGCATTATCTTTGAAAAGCCATGGCTTAAAGGTCATTTTGTATTTTTATTCTTTATTTTAACACTTGATAAGTTAATAAACTTGTAAACTATACAAATTTTATCCACTTCATCACTTCATTATCCATAAATGTTCTATCCAGTATATTCAGCTTCACCATATCTCGATAGGATCTAATATCATTTTTGATCTTTTTATTATATATATATATATATATTGTTGAATATAAGAGACAACTCATGTCTAGATATCTTTTGGTAGATCCTTTCAATAGTCCGAATTAGGATCTTAGTTTCGGAGGGGAATTCGCTGATGAATTCGCCATACTTTGGATTTGTCTCCCAAGTACTTTCGGACCCATCTGGATCCATCTGGGTCCATCTTCGGGGGAATGAGGTTAATCAGGTATAGACCATGTGTTAGTATTTATCATCATCATCATCATCATCATCATCATCATCATCATCATCATCATCATCATCATCACCACCACCACCACCACCACCACCACCACCACCACCACCACCACCATCATCATCTGATTTTGGTATTTAAGGTGCTGCGAGTGTTCCGGACTCCAGGATGGACAACATCAGGCAACATCTCACGCCTGCTCTCCAGGCGGTCGGATCCATAGGGTCGATACCAGTCATGTTGCAAGCAGTCAAGTCATCTCGTACGCACTCAAGCTAGGTTTTATTAAGCAAGGTTTTCTTTGATCTTCCACACACCCTTATGTATATAATGGACTTGATGTTCTAATTCTTGGAACAATAGTACTGTTTTGATTCATTAAATGGCTTTATATATATATATATATATATATATATATATATATATATATATATATATATATATATATATATATATATAATAAAATATAGTAACACGAAATTACATAATCATCGATGCAATAATTTATTTCAACTTTGTGGTATTGTCAAGAATCCAAGTTAGATGATTACATTTTTGAAACTGAGAAAAGAAGAAAAGAGAAAAATGTAATCATCTAACTTGGATGCTTGACAATACCACAAGGTTGAAATAAATTATAGCATCGATTATTATGTAATTTCGTGTTACTATATTTTATTTTTTCTTGCTCGGTTTATTACATTGAGCTCTCATACCCGGATTTCCTCCTGGAATTTATTTCATTATAACACACACACTATATATATATATATATATATATATATATATATATATATATATATATATATATATATATATATATATTTAAGTTTAAATAAATTTTCATTTATTGATATTGATTCATGCGTCTGTTAACTGATTTCTCAAAAAATGTTCAAATATATCTCTTAATGACGCTTTCAAAACTGTAGTAACCCTTATATTATTCATATCAAACCAGTCAGAGTATTCACTACAAGCACCTGACATATAAACAAACTCTCCAATAACATCGGAGGAGATCGTAAATCTTCGGCCACGCCGTCAGATTTTCACCATGAAAAAAAAAATACAATGTTTGTTTACCATGAATATGGTTTGTTAAACCGAAAATTCGGATTTATAAAATATTAAAAAAAAAAAATGTTTAAATAAATTTTCATTTATTGATATAAATTCACGCGTCTGTTAACTGGTTTGTCAAAAACAAATTCAAATATATATATCGCAGAATGGTTCTTGGGTGTAGTGTTTGGATAGTATTATTATTATTATTATTATTATTGTTATTGTTATAATTAATTTTATTTGATATGCAAATTACCATATCACACGGCAGTCTTAAGGGTAATATATTATTATTATTTTATTATTATTATTTATTTATGTTTATATTAGTGAAATTTTAAGCTGAATTATTTCGACACTTGATTATTGGGGAAATGGTAGTTTGATCAGTACCATTGGAGAGCCATGAATATTATAACTGTCCTGTTTTTAAATCTCCGAAACAGTTACATGGTAAACAGCTGATGATCCCCGTGTTAATATTAGACGCTTACGTTAAGGTCTCCTGTTTTTGTTTCACTGTTAGATACTAAATCCCCCTTTTTATTTTATTTACTTACTATTATATTTTTATTTATTTATGAATTTTCCAACGAATGTTAAGTCTGCAATATTTTGGATTTAGTTAGTTTCTCTGCATTTTCCTTCTTTTTTTTCTTTTTGTTTAAAATAACTCAAAGCTTCTTTAGACTATATATATATATATATATATATATATATATATATATATATATATATATATATATATAAGTGAAGACGTTTTTTCCCCAGTACCTTTGATGACACCAGCCAAATAATCAACTGCATCACTATACTGATCTGCTCGGCAAATGACCTGGTTCCCCCTGTGTGTTCCAATAAATATAAAGTTACTACAAACCTATTCTCTAATTATTACATTGAATCCGGGAAAACTTACTCGCAAAAACATAACTTACAAAGAGGAGGTAACTCGCCATTTTACCCGCTTTAATTTTTCCACTAATCCTTCCACACACGACACCGTGTGATTTCTTTATATAAGCAAAACTTTCCCAAATCGCCGATAAATTAAAGAATAACAGAATAGTATTCTTTCATTCTTACTCCATTGCATTACGACATAGCAATATAAAGATATAGTTTAAAAACGAACACACAGACACGCGTAACCCATTCTGACAAAATGGCGAGAATAATAAATACATTGTAAGCTTTTTTTTTCCACATTTTTAAAAGATCAATTTAGACTAATGATTATTTATTCCGTCCAAATACTTATTCTAATGCTTTCTTCTTTCATTACGGAAAATACTAAACAAACAGAAAACTTTCTATTTTTCTTTTTCCAATCCACGCACATAATGACTTCTTCATTTTTTAACAATTTCCAAACATTGAACGGAGTAATTTTAACATTAAGTCTAATTGGTGGTGAGGGCATATTACTGATTTCGATTTCTTCAGATTTCGGTGAATGTATTATCATAAAACTAGAAATTATGCTTAGATAGGCGATTACGTACGAACATTCAATGTAAAATTTAATGTAAAGGGTAATTCAGAATGTTCATAAATTAGCCCGAATCTGGGTATATGTTCGGATTAATTTATTAAAATGGTAGAGAAAATGTTGCAAGACGTTTGTAGACCCAATGTCTCATATGAAAGATGTATTGAGCAGAACGGGTTAGGGGTAGGATTCATTTTATGAACATTCTGAAATTACCCCAAGTAGCCTTTACGTTTATCAAAATTTATTAAATTTATATTATATTGAAAGATAAAAGATGAAAGATATTGAAAGATTTATATTATATTGAAAGATAATATATTATTAGAAATATTAATTTAATATTCAAATATTTTATTTAAATATATTTTATTCAAATAAATATATTTTATGAATATATTTTACATATATTTTTATTCATTTTTATTAATATATTTTTATTAATATATTTTTATTCAAATAAATATACTTTATGAATATATTTTATTCAAATATTTTATTTAAATATTTTATTCAAATATTTTATTCAAATATTTTATTCAAATATATTATTTAATATTCAAAGATTATTAAAACTTGAAGATGTGGAAGATATTGAAGATTTGAAAGATGAAAGATGAAAGATATTGAAAGATTTATATCATATTGAAAGATATTATATTATTAGAAATATTAATTTAATATTCAAATATTTTATTCAAATATATTTTATTCAAATAAATATATTTTATGAATATATTTTATATACATTTTTATTCATTTTTATTAATATATTTTTATTAATATATTTTTATTCAAATAAATATATTTTATGAATATATTTTATTCAAATAATATTTTATTTAAATATTTTATTCAAATATATTATTTAATATTCAAAGATATTATATTATTAGAAATATGAAGATATTGAAGATATTGAAAATTTGAAAGATGAAAGATGAAAGATTTTGCAAGATTTATATTATATTGAAAGATATTATATTATTAGAAATATTTATTTAATATTCAAATATTTTATTCAAATATATTTTATTCAAATAAATATATTTTATATATATTTTTATTAATATATTTTTATTAATATATTTTTATTCAAATAAATATATTTTATGAATATATTTTATTCAAATAATATTTTATTTAAATATTTTATTCAAATATATTATTTAATATTCAAAGATATTATATTATTAGAACTTGAAGATATTGAAGATATTGAAGATTTGAAAGATGAAAGATATTTAAAGATTTATATTATATTGAAAGATATTATATGATTAGAAATATTAATTTAATATTCAAATATTTTATTCAAATATATATATTTTATGAATATATTTTACATATATTTTTATTCATTTTTATTAGTGTATTTTTATTAATATATTTTTATTCAAATAATATTTTATTTAAATATTTTATTCAAATATATTATTTAATATTCAAAGATATTATATTATTAGAACTTGAAGATATTGAAGATATTGAAGATTTGAAAGATGAAAGATGAAAGATATTTAAAGATTTATATTATATTGAAAGATATTATATTATTATGAAATTTATATTATATTTAAATAAAATTCACTGAATTTATGAACATGGTAGAGGAAATGTTGCAAGACGTTTGTATGTATTGAGCAGAACGGGTTAGGATTCATTTTATGAACATTCTGAAATTACCCCAAGTAGCCTTTACGTTATCAAAATTTAACTATCTACGTTTTTGTTAATTTTACTGTCAGTATTTTTCAATGTGTATTCTTACTATTCTATCAATCTTGTTTGCAAGTTATAACTCTTTCAATTTACTTATTTTAACGATACAAAGGTGCATACATTTTGACTGAAATACCATTTATTTAAATACATTTATTTAAATACCATTTATTTAAATACATTTACAGTAAATCTTTACAAGCACACCTTCAGAGTTTCCCCCAAATAAAAATTTGACACTACTGCAGTTTAGCAAATCCTTTTATTTAATCCTTTTTCAGTCACGTAAATTATTCAGAGTGAAGTAGATTTCGTCATTATTTTCCAAACATTTCTCATGTGACAAAACTGTCATCGCCATTTCTGAAGAAAAAGTTCCCTCCATCCAACGACAAAATATGAAACTCAAAACGAAAATGGTATACTAATATCTAGACGATTACGTGTGAACCTTTACAATATTTACGAAGACTGAAAAATACCATTTATATAAATACATTTACAGTAAAGCTTTAACATCACACTGTCATAGTTTACACCCTAAAAACTTTGCCACTAATGCAGTTAAGCAATTCTAGCGATTTTAGTTGTTTTCATTTTTAAACAATTATATTCGCGATAAGGGCAGACAATCACGAAATTTTAAATATAAATAGGAGTAAAAATATATTTCAACAACAAAAACACAAAACAAAACTCAAAAGAATCGTTTATAGAATCGGAAAGTAGGCTACATTTTTTTTCTTGATTCTGATACCGATTCTGATTAATCATCCTAACACTAGTATGTATGTATATATATATATATATATATATATATATATATATATATATATATATATATATATATATATATATATATATATATATAAAGTGGTGTACTAAAAGCGAACTTTTAGGAAAGGTAAAGCCTATTGTGAAAAGTATACAGCTCAATATCCAGGATAGAGCAGGTAGATATGAAGAAGAATGGAAAGGAATTAGAGAAGCAAAAGCCAAATCAAATTTCAATTCAATTGCTCAGAGCAAGGTATATTCCGCAAAAAGGCAATTTATTCTATTTAAATTTTCCTTAAGCCAGGCTTTTCAAAGATCAAAATCTTATCATCAGAGGAAGTCACTGGGATAAGTAAGTTGGCAAAGGCCAAGATTTAAAATTTGAAAAAGTAAAATAAAAGTTGTAGGGAAAGAAGCACAGGGCAAAACTCTGCCCGAATGCAAGCAAATGTCCGATTGCTAAAAAGTCCGGTGTCGAAAAGTCCAGCGGAGAAAATGAAATGTAGATATGTGTTGCCTTTTTGCGGAATATACCTTGCTCTGAGCAATTGAATTGAAATTTGATTTGGCTTTTGCTTCTCTAATTCCTTTCCATTCTTCTTCATATATATATATATATATATATATATATATATATATATATATATATATATATATATATATATATTGTACTTTCAGACCCATCCGGGTCCATCTTCAGGGGAATGAGGTTAATCAGGTACGGACCATGTGTTAGTATTATAGAAGGTTTTGGCGACAATTAACTTTAATATCAGTAATAATATTCTAAAATGTCTATAGTTCTAAATATAGTTTCGTACTTAGTACATAATTACCGTCAAAACCTTCTATAATACTAACACATAGTCTGTAACTGATTAACCTCATTACCCTGAACATGGACCCGGATGTGTCTGAAAGTACTTGGGAGACAAATTCAAATCATGGCAAATTCATCAGTCAATTCCCCTCTGAAACTAAGATCCTGATTCGGACTATTGAAAGGATCTACCAAAAGATATCTAGACATGAGTTGTCTCTTATATTCAACAATACTTGCCTGCAAGACAAGATGCTGCCTATATATATATATATATATATATATATATATATATATATATATATATATATATATATATATAGAGAGAGAGAGAGAGAGAGAGAGAGAGAAATGTGATACTTAGATGGCAATACTATGCAGAGGTCTGATGGATAGACACAAGTTGGAGACATATAATGGTGGAACAAATTAAATAGTTTCACCCTTAATACAATGTATACATACACACATATATATATTTATTTGTTTATTATTTTTTTCACAAACACACATATATCTGTTTATCTACACAATGTTACAATGTTATGTAATACCTGTATCAAGATGGACTGGTGGAAACTCCGTATGATATAATATTTCGGGAACTCTTCACTTCTTCAGAACCGTGCTCAACTCAAGTTCAAGCGTGCACATGAAGGAAGCCTATATTTATATATATATACATATATATATATATATATATATATATATATATAGATAGATAGATAGATAGATAGATAGATATATGATGAACAAACTGAAATAGATAGATTTTTAGCTGTTCATATGTGTGATCAAAAGGAAATGCCAATTATTATTTAAATATTAATTATCCACGTTGGCAACCCTGATTGAAATCAATGTCGAAAACTATCTATAATTTCAATAACTGACAAGTGACAAACCCAATTATCTCGACGACTGCCAACATAAAAAAAGCAACTATTTTCACTTCTATGTTTCAAGAAGGGCAATGTTGTCTCTGGATTGGCTTCAAGTAAAAATGCAAATTCGTATGAATTAGCATGGGATGACTTTTCGATCTGTTCTTGGCATTGGTTTCCCCAGTTCTGTCTAAAATCAGGTACTTATAAGATAGACCACATGAAGGTTGACATCCTCATGGTCTCCGTTCTGTCTTGAGAGGCAATGGATACCTCCTGTAAAAGTAGCTGCACGTGTAATTGTGGAGCAAGGGTTGCGCAATCTCCAACCACACCTCTCCTGAATCGGCACTGCTTGATTTAAGTGAGAAGGAGAAGCCTTGAAAGACAATGGATACCTCCTGTAAAAGCAGCTGTACGTGTAATTGTGAAGCAAGTGTTGCGCAATCTCCGATCACACCTCTCCTGAATAGGCAGTGCTTGATTTAAGTGACAAGAAGTCCAGGACGACTGGAAACAATGCCTAGATAAGTGAAGAGCAAATACAGCACCTGGTCTTCTCAAATGGTCACCCATTTAGTACTGGCCGGGCTGAACATCGCTTAAATTCGATAAACTAACGGGAACCGGTGTCAACGGGATTATGCTGTATGCTAAAGCCATCATCCAGAGTGAAAAGGATGTTATGGAACCGATCGGATTCGAACTTGTCATGCCCAGATCACCAATCTACATCGGTAGCCACTTCACCACTGCCACCTCCATCAGACTAATGAAAATGCTTTTTTAAAACTTAAGCATGACAGACCCAAAAATGCAATTTCAAACTTAGGCATTACAGACCAACGTAAAAGAACATAAATTTATATGAATCAGTGTGGTACGACTTTTGACCGGCTCGATTCTGTTTTTGGCATTGGTTTCCACAGTTCTTCCTAAAATCAGGTACTCACAGGATTAACCACATGAAGGTTGCCAACATCCATAGTAAAAGTAGTGCTATGGAACCGACAGAATTCGAACTTGGCATGCACAGATCGTTAGTCCACGTTGCACTTTACCGCGGTCACCTCTCAGTTTCAAGTTACCAAATGTTTTCCTAATTTAGTAAAATATCCTGACATGCAGCATCCAAAGTGTGCCATTTTGGGGAGCTGGATTTTTCCCCACATTAAAAAACCGACCATGTGTCTAACTCTGCCCTTGTGAGAAGGCAAGTAAATAGGAACATTGACCAAGGAAATGGGGGGGGGGGGAGAAAGAAAAAAAAACAAAGATAAGAAAAAGGTGGAAGAGATATCAAGGGAAGAAAAATAAGAAGAGGTAAAAATGAAGAAAAAAGGGGGAAGAGAGACGGGATGATGATGATGATGATGATGATGATGATGATGATGATGATGATGATGATGATGATGATGACGACGACGACGACGATGATGATGATGATGACGACGATGATGACGATGACGATGACGACGATGACGATGACGACGATGATGATGATGATGACGATGACGATGACGATGATGAATTAAAAGATGAAGAGAAGGAGGAACTGAAGAGGGAAAAAAGGGAAGAACAAAAATAAGTGGAGAAGAAGAAGAAGAAGAAGAAGAAGAAGAAGAAGAAGAAGAAGAAGAAGAAGAAGAAGAAGAAGAAAAAAAAAGACGAGATGCAGGTTCCAATGTCGTCACATGTACGGTTTTTTTTTTCAGTTTTAGTTTTTTCCTCTGAAAGAAAAAAGAAAAAGAAACAGAAAAATTGCGTGAAAGAAAAAGGTTAAACTGCTGTTAATCCCATCATCAGCTTCCATTTTCTGTTTTTTACATTTTTCACAATATTTTTCAGAATTTGAACTTACAATTCTGCAAAATTATAAACAATAATGTTTTCAAATGCACCAAAACTGCGTGTAAGGCATGCAAAGAAGTGATTAAATTAATAAAATAAATAAAGATCTCAATTAAAATAATGGGTTAGAATCCTTAGGTTTTACTACTTTACTAAAGGGAAAAGTGATGGGGGTATTTGGCAACATATAAATAAATTGTGCGATTTTTAAAAATGGTGCACAGTTTAGGAATTTTTTTACATGAGGATTGATAACTTGTATTATTTGAATTATTCAGATCACTGTTCTCATCTTGGATGTTATTCTCACAACATTTCGGCCAATGTAACCTCTGACCTTCTTCAGGTTCGTTTTGTCGAACTCGGGAATGTTTATGTCTTTATGGGAATCTGTACGGAATTTTGAACGGAACCTTTTATTTAATCCACAGGGATAGCTTGCCTTCGTTCCGTCAGCCATGATCGGGTAGAAGTCTTAAGTAATTCGTAATTGCATTCTTTGTATTGCTTGCACTGAGGATTGAACCTTTAACCTGCAGAAGACTGTCGCTTAAGACTCGTTGTACTCATATCCGTTGCGCTGCGGGTCAATTTGAAATTCCATACAGATTCCCAAGTTCGACATAAAGATTCCCGAGTTCGACATAAAGATTCCCGAGTTCGACATAAAGATTCCATAGTTCGACATAAAGATTCCATAGTTCGACATAAAGATTACCAAGTTCGACATAAAGATTCCCGAGTTCGACATAAAGATTCCCAAGTTCGACATAAAGATTCCCGAGTTCGACATAAAGATTCCCAAGTTCGACATAAAGATTCCATAGTTCGACATAAAGATTCCCAAGTTCGACATAAAGATTCCCGAGTTCGACAAGACACATCAGAAGAAGGTCATCGGTTACATCGGCCAAAACCTTCTGAGAATAAGATCCAAGATGAGAAAAGTAGTCCGAATAATCCAAATAATACATGGTACAAAGAATTTTTAATATTTGTTCCCGCACTGGAAATTTATTAATTAGCAAGAATTATTTGAACAAAGTAAATCTACCAAAAGATTTGAGTTTTAATCGTGCAATCCAAACTGATTGGTTGTCTACTATTTTAACTGGAAACAAATTAAAATAACATTTTCACTCATGAATAATTTATTTTGCATTCTTAGAATTGCTATCAAATGTATAAAAAGTGACTGCGTTTAAATAGTGACTTCGATTCGTCGTTTTGGTAAAAATAATGTTTTTATCATTGTTTTAAAACTCGTTTAATGTCGTTGTTTTCAGCGAGTAACTTTTTGTCCACCATTTGCCGTAACGATTAGTCTTTAATATGAATGTTTAATGAATTGCATTTTATATTCATCAAAATTGGACTTTTTAAAGAATCGCATAAAAACGGTAATTGTTCAAATCTATCTGATTAGATTTTATTTCAGATTTTATTTTTAACTCATTTAAATGCCAAATTTAATGACCTCCAATTTCTTTAAGGTCAATTCCTTACATTAAAAATATGTCGCCGTCATCGTCATCGTCATCGTCGTCGTCGTCGTCGTCGTCATCATCATCATCAGATTCGGTTTAAGGCATTTGGAAATTGATTTCCAAACTAACCTATTTCTGGCCAGGTCTTTATTTATCCCTTTTTCTCTCAAGTCCATTCTTATCATTTTATCCCATGTTTTCCTTTCCTGCTATCTCAACTGTTCTACATCTACCAACCCAAGAACTCCCATCCATTCTTTCATCATCATATTCGGTTTAATTTCCGTTTTACATGCTGGAATGTGTTGGACGGCTTTTTGATTTCATATTTGGTGTAACGTTTGGACGGCTTTTAGAAATCGACCTCCAAACTAACCTATCTCTGGCCAGGTCTTTATTCATCCATCTTTTTCTCAAATCCGTCGTTATCCTTTCTTCCCAAGTTTTTTTTTAACCTTCCCCTTCCAACTGATCCTACTATCTACATCTGTTGTATAGCGGGGGGGGGGGGACAGAGATGGAGGCCTAGTAGGGACGCAGAGAGTAGGAGATATCCCTGGAGAGGTGGGGGGAGCTAAGAGCGGAAGTGGAAACGACGTCACTTCCTTTGAAGAGTCCCTTGGTCCTTTGGTTGCCGATATTCAAGCGAGTGAGACGCGAATTGTGCGCTCCCTGCAGACAGCAGGGCGTCATAGGGTGAATAGCCTGAAAATGGCCTAATAAACTGTCATAGGGTGAATAGCCTGAACCTGGCCTAATGAACTGTCTTTTGGAGCCAAATCCAGAGTCCAGTTCTATCTTGTGCCACATGTGTAAATTAACAGCTCAACACAACCCAACTGTACAGCCAACCCGACGAACGGCCAAATAATCAACACAGCACGGCAAAATCAACCATCACAGCCGTCCTGAGTATTGACAGGAATAGATGAATAGGTATGTAATACATCTACTAACCCAAGAACTCTCATCCATTCTTCGAATGTGACCAAACCAACGAAGTTTCCTTTTATGCCCACATCTTCCTATACTCTCCAGATTTAATCTTCCTCTGAGGTCATCAGATCCAAGCCTGTCTTTAAGACTCACATAACACATCCATCGTATCACTCATATCATTTCTATCCATGCAACGTATGTCCTCAACCCTCACTGCAAATAATTATAAGAAAGTATATTCCTGTTTCACGAGATAGTGGATACCTTCTGAATGGGTGTCTGCACATTAAACATTTTATAGTGAAGCAAGTGTTGCGCAATACCCAACCACACTTTTTTGGTCTGGTATTAATTAAAGATTGGAAGCATTGGTAGACTTAGCAGAGAACGATATGTGTTATTTCGGTGTTATCTTTTTACTAGTTGATAACCGGGTCTATCATTTTACGTATAGTTAAGGAGAGAAGTGAGATTGAAAATGATTTTTACAGCTCCTGGTACATCTTGAACATGCCATGCCAAGTTACTGTGCAGCTAACTGTTGCATCACTTCTACTTTAACTTTTAAGTATCATTGTTGTTTTGTATAGGAACCCGACAAGGAATCGGTCTGTTGATGTTGTTGGCTCTTTTGTTGGACAGATGGGCAAGAATTTCTGACCTTTCCAATGTTGCTAAGAAAGAGATATTGCAAGTACAAGAAAACTATTCACTCATGCCATTCGAGTTTGGAAAATCGATAGTAAAAATAAAAAGACATGAGCACTTGGTTCTACAGTGTATTTATTTACCTCCTCTCCAAGAGGTTAGGCACAAGGCCAGTTTCATCTTACTCCCACAAGGTAAGATGTGACTCAAGGTCGGGTCGGGAAAGTGGGACTTGAAAAGCCAGCGCCCGAGAAGGTGAGAACTCTGGCCATTAAAAATTGTCTGGGCAGCCCCGTCGGCATTCCCCGATAGGGGCGCCTCAGGCAGTAAGCAATAAACTTACTCCTCCCCAAAGAGAGGAGGCAAAGCCTGGGAGGGTGGACCTCCTAGAACTGCACAGGATAAACCCATAGACCGGCGGAATCAAGCCCCGAAGGCCAAGACGATACCGGTCTATGGGGTGTAGTATCCATCATAACAGATACTGCACTTTGATCTTGGCCAAAAGGCCAAGATAGATTCTTTATTTCTTATGGTACCTTAATGGAATTTTAACCAAATATGACGCAGACACTGGAGATTTGTTTGCCACAAAAAGAACAAAAATTAAAAATAACTTATTTATGAAAAATAAAATCTTTTAAATGGTTTCCATTTTCAGCTTCACAAATACGTGCCTTTTCCAAAACATTATCCATGAAGGATTGCAGGATAACTCGATTACGATTTAATTCCCAGACTTCATTCCTGATGTTCTCCTTCAATTCCTGTAGAGTTTCAGGTGTGTTAATTTAAACTTTTTCTTTGAGATACCCCCACAAGAAAAAGTCAGGGCTAGTCAAGTTTGGGGAACGTGAAGGCCAGTTGACATTGCCAACTTTTTCATTTTTTTTCTTGCAAACAAAATACCATTGTCTTTGTCATATTATGTTAAAATTCCGGTACTTATATCGATCTTGACCCAGTTTCCGTGAGTGTCTTGTCGGAAGCGTTCGGCTATCCTACGTAAACGCCCGAGAGATGAGCCGATTTGTACCAGACGACAATTTTTATACGGTGCTGCGTCCTATGATTATAATGTTTTTTTTGTTTTTTTTGTTGTTAGGGTTAGGGTTTAGGGTTAGGGTTAGGGTTAAAAATATATATTTGATAACAGTAATTTCGCTCTGTTTTGCTTGTTTTATTTGTTTTGTTGTTTAAAAAATGTCTTGCAACTATAACTAAAAATTATACGACGTAGCAACGTATCAAAATAAAAAAAAAATATTTATTTGATAACAGTAACTTCGCTATGTTTTGCTTGTTTTTTTTTTGTTGTTTCTTTTAGAAAATTTCTTGAAAATATAACTAAAAATCATAGGACGCAGCACTGTATCAAAATTGTCGTCTGGTACAAATCGGCTCGTCATCTCTCGGGCGTTTGCGTAGGATAGCCGAACGCTTCCGACAAGAAACTCGTGAAAACTGAGTCAAGATCGATATAAGTACCAAAATTCCATTAAGGTACCATCAAAAATGAAGAATCTATTCAAATTAAAAATCCTTCAGTGACTTCTTGGTCATCCTGTATATATATTCTTTTAATATTGCTGAGTGCTACAACGTTAGTTCATTTATAATTTTAATACTTTGTAAACGAAATAAATGTAGTGTGATCTGTGCTACTCAATACTTTGTCATGCGCCATCAATAAAGCTTAACTTTTATTCTGCTTCCTCGGTCTTTCTTTGGAAATGTCTTTTCTTTTTTATTATTTCTTAACTTAACCACCATCACTTAAACATTTCACTTCTTTTTCTAACGTTATCAAAAGATGAGTAAATAAATATATTTTATATTCCAATAAAATGTTTATCATAGTTTATTCAAAATATTATTCTAACGCCATATTTACCTTCTTCTTGTGGAAAATAGGAGGAGCAGTGACTTACCAGAGTGTGATTTACCAGAGTGTGACTTACCAGAGTGTGACTGCTGGCGACTGAGGATGTTCTTCAAACATCTAAGACAAAGGACGGTTGTCGCAGAGAATTTATATCAGTAGGGCAGGGGCGGGCAACCTCCGGCCCACGGGCCACATCCGGCTTAGCGTCTGGCCCGCCACCCTGCTAGGCTTTATTATTGCAATCCGGCCACGGACCTCCCAGTAAAACTCATATCATTTTGAAAATGAAGTACACGAAGTCTCACCTTCGCTCCCAACTCTCGGACCGCCACCTCAATGACATTCTTCTGTTGTCTACCTCAAACATCGAGCCAGACATGGAAATACTTTTTCATGGCAAACAGCAGCAGCAGTCTCATTGATTTGTAGAGTGTTCAATGCAATTTTGTACAATTTATTCATGTAAACAAAATATAGTAATTCTGAGATTTTGTTTTTCACTCCGGCCCACGATCTCCTTCCAAAAGTCTCATCTGGCCCTCACTCTGAAAAGGTTGCCCGCCCCTGCAGTATGGGATGGCGTTCAGTTGTTATATAAACCTTCCTCACTATTGAAGAGCGTTACTCGTCAATTTGTCACCACACTACAGTAGTTATTAGACCTAAGGAGAGGGTCGCGAAGGAAGTTTTTATTTTTTTCGCAACCTCGCTCTTCAGCTAGCTTCACTCTTGGTTCCCTATGATTTTTTTTCGACATTCTTTTGAATTAAACTAGAGACTCATCGGTTCCTGTAATATCGACGAAGTTAAGCAATGTTGAGTGTAGCCTACTAAATGAGTGACCATTTGCGAAGACCAGATGCTGTATGTAACAAAAATCTCTTAAATTCAACGTATTCAAGATTTGGCTTGGCCTTTTGGCTAAGATCAAAGTGTAGTATCTGTTCCGATGGATACTGCATCCCATAGACTGGTATTGTCTTGGCTTTCGGGGCTTGATTTACGCCGGTCTATGGGATTGTCCTGTGCAGTTCTAGGAGGTCCACCCTCCCAGGCTTTGCCTCCCCTCTTTGGGGAGGAGTAAGTTAATTGCTTACTGCTTGAGGCGCCCCTACCGGGGAATGCCGACGGGGCTGCCCAGGCAATTTTTGATGGTCAGAGTGCTCACCTCTCGGGCGCTGGCTTTTCAACCCCCACTTTCCGACCCGACCTTGGGTCACATCTTACTTGTGGGAGTAGGATAAAACTGGCCTTGTGCCTAACTCCTGGAGAGGAGTAAATAATACAAATCAATCGAATACAGAAAAAAAAAAAACATGTACGATTCCGGCATAAAATGAACCAACAATGGTCGACATGCCATAAAACCCAATAACAAAGAAATGAACTGAGAATTTTCCAGGTTCCATTATTTTCAGCACTGTCCAAAATGTTATTTTTATTTCACTTTCTGTTTATGGAAAGCTTTGTCAATTAAGCTAAAATAAAAACTAACGAATTCCTTGGTCTGTCAAGTGTTAGTTTAAAATAACAGTTTTAAATGCATCCACGCATCTCTATAAGCGGCTCTGTCGGTCCATTCGTCAATCTGTCAGTGTGTAACGGTTTAGTTTGAAATAGCATTTACATTGCTAAATAGGCAAATTCAATGGGAACATTTAATTTTATAAGCGTCTGTCTGTATATCATGATTTACTTTGAAATAGAATTTGTTTCTCTGTCTGTCCTACTTTAATTTGTAAACGGATTTTCGTTGTTCTGTCCTGCTAAAATTTTAAATAGCATTTTCGTTGGTCTGTCCTGCTTAAATTTGAAATAGCATTTTCGTTGTTCTGTCCTGCTAAAATTTGAAATAGCATTTTCGTTGTTCTGTCCAGCTAAAATTTTAAATAGCATTTTCGTTGGTCTGTCCTGCTAAAATTTGAGAGAGCATTTTCGTTCGTCTGTCCTGCTAAAATTTGAAATAGCATTTTCGTTGGTCTGTCCTGCTAAAATTTGAAATAGCATTTTCGTTGGTCTGTCATGCTAAAATTTGAGAAAGCATTTTCGTTCGTCTGTCCTGCTTAAATTTGAAATAGCATTTTCGTTGGTCTTTCCTGCTGAAATTTTAAATAGCATTTTCGTTAGTCTTTCCTGCTTATATTCGAAATAGCATTTTCGTTGATTTGTCATGCTTGAATTTGAGAGAGTATTTTCGTTCGTCTGTCCTGCTTAAATTTTAAATAGCATTTTCGTTGGTCTTTCCTGCTGAAATTTGAAATAGCATTTTCGTTGGTCTTTCCTGCTGAAATTTGAAATGGCATTTTCGTTGGTCTTTCCTGCTTGAATTTTAAATAGCATTTTCGTTGGTCTTTCCTGCTGAAATTTTAAATAGCATTTTCGTTAGTCTTTTTTGCTTAAATTCGAAATAGCATTTTCGTTGGTCTTTCCTGCTTGAATTTTAAATTGCATTTTCGTTGGTCTTTCCTGCTTAAATTTAAAATAGCATTTTCGTTGGTCTCTCCTGCTTAAATTTTAAATAGCATTTTCGTTGGTCTTTCCTGCTTAAATTCGAAATAGCATTTTCGTTGGTCTCTCCTGCTTAAATTTGAAATAGTATCTTCGTTGGTATGTCCTGCTTAAATTTGAAATAGCATTTTCGTTGGTCTGTCCTGCTTAAATTTGAAATAGCATTTTCGTTGGTCTTTCCTGCTGAAATTGGAAATAGCATTTTTGTTGGTCTTCCTGCTTAAATTCGAAATAGCATTTTCGTTTGTCTCTCCTGCTTAAATTATAAATAGCATTTTCGTTAGTCTCTCCTGCTGAAATTTAAAATAGCATTTTCGTTTGTCACTCCTGCTTAAATTTTAAATAACATTTTCGTTGGTCTGTCCTGCTTAAATTTGAAATAGCATTTTCGTTGGTCTTTCCTGCTGAAATTCGAAATAGCATTTTCGTTGGTCTTCCTGCTTAAATTCGAAATAGCATTTTCGTTGGTCTCTCCTGCTGAAATTTTAAATAGCATTTTCGTTTGTCTCTCCTGCTTAAATTTTAAATAGCATTTTCGTTGGTCTGTCCTGCTTAAATTTGAAATAGCATTTTCGTTGGTCTTTCCTGCTGAAATTGGAAATAGCATTTTCGTTGGTCTTCCTGCTTAAATTCGAAATAGCATTTTCGTTGGTCTCTCCTGCTGAAATTTTAAATTGCATTTTCGTTGGTCTTTCCTGCTTAAATTTAAAATAGCATTTTCGTTGGTCTCTCCTGCTTAAATTTGAAATAGCATTTTCGTTGGTCTTTCCTGCTTAAATTCGAAATAGCATTTTCGTTTGTCACTCCTGCTTAAATTTGAAATAGTATCTTCGTTGGTATGTCCTGCTTAAATTTGAAATAGCATTTTCGTTGGTCTGTCCTGCTTAAATTTGAAATAGCATTTTCGTTTGTCTCTCCTGCTTAAATTTTAAATAGCATTTTCGTTGGTATGTCCTGCTTAAATTCGAAATAGCATTTCCATTGGTCTCTCCTGCTTAAATTTTAAATAGCATTTTTGTTGGTCTGTGAGGTTTTTTGTTTGAAATAGCATTTTCGTTGGTCTGTCGTGCTTAAGTTTGAAATAACATTTCCGTTGGTCTGTTCTGATTCAATTTTAAAAGTATCTTCGTTAGTATGCCCTGCTTAAATTTGAAATAGCATTTTCGTTGTTCTGTGAGGTTTTACGTTTAAAATAGCATTTTCGTTAATCTGTCCTGCTTAAGTTTTAAATAACATTTTCGTTGGTCTGTTCTGATTCAATTTTAAAAAGGATCTTCGTTGGTATGTCCTGCTTAAATTTGAAATAGCATTTTCGTTCGTCTGTCCTGCTTAAGTTTTAAATAACATTTTCGTTGGTCTGTTCTGATTCAATTCTAAAAAGGATCTTCGTTCGTATGGTCTGCTTAAATTTTAAATAACATTTTTGTTGATCTGTGAGGTTTTATGTTTGAAATAGCATTTTCCTTGGTCTCTCCGCTTAAGTTTTAAATAACATTTTCGTCTGTTTTGTTTATTTATCAAATATCATTTTCATAGCTGAACAGGTGCAGATTTAACGAATTCATCTTAATAATATCCATTCTCTCTTCCCTAAACCCTATATTTGATATTTTTCCATCCCTTTTTGCTTTTCTTTCTCTGACCCTTTCCAAGGGTCATATCGTTACATCAATTATTTATTCAGGAATTAAGCTGCTTTTCACTCTGTTTCAAACACTTAATATCTTGTACATTTGTTAGAAATTAGTCTGTGGCATCTGTTTAAAAACTTGTGCAACATTTTATTGGCTACCCACCGTGCGCATGCCCAGCACAGAGATGCTGCCTGGCGCCAATTAAAAAGAAATAACTTTATTTCGTCATTATTCTAAAAAAAAAAAAATGTTTTCTTAATTTAACTGTAATTAAGTATAAATGATGTCTGCTTTATAATTTTCTAGCTGGACTAACCCGGTGTTGCTCGGGATTCTTTTTACTTCCATTTTGGATTCTTTTTATTTTAACTACGCTGTTTTTTTTGTTTTTTTTCTTTTTGTCTTTATTTTTAAATTATTATGATTTGGTTAATTCGGATTTACTAATACTATTAAAGCTAGAAATTACTTTCTTTTCGAGACTTTAAATGCTTCCACACGCCTTTAAAATTTCCAATGATCTGTATCTTTTTTGCTTCTTTCTCAACTATTGACAAAAGAGGAAATTATCTGACTTATATCTGAATAAACCAAAACGTATTCTGGTTAATTTAACATTGTTTTAAAATCATTTTGTTTAATTAAGTTTTTTAAAGATTTTATTTTGTTTTACGCGATTGCATTTTCTAGCAAGGAAAAAAATCGAATAATAATAATAATAATAACAACGACGACGACGACGACGACGACGACAACGACAACGACGACAACAATAACAATAACAATAATAATAATAATAATAATAATAATAATAATAATAATAATAATAATAGGAAAGCGCAAACCAGACCTCCACTGGAAGAGTGCGGACAGCTCTGGGACCGTGGGGAGGCTTGTTGCCACTCGGGCCCCAGAGGGGACCAATGGCCCTTATCAGCGGGAAATCGTTGGTAGGTGGCTGTTGCGATTACCGCAAGGTCATCAGCGGTGATGAACGAAAAGAGGTGGAGCATACTGGAAGTCTGAGGAGACTTGTTGTCACTCAGACTCCAGGGAATACCACAGGTTGTCGGCAGTGGGCAATCACTGACGACGACCAGTGTGATAACTCCTCGTGAGTAAAAAAAAAAAAAAAAATAATAATAATAATAATAATAATAATAATAATAATTATAATAATAATAATAATAATAATAATAATAATAATAATAATAATAATAATAATAATAATAATAATAATAAAAAAATAAAAAATAAAAAATAAAAAAAAAATTAAAAAATAAAAAATAATTCTATATGTAAGTCACATATTTGCGGGAAAAGATAACATTCACAGACATACGTGAAGATGTAATCGAATGTTATTAATATAATTAGTATAAGTTCGCTTTGCAGTGGCGGTTGGAGTATAGGGGCTGCCAGGTTGAAAACCCCCTACAAACGGAAGTGATGCATAATGTTTGTCTTCTAACAAAGTGTATTATTGGTCTAACAACGATTAATTTTTAATACCCTCTCGTCTCTTAAGGGCACAATCAAGGGGAAACAATCAGATGTGCTCAGAACCGGTGCATCACCAGAATTGGTTTCCTGCACTATTTAAAAAAAAAACTCTATTCAGTATTTCTGTTGCAGACATTTCTTGCAACTTTCAAAAAAGAATTAATACAACGTTTTACCTCCAAATATATATATATATTAAAATAAACATAGTTTAAGTGTCAGACAATTGTTTCAGAGCCTGTCTGTCAAGGGCTGGTCTACTGAGTCACATGAGCTCTCATGGTAGGAGCCAACTAAGCAAGCGTCAAACAAGAGTTGAAAATAGTTATGTACAAGCGGAAGCCAGTGGCCTCGTATGTCATATCTGCAGCAAGACTTATAAAAATAAGTCAATGCTGCTGAGCCAGCTGCGTACCCAAAATCGGAAATTGCAATCTTGTAGGGATGGCCTTCTTCTGTAGAGAAGTGGCAATCGCCACCATATATATATATATATATATATATATATATATATATATATATATATATATATATATATATATATATTTGTGTTATAATGGAATAATTCCAGGAAGAAATCCGGGTAAGAGAGCTCAATGTGGTAAACAGAGCAAGAATAACGTAAAATATAATAACACGAAATTGCATGATTGTCGATGCAATAATTTATTTCAACCTTGCGGTTTTATTCAAGCATCAAATTAGACAATTACATTTTTGAGACTGACAGAAAACGAGGGTGAATTCAGTTTTCTGTCAGTCTCAAAAATGTAATTGTCTAATTTGATGCTTGAATAAAACCGCAAGGTTGAAATAAATTATTGCATCGACAATCATGTAATTTCGTGTTATTATATTTTACGTTATATATATATATATATATATATATATATATATATATATATATATATATATATATATATATAAAATAAAATAAAAAATCACTTCCTTTATAAAATAACGCAAAATTATTACAAATAATAAAGTATTAAGTAGATTATCATGAAGAACTAGATAGAAATAATAACTAGCCAATATTAAAAACTTGGCTTCTAATTCTCAATTAATTAGGGGAATACTATTATTGTTGGATCAACTTAGTTCGTAGGTAAATATGATTCATAAATAGCGATTGTCTTAATGCATATACATCTCTATTTGGCAGCTTATAAGGATTATGCTAAGAAAAAGAAGATAAAATAAAAAATTAAAATTCTTCAATACAAACATTGTTGGCTACATATGTGCATACATGTTTCGGTTGTGATCTCTTTCAAAACCCAACCTCATCTGGCCATCTTACAATTAAGCTAAAATGAAGAGGCAGACATTCTTGTACATCGTTTTCACTCTGGTTATTTCTCCTATAAAACTAAATTACACTATATATATATATATATATATATATATATATTTATTTATTTATTTTGTAAATTTATTTATTTGTTTATTTTCTTAATTATATATTTATATTTTTTATTCTGATTTTTATTTTTATTTTTATAATGTTTTATTATTATCATTTTATCTTTCTATTTTTATTTTATATTTGTAACTTATTCTTTTTTCTAATATTTGTCTCTATGGCTCTTTCTGTCAATAGATGTTCCTCTACGACGAGCTTTTTATTTTTTCTTTGATTTTCTGTAAGGCGTGGTGCTAAAGGCGCTGATGAAGTGACTTTTGGAGTAGCTCTGTTAATTTATAAAATAAAATAAAATAAAGTATTTCCAAAATGTTTTGGAAACGATCGTACGTCATACTAGACTTGATGTTCTAATTCTTGGAACAATTGTAATGTTTTAATTCATTGAATCCTTTATATATATATATATATATATATATATATATATATATATATATATATATATATATATATATATATATATATATATACATATATATATACATATATATATATATATATATATATATATATATATATATATATACATATATTGTGTGTGTTATTAAGTGTTATAGGAGAAATAACCAGAGTGCTCAATTACTTGTGCAAGATCATATATAAGTTTTTATTTCAAATATATTAGTTCGATCTTCCATCGATACCGTTAGGTTTCACGAAAACACTGGAAATTCAGCTTGCGTGCCTAAACATATCAAATGTAACCGCTTCTTCAGTCGATGTTCTAATAGTGTTGGATAATGGCCCTATGGGAATGGACGTATCTGTTGGGAATCGTTGGTTTGACTTGCGCAAGTTAACGCGGGTGTAGTCGAGTGCAGAATAGGGCTTGTTCTTACAGTCAGAGCTAACAGACGTAACAAGGTTACCGTGTGACGAGACCCCAGATCAAGGTTCAGTCTGCACCTGCGAGAGGCTCTATGACGTTACGCGCCTTGCGTGGGAAACAGAGGATCCGTGACGTCACTCGTTCTCGTGAGAAGCGAGTTTTCGCCAGTCTGGGTTTTTGGAAGCAAACCAGTGAGACGTGATTGTTAAAATGTAATTTACAACAGATAAGGGAAATATTTCCCTTAAGGGAATACAAGCGAGAGAAATCCTTCCCCCCCTTTCTATGAATGGTTAAAAAAATAATTGTTAACTAACTACGATAAAGTAGTGATTTGCTCTCTCCATCTCTCTCGACGTAGTGAATGACTCCCAGTTGAAATAACAACGCTTGTAATAAAATGAATTAAATTTAAAGAAGAGTTTGTCTTCGGAGTGCGTCATGAAGCTTTTGTTGCAGAAACGGACGGCGTGGTTCATGGCAGGAAGGAAAGAACAAAGAATTCATCCACTAGACGACACACCACCCTCTACAACAGATGAGGGAGAAATCTAAGGTATGCAACAATAGTTTCAGACGATGTTTTGATAGTGTGTTACATTATCAAAGCATCGACTGAATAATCGATTACATTCTGTATCTTTAGTTATGAAACCGAAGTATCGATGGGAGATCAAACTATATTATAGTGTATATATATATAATAAAGAAGTTCAGATGTATTAATAAAATGAACTTAAAACGATTTTTTTTTCAAAAGTGCTCAATACAAGGTAAAGCTTTATTAATATACATTACTGTTATGGTGTAAGCTGATCTACCTATTTCTGGAATAAATGGACTTACCCAGACACAATAAATGGACTTACCCAGACACAATAAATGGACTTACCCAGACTCAATAAATGGACTTACCCAGACACAATAAATGGACTTACTCAGACTCAATAAATGGACTTACCCAGACTCAATAAATGGACTTACCCAGACACAATAAATGGACTTACCCAGACACAATAAATGGACTTACTCAGACTCAATAAATAGACTTACCCAGACACAATAAATGGACTTACCCAGACTCAATAAATGGACTTACCCAGACACAATAAATGGACTTACTCAGACTCAATAAATGGACTTACCCAGACTCAATAAATGGACTTACCCAGACACAATAAATGGACTTACTCAGACTCAATAAATGGACTTACCCAGACACAATAAATGGACTTACCCAGACTCATAATAATAGTACTATCGATGAAACGATTGCGTGTATAGAAGAAAATTTGGCAATACAAATTAAAAATGTATATTACAGAATATTAATTTATTAGAAACTTTAAAAAAAATATGTAAATAAGCTATATCGAGATTTTTTTTTTTGAGTGAGCTTGGACATTACTATATATAGGGTATTTTAAGGTATTCTTGTATCATTAGAATTAAATAAGCCTAACCGGTTTTGGTGTTAATATAGTTAGGATAAATGAAAAACACTTTTCGCATTTATTCATTTAGATAAGATACACACACACACACACACACACACACACACACATATATATATATATATATATATATATATATATATATATATATATATATATATATATATATATATATACAGAAATAAATAGGAGAGAGAGTTGTAGAAGGTAAGAACAGAGAACAGGGAAAGATTGATTGAAAATAAAGTGATAAAAAGCAACAGAAAATGAGAAGTAGCCGAAAGAGGGAGAGCGAGTTAGAAAGACTGTATGATTTGATGAAGTTAGAGTTTTGATCTTGAAGATGGTGCCAACAGATAAAATGGGTAAATTGTTTTATATCAGATGGACCGGCCGGGATTAGCCATTGTGGATGGTAGTGCATCGCGAATTTTGTCAAAAGCCAAGAAACCAAAGTCGTTGAAGAAAGAATTGATGTAGTTTGCTTGATTCACTTCCAGGAAAACTCCACTAAAATTTGATTCCTTCGAGTCGTCTAACCAATTTGGAACAATTCCAGAAAGATCTGAAGGATTTACTTCTTTATTTGACCATTTCTGGCATTTCTGGCTTGCCAGAAAAACAACTAAAACCAAAAACATTTGTTGATAATGTAGAAGGAAAGGCAATATCAGAAAGAAAGACAAAGTCTATCCATACAAAAATAAATAAAATTTTATTGACGACAGACAACGATTTTGAAGCAATATCCAAATATACAGTCACTGGTAATAAACAGTCTTGTGCTTTCTAGTAAAACAAAAAGTGTCTTAGTATAAGAAGTGGCTTGTTAGGCAATGGCCGAGTTAGCAGTAACTGGACAATATGAATTTGTTACCGGCAGTGAGGCGAAGGGATTTGCGCAGTAGAAGATCTTGGGAACGCCGTGTGGAATATTTCTTAGGCTTAGCATAAATATCAATTAGTTAGCTCCAAGTGTATGGCACCAATTTTCCAACATCTTTTTTTAAGGTATAAAAGTGTATAATTTCTAAGCTTTCGATTGGCTGAAATAAAATTGTATATTAAGATTCTTATCCAATCAAGAGTTGATATTTAAAAGAAAAAAATACGTTTGCTGCTGCTGATTGTTGTTGTTGTCGCTTTTAAGCGAGTTGGACTTCTGTATAAAGTTCACAAAGATCGTATCTCAGAATTGTTTGGTCGCAGCTATTGGTTAACCTGCAGGGTTGATTTAATTTTTATTTCTTACAATACATTTTATTTTAATTTTATGTGGCTGTATTTATCATTTTGATAGACATTGTCTTTGAGATAACCGCACAGATAAAAATCCGGTAAGTGTGAAACGCATTCCGCATCACACCTGCTATTGATGAGACGATCACCAAAGTGTCCCTTTATATCATTCAACGGTAATAAACCAAAGACTGTTGGACATTCATGACTGAAACTTGGTGGACAAGTCACGCATAGATTGAAGTCTATTGGCTCCAAAAGTATTGTGATTTTTTAACGATTGGTGGTATTTTGGGGGGAGGGGTAGAGGATCACCTTGTAATTAAAAAACAAATTTTTATTTAAATTTTCATTTTCATTTTCTTTCCTATTTAATATTATTAGATCGTTTGAACAATTTTTTCTCTGTTATAATACTCTACATTATGTTCATGCATCTAAAAAGATATTTTGTGTATATTTTCTACGATTTCATTCATCATTTCTTCTTCTTTTACTTCTTCTTCTTTTTCTTCTTCTTTTTCTTCTTCTTTTTCTTCTTCTTCTTCTTTTTCTTCTTCTTTTTTCACTTGCTATGTCCACCCATCTTTTGTTTATTTGTTCTTTCTTTTAATATTTGTTGTTGTTCCATTTTTCAAAGATTATCTTCAGTATAAAATTTGTCGTTTCCTTTTTTATGTAAGTTTTAATTCTTACAGTACATTTTATTTTAATCTTAATTATCATTGTTTTCTTTTTGTTTTTCTTTCAAATTCAAAACATATTTGGAAATTTCAAATCTTTATTTATCAACTTGTTCTTTGGCATTCATTTTGATTGAAATTGTTTCTTCTTCTTTTTCTTCTTCTTCTTCTTCTTCTTCTTCTTCTTCTTCTCCTTTTTCTTCTTCTTCTTCTTATTCCCCCTGCTTCTTCTTCTTCTTCTTCTTCTTCTTCTTCTTCTTCTTCTTCTTCTTCTTCTTCTTCTTCTTCTTCTGTTGTTGTTGTTAAGTGAGTCGAACTTCTGCATAAAGCTCACAAAGATCGTGCCTCAGGATTACCTGGTCTGCATGAAGTTCCCCTCGTTGGTGACAGCTATTCGTTAACCTGCAGGATTGCAGATTTTACCACCAATACCGAGAGCAGCAAGGCTAAGCGGTTGCATGCGAAGTCGGGGAAGGTTTGGCCCAGATCACACAAAGGAATGGCGCAAAAGCAACATTGCTAAATTCACTCCATTGATTTTCAGTTCCGCACCTGGCACGTCCTTACATGCCACACGCAGAGGCAGAGACGACCAGAGGGCAACGGATCCTGATGCCGACTCCTCCTGGATTTTCACCAGAGACCTGTTAGCAGGGTAGATCTGACACTACCACGTTGCCACCGCCTCTACCACGGTGAGGGAGGGTTGGAGTTTAGGGTGGGTGGGTGCTGCTGATTGAACAAGGTGCACAATAGAAGATTAAAAACAGACATATTATTTGATTTGATTAAAGAATTAAAGCTGATGTAGTGGTTACTGGTACACACTGTGCACCTA
>OY744535.1:41439657-41444657 GCA_963556195.1 Sepiola atlantica | reverse complement strand
GGCCTTGGGTCCGATGGATTCCCTTCAGCAGAAAATCAGGTTATTTCTTTTCTTCTTCTTTTTCGCTCTCATGAGCACAGGCAATAACGACGTCCAGCAACAACGACGATCAGCGACGAACTGCCCTGTCTCAGCTTCCACTTCCAGTTCGAAGCTAATGGGTTCGGGTAGGGCGATCTCCCTTCTCCCCTGATGGGCTAAATTTAGCTTTTACGAAATCGCAAAGCGGGTGTGAGCCTCCCACCTCACCCACCTACCCGGCAGGCTGCCGGTCCCAAAACAAAAATGATGACATATGTCTCTTTCAGAACCGTCTCTCGAAAATAGGAATGATGAAATGTGTTTTTCTCTGCTCGTCCACTGGCAAATAAAATATAACTAATTTCTAGGACTAGTTCTGCCATATGCAACACCTCCTCACCAAAAAAAACGAAAAATGGATTGCTTGGAATTCCTTTTTCGGAATACAGGAAAAGACTCTAGTATGTCTTATCTAGGTTCTTACTACAATGGGTAACTTATTTGGGTGTATCAAACGCGTGATAGGGCGTCGGCACACACATTGTCAGTGCCTCGAATATGTTGGATGTCGAGATTATATTCTTGTAGGAAGAGACTCCAACTTAATAATCGCCTATTTTTACTCTTCATTCGGTGTAGAAAGGTAAGAGGGTTATGGTCTGTATAAACAATCGTGGGTTGGCTCGACGACGAAACATATACGTCGAAGTGTTGTAGACTGAGGACTAAGGCTAAGGTTTCCTTCTCTACAGTGGAGTAGTTCCTCTGACAGGCGTTGAATTTATGAGAGAAGTAACTGACAGGGTGCTCAATACCATTTGGGTCGGTTTGAAGTAGGACCGAGCCGATGCCATGGTCACTGGCGTCGACAGCTAACCGAAAGGGACGCTGAAAGTCCGGAGCTCTCAGCACAGGATCAGAGCACAGCAGCGATCTGATCTGTTCGAAGGAGTTTTGGCAAGAATGGGTCCAAATGAATTTGGACTTTTTAGACAACAGCCGGGTGAGGGGTGACGCAACATCAGAGAAGTTCCGGCAAAACTTTCGATAGTAGCCTGCCATGCCAAGGAATCGTCTCAGGCTTCTAACATTGGTCGGGGCAGGGACATCCAGGATGCTTTGGATCTTGGCGTTGATGGGGGATATCTTCCCATACCCAATAGTATGCCCCAGATACGTAACTTCGGCTTTCCCGAACTCACTTTTCGATAGGTGGACAGTGAGATTGGCCCGCAAGAGCCGGTCAAACACTTTCCTTAAGGACGCGATATGGTCGGGCCAATTGTCGTTGTACATGACAATGTCGTCAATGTAGATTTCAACGTTGGGTAAATCCCTCAGGCAATGGTTCATCATCCTTTGGAATGTGGCCTGGGAATTTTTCATACCGAACGGCATGACCCGGTATTGGTATAACCCTTGCGGGGTGACAAACGCCGAAATCTCCTTGGCACGCTCGGTGAGTGGGACACACCAGTATCCCTTTAATAAGTCCAACTTAGTGATGTAAGTTGCCCTACCCACTCTGTCGATGCAGTCATCCATCCTAGGAATGGGGTGGGAGTCTGTTCGGGTAACGGAATTCACCCTGCGGTAATCTGTACAAAACCGGATTGAGCCATCGGGTTTCTTGACCAAGACGCATGGCGAAGACCAGCTACTCTGACTGGGTTCGATGATTCCATGTTCAAGCATGTATTCTACCTCCTGGCGTATTATTTCCGCTTTCTGCGGGTTGACGCGATAGGGGTGTTGTTTGACGGGAGTGGCGTTCCCAACGTCCACGTCGTGTTGGGTGAGGACTGTCTGCTTGGGCGTATCCGGAAACAACTTGCGGGAATCCCAAATGAGGCTTGCCATCTCTTCTTTCTCGTTGTGGGTCAAATGAACGACCACAGACATGAGATCAGCAAGGATTTCTGAGTTCTGCAATCGTATAGGGTGATCAGTTTTCCCTATAGATTCCTCAGGGATATCTGTCTGACGATGCACACGGTCAGATCTAGTGACAACTAGGACAGGATTCGACTGGTCCCTCTCGTGATAAGGTTTTATCATATTTATGTGGCACATCTGCGTGGCCCTGCGACGGTCTGGTGTGTTCACGACATAATTGAGGTCGCTGGCTTTCCGTGCGATTTCGTATGGGCCATGGAATCTAGCTTTTAGGGGTTGACCGGGCATAGGCAGTAGGACTAGGACCTTGTCCCCAACGTCAAATGTTCGAGGGACGGTGTTCCGATCATACCGTCTCTTCATCTTGCCTTGAGCTGATTTTAGATTCTGCTGAGCTATCTCACTCGTCTCCTGCAAACGTGTCCGGAATCGTGACACGTAGTCAAGTAAAGATTTATTCTCTTGACTCTCCTGCAGCCACGTATCCTTAAGCAGGGATAGAGGACCGCGCGCGGAATGACCGAAAACAAGTTCAAATGGGCTGAATCCCAGCGACTCCTGGGTAGCATCCCGCGCCGCGAACATTAAGAACGGGATGCCCTCATCCCAGTCGCTGTGATGGTCGAAGCAATAGGTTCGCACCATGTTTTTCAGGGTGGAATGAAAGCGCTCCAGGGCTCCCTGGGATTGGGGGTGATATGCACTGGATTTCACCGTCGTGATGCCCAGGCTGCTCATGGCCTGCTGGAACAGCCTCGACATACAATTTGATCCCTGGTCTGACTGCACCACCTTCGGCAGTCCGACCATGGAGAAGAAGGTGATCAAAGCTTTCGCGATCGTTCCAGCTGATACATTCCTGAGGGGTATCGCTTCGGGGAACCGGGTCGAAGCACACATAATTGTTAACAGGTGCTCGTTCCCACGTTTGGACCTTGGGAGTGGACCAACACAATCGATAAGGATTCGGCAGAAGGGCTCCTCAAATGCGGGTATCGGATGGAGGGGAGCATCGGGGATTCTCTGATTCGGCTTGCCCACCATCTGGCATGTGTGGCAAGTTTTACAGTATTTCGCCACGTCTCTACGGATCCCCGGCCAATAGAAGTGTTTGGTAATCCGGTCGTGCGTCTTTCGGATACCCATATGGCCTCCCATGGGCATCTCATGGGCTGTCCTCAACACTTCATTCCTATACCCGTTTGGTAAGACTACCTGGTGTACTGTTGACCAGTCCTCGAGGGCGGGTGTATGTGGTGGTCTCCACTTTCTCATCAAGGTACCTTCTTTGATGAAGTACCCACACGGTTCTTCATCCATCTCTCCCTCGTCTATCGCTTCTCTGAAAAGCGGGGCGATATCTTGGTCTTTTCTTTGTTCATGGGCGATTGACGTCCATGAGGTCGGGGTTGCCTTAACTAAGTCTCCCTCACTGGGGGGGTCAGGTCTTGGGGTCTCTTCGAGCGTAGACATCGATTCTACCTCGTGACCGATACAGGTTTGGGAAAGGTCCACGACTTCACTTCCCATCTCTTCGTCGCTTTCTTCAGCGCGTACTTCTCTGGCCTTCTTTTGGGCCCTTGCCCGGGTTACCACACATGCTGGGTACACTCCGGTGTCACTATTCTCTGGCTTATCAGCGTCCCCTGAGGGGTTTGGCTGTTTCGCTACTTTTAATGGTGGGGGTGCTACTTTCTCCCTGGCCAAATCGTTGCCGAGTAGCATCGCAATGCCTCTCATAGGCAAATCGTCGACCACTCCGATCTCTATAGTATCACATACTATATCGGACTCAAGTGTCACTCTATGAAGTGGAACGCTAACAAAGCCCTTTCCGACTCCCTCTATAATGACAACTTCGCCTGTTGCCGTGTTTGCTCCACGCGGCATGTGTCTTTTCAGTATCAGGGACTGGGTTGCTCCAGTATCCCTTAATATTTTAATATTCGACTTCCTCGTGGGATCATCCACAGGACATATCGAACCGTCTGAGATGAAAGGTATATACTCCTCCCTAATCTCATCCACGTTCGTATTTGCGACGCCTCTCCGTGATGCGATAAACCCTTGTGGTTTATTTGAGGGCGCACCTCTGTTTTCTGCGTCCCTCTTCCTCATCAAACAATTCGCTGCTATGTGTCCCACCCTGCTACAGTAGTGACACCGCATCGTTCTCCATCTCTCCGCCTGTGGACTAGTCAGGGAATTGTTTTTGTTCCGCGGGCTGTCCAGTCGGTTGCTGTTGCCTGTCGGGCTTGCCCTCATGCTAGGACCAGCGCTAGCCACCATTCTGGGGTTAGTGCAGCTTCCGTCAGCAAACGGGTCGTTCGCCCTGCTCTTGCCCCGCTTATGCGTTAACACATACTCGTCTGCAAGTGTGGCCATGTCATACACTATATCCACTTGTCTCTCGTTAAGATACACTTTGAGATCGTCATGGACACACCTCTTGAACTCTTCTGTGAGCACTAGCTGTCTCAGCCTATCATGGTCCGTCCCAACGCTTTTGGCTGCGCACCACCTGTCAAAGTAGGTCTCTTTCTGCCGAAAGAACTCTACATACGTTTGCCCGTCCTGCTTTTTGTGGTTTCTAAACCTCTGCCTATACGCTTCTGGCACCATTTCGTAGCTCCGTAGGATTGCGAACTTTACAATGTTATAGTCGGCGCAATCCGCCGCCGATAGGGAGGCGTATATCTCCTGGGCCTTACCCTTTAACACTGTTTGTAGAAGTAGGGTCCAGTTATCGAGCGGCCAGTTCAGGCTTGAGGCGATTTTCTCGAAGTGATGGAAATATTTGTCCACATCAGCTTCGTAGAATGCTGGCACGAGTCTAACCTGTTTAGCAAGGTCGAAGTCGTTTCGCCTCTCGTCGCGCAGTGTTCTTCTATCCTCCAATTCTCGGAGTCTGGTTTCCTGCTCCATCTTAGCGATCCTTTCGCGTGAGCTGGCTTCAATCTTAGCCTTATCCAGCTCCATTTGGGCCATTGAGAGTCCGGGCGAGTCTGACACAAGGTCGTCCAGCACACCTTCGTCGAAGATCTCATTGTCGACCATGTGCTCCGCAACAACTCTCACTAATT
>OY744535.1:41427157-41434657 GCA_963556195.1 Sepiola atlantica | reverse complement strand
CTGTATTTGAACAAGATTGCTGTTTGACAACCAGACAAATCGCAGACATTCTCAAGATTTTCAAATCGAGCGTGGAAAATGAATTGCATACATTCGGTTATGTTTCTAAACTTGATGTTTGTGTTCCTCCTAACTAAAAAAAGAATGTACTTTCTGGCCAACCCAATATACCGATAGGTACTTATATAGACAATCAGTAGTAACCAAGTAAAAGCCATAGTTAAACAAGATTTCCGTTTGACAACCAGACAAATCGCAGACATTCTCAAGATTTTCAAATCGAGCTTGGAAAATGAATTGCATAAACTCGGTTGTGTTTCTAAAGTTGATGTTTTAGTTCATAAAAAAAACGAATGAACTTTTTGGCCAACACAATATTACTCTCCGAACTGACTTTACTGTTTCCTTACATTGTATTGATAATGACAAACGGTCATTTTGTAATCAAACAAAGTCAACTCTATTTGTTGAATACCCGAGTAAATATCACTGCAATTTCCTCTGTGATCGTCAAACAGATGATAATCAATGGCCGATAATTGAGTTCATTTCGTTTGAGTTCAGTTTCGATTTTCTTTATCAAAGTTGAGCTGACCCGGGTTGTGGTTTGATCAATCAGTTGCCAAATAACCTGTAACAAGGGCATCATAATCATGACCATCAATATACGGTCAGTTTCTGGTTATCTTGGTCAAGTACAAGTCGATGATAGGGGCTCATGTACTGCCCCCCCCTAATACTGATCTATGATCCTGAGAAATTGCTGACTGTCAACACAATCAACAGATTAATATTTTTAACGATCAAAAATCAGAATATTCTGATTTTTGATTTATTTTTTCACATTAGTTTAATAAATTATATATTTTATGAGGAATATTATTTTTTAAATTTACGAAATTTAAGTTTGAGCCAGGTCAATACACGTGTACACTTTAGTTGTTGTTTTTTTTATTGTTGTCAATATGTTTTTGCTTGTTATCAACAACGTCAGTTTGTCATGCTTATTTCAGAATTGAGCCTAACAGACTGACAAAAAATATTTCAAATTTAAATGTGACAGACTACCGAACATGTGATTTCAAACTTACACTTGATAGACCACAAAATATATTCCAAGCTAAAGCATGACAGACCAACTAAAATGTGATTTAAAACTTAGATTTTTTGTTAGTTTGTCATACTTATAAGGCTCATGCATCCCACGTCTAATACTGATCTATGATCGTAAGAAATTTCTGAAGGTCAGCACAATTAACACATTAATCTTTTTAATCACAAAAAATAAGAATTTACCAATTGTTTATGAAATTTTCAGCATTAATTAAAAAAATTGTATATTTTATAAAAAATACATTTTTTTAAATTAACGAAATTTAAGTTTGGGTCATGATGATACAAATGTACACTTATGTTGTTAGCCACAAAGCATGCAAATGTTGTGAACCACAAAGCATGCAAATGTTGTCAGCCACAAAGCGTTCAAATGTTGTCAACCACAAAGCATGCAAATGTTGTCAGCCACAAAGCATACAAATGTTGTCAACCACAAAGCATGCAAATGTTGTCAGCCACAAAGTGTGCAAATGTTATGAACCACAAAGCATGCAAATGTTGTGAACCACAAAGCATGCAAATGTTGTCAGCCACAAAGTGTGCAAATGTTATTAACCACAAAGCATGCAAATGTTGTGAACCACAAAGCATGCAAATGTTGTCAGCCACAAAGTGTGCAAATGTTATTAACCACAAAGCATGCAAATGTTGTCAGCCACAAAGCATACAAATGTTGTCAACCACAAAGCATGCAAATGTTGTCAGCCACAAAGTGTGCAAATGTTATGAACCACAAAGCATGCAAATGTTGTGAACCACAAAGCATGCAAATGTTGTCAGCCACAAAGTGTGCAAATGTTATTAACCACAAAGCATGCAAATGTTGTGAACCACAAAGCATGCAAATATTGTCAGCCACAAAGTGTGCAAATGTTATTAACCACAAAGCATGCAAATGTTATTAACCACAAAGCATGCAAATGTTGTGAACCACAAAGCATGCAAATGTTGTCAGCCACAAAGCGTGCAAATTTTATCAACCACAAAGCATGCAAATGTTGTCAGCCACAAAGCATTCAAATGTTGTCAGCCACAAAGCATTCAAATGTTGTCAGCCACAAACCATGCAAATGTTGTCAGCCACAAACCATGCAAATGTTGTCTACCACAAAGCATGCAAATGTTATCAACCACAAAGCGTGCAAATGTTGTCAACCACAAAGCATGCAACTGTTGTCAGCCACAAAGCATGCACATGTTGCCAGCCGCAAAGCATGCACATGTTGTCAGCCGCAAAGCATGCACATGTTGCCAGCCGCAAAGCATGCACATGTTGTCAGCCGCAAAGCATGCACATGTTGCCAGCCGCAAACCATGCACATGTTGTCAGCTACATAACATGCAAATGTCTTTACCAATGTTTGCCATTTAATTTCACAAAAATCAATACCCATAATTTATAGACTTCTTGTATGAATGTGAAATACTGAATAACTTTATGCCAGACTCGGCTGGTTCAAAAGTTGGTTGTTTTACATGGCATACAATATTTGACGCCAGTGAGTTGAGAAATGAACAGCTGATTTTAGGATGTGTAACATATCAGAGGACAACATCTAGAATCACACTAGATGTTGCCTTGGCCATAAAAAAAAGAAATAAAGGCATGCAAGCAACAAGTGGCAGAAGACAATGCAAAATTATGACTTAAGTATGATTTAAAATCAGCCTATTCATTCTGCGATATTAAATTCATCTTCATTTTCTTTACCCGGTCTTAACTTAAAGACATCCATTATAATACTAAAACTGAGTAAATCAACGTTTGTTTCCCTAAGTTTTTTTCCTATATATTTTAACCACACAAAATACACGGCAAAATATTCCTCAATTTTCGGAGTGAGTTATTTGTAAAAAAAACTAGCATTTTAATTTTTCTAATTCAGTTGTAAAGCGACACATCTCTTACTAACTTTCTTTCAAAAGTGTAACCTTCTATCACTGTATGTTGTTTGGCCTTTCGTTCTTATTCTATGCATCTCTCTCACTCTCGCTTCCGTCTCTCTCTCTCGCTTTTTTTCTCTCTGTTTATTAACAGTCGAAGGTAGTGAAGAAAGAGATAAAAAGAAATGTTATAGTCCATTACAAACAAAAGAGAATATTACCACCAGCAGTAATACTATTTAACCCATAGTTGGAGAGGAAATGATATATATATATATATATATATATATATATATATATATATATATATATATAGAGAGAGAGAGAGAGAGAGAGAGAGAGAGAGAGATTTATATATATATAGATATATATAGATATTTATATATATGTATATATATATTTAAATGTTGAATTAAATAACGATAATTGAATTATCGTTTAATAATAATAATAATCTATCATGATAATATAAAGCTCAATATATTGAATAGAGCAATCAATTTTAGAAGTGAAAGATGAGAATAACTAATTGTAAAGATACAATATTTATTAAAACATCAAAAGTTCAGAGCAAGGAGCCTCATATCCTTAATCCATGGATTTTCAAAAATAAACTCTTCTCATCAGAGGATATGGAAAAGCCGATAATGTAGTTGTAAATATTATCGGCATCATTTAACTTTGAAAATTATAAACTACAACATGGTCGTTTTCAAGTCCAATGTCAACAAATAGTTGTAGAGCCAGTCTCTTAAGTGTTCAAATTTTGTCCGTTCTTATCAATCCTCTCATCATATTGTTCATCATCAAACTGACAATCTCATTAACCCTTATCCTCACATGGCTTTTGGCCTTGTTAAGTGGAGACACGTTAATATAAAACAGATAATAAAGTGAATATCGGCATCGACTAATGACTGTGTTCGAATCCGGTTGAGTTCCTTTACACCACTTTTGCAAAGGATTAGCGATGGGACGATTCTAATAGTTTTCCCCATTCCGATACAATTACCGATTCCATTCTTAACTCTCGGTTCGGATACAATTACCGATTCCGTTCTTAACTCTCGGTTCGGATACAATTACCGATTTCGTTCTTAACTCTCGGTTCGGATACAATTACCGATTCCGTTCTTAACTCTCGGTTCCGATACAATTACCGATTCCGTTCTTAACTCTCGGTTCTGATACAATTACCGATTCCGATTCTTTTAAATCGCTAAATATTTACTTATAAAGTTGTTGTTGTTTTCTTTTTTTATTAATTTACGGATTACCTTAAAACCTCATGCAATATGTGGATATAGTTTCGCAAACGTAAAAAGATGCTTGTGGGGTGGGGGGGTGATCTATCGATTTTAGTTTTACTGGTAGTTTAAAATCAATAAATATCTATCATTTTATCATTAGTACCAGCAATAGAAAAATTTTGTTTAAAAAAGAAACAAAAAAAAACAATTAAAAGAATCGTTTTGGGCATTGGAAAATAGGCACAAATTTTTCCGAACCTGATACCGATTCCGATACCGCAAAAAGTTCTGATTTTTCCGATTCCTGATTTTCATTAATCGTGCCAACACTACTACGGATGTTGACAAGCTCCATGTACTCCCTCCTGTTAATGTTAAGACCTGATTCTTAAGTGTTCAAATTTTGTCCGTTCTTATCAATCCTCTCATAGCATTGTTCATCATCCAACTGACAATCTCATTGACCCTTATCCTCGAGTAGCTTTTGGCCTCGGTAGGTGGTGACTCATAAAACGCTATATAGAATAAGAGCCATGCTTCTTTAGTCATTCTTCTTTAGATGTGATATTTTGTTTCAGTTATGAAACTTTATCAAGAATAGCATTCATTAAACGGAATCAGCTCAAATATACAAAATGTTGGGAAGAGTAGTAGTGAAAGGTAAGGAGAAAATGAAAACATTAAAAAAGTTGGGCGTAGAAGGGAAAAGTAAGGAGATAATTCAAACTTTAATTAAAGCGAATTATTTTTCTTTCTTTTTAAAACCCCCAATTTGCTTGAATTAAAGTTATAATTATCCCTCTTGACCTTAATAATGCTGAAAATTGCGACCTAAAAGCCTTTAGCAATAATGCTTTGATTTATTTTTTTAAAACAAAAATACTGGATGAATTTCCGTAAATTGTGGTGTACTGTCTGTTTTTCGTCCTAACAGGTAAGTACGTAATAAATAGTTAGTGCTATTTTCTTTTTTAGATCAATATTACGTATAGGGGTTTTATTTACCTCCCCACGAGGTTAGGCACAAGGCCAGTTTTATCTTACTCCCACAAGGTAAGATGTGACCCAAGGTCGGGTCGGGAAAGTGGGACTTGAAAAGCCAGTGCCCGAGAAGGTGAGCACTCTGGCCTTTAAAAATTGCCTGGGCAGCCCCGTCGGCATTCCCCGGTAGGGGCGCCTAAGGCAGTAAGCAATAAACTTACTCTTCCCCAAAGAGAGGAGGCAAAGCCTAAGAATGTGGACCTCCTCGAACTGCACAGGACCAACCCACAGACAGGCGGAATCAAAACCCGAAGACCAAGACGATACCGATCTATGGGGTGCAGTATCCATCGGAACAGATACTACACTTTGCCAAACCCAAAGAGGGGAGGCAAAGCCTGGGAGTGTGGACCTCCTCGAACTGCACAGGACCAACCCACAGACAAGCGGAATCAGAACCCTAAGGCCAAGACGATACCGATCTACGGGGTGCAGTATCCATCGGAACAGATACTACACTTTAATCTTGGCCTTACCCGGAGAATCACCAAACATTTCGCTATAAGAAGACTATTTCAAAGATGAACGAAGCCTTTAATAGAGACGCAAGGACGGATCTCAATAATTAAATAGCAATTAATACAATTTTAATTGGCGGCGAATGAAATACGTACCTATGATTAATGATTCCACGCAGGAATAGAACGTAGAAAACTGAATTAAATAGTCATTAATCATAATAATCTCCAAGCAAATGCGCTGCATCGAAAGTTCTCGATTCTGTAAATGCAAATGGTAAATGCGAAAATATGTGATTCATGAAATGTGTTTAAAATTTCAGATCTTGTTTGAATTGAAAAAAGTATACAGTGGAAGCACGATTGGTTTAATGGATACAACCTCAGACTATGGAATCAGTGATGCCGACTTTAAATATTCTCGGATCCATTGCACTAACACTGTTGTGAATGGTATAAACCCAACTAGCGGGAAATAACACAAAAAAAATTCAACCAGGGGTTTTTACCCCGCCTAATAAACCGGTATCGTCCGGGCCTTCGGGCCTGGATTTACGCCGGTCTATTGGTTGTCTGGTCTTGTGCAGTTCTAAGAGGTCCACCCTCCCAGGCTTTGCCTTCTCACCCTTTGAGAGGGGGGGGGGGGGTTAGTTTATTGCTAATCGCCTGAGGCGCCTCTTACAGAGGAATGCCGACAGGGCTGCCCAGGCAATTTTTAAACAGCCAGAGTGCTCCAATTCTCGAGCGCTGGTTTTTTTTTCCCAATTTCCCGACCTTGTGTCACATCTTACCTTGTGGGAGGAAGATAAATCGAAACACGTTTGTGTACACTAAAACAATTCAAGCAATATGTTGAGCTATTCAAAGGCGACACGGGAAGTTAAGGGTTGCAACAAAAAAAAATCATTATGTTGCGGCTTGTTCACTTGTTTATAATTTGTTTGTTTTTTTTTTAGATTATTTAGGCTACTATTCTCATCTCAATCGTTATTTTTCACAACGTTTCGGCCGATGTAACCTCCGATCTTCTGCAGGTTGATTTTTTTCCAACTTGGGAACATTTTACTCAAACTTAAGAATTTTTGAATTATTTAAATTACTCCGTCTACTATTTTGACCTCAGTCGTTATTTCCACAACGTTTCGGCTGATGTAACCTCCGATTTTCTGCCCGCTTCTCCCCATTCTGGTGCATTTCAACAATAAGAAGCGCGGTTTCAAGATATCAACGTGATTATAAAAGACACATGGTATTTCTTTTCTTCCAAAACTCGTTTCCGAAAAATATTAATTTTTACACAATCAATCATTTCCGATGGATATTGTGTTTTTGCATAGAATAACTCCTAAATCAAAGTGTAGTATCTGTTCTGATACTACACTTCACCTGTTCTGTCCTCAGTTTGTGAAGGATAGGTTCTTCTAGACTGAGGTAATTTTAATTTTCGTTCAAATCTAGGGTCCTCCTTTTTGGGGGGAGTTGGATTTTCCCCTATATTAAAAACCGATGTTTTCTCTAACTCTGCCTTCGTGTGGAGGCAACTAAATAGAGACTAATAAACAAGATCCTTGGCCTCTTAGCTAGGAGCAATGCGTAGTATCTGTTCTGGTACTACGCTTACTCGTTTCTGCCCTCGGTCAGTAAAAGAGAAGTTTTTCCTCGACTGAGGCAATTTTTATTTTTGCACCAATCCATGTGTTCTTTTTTGGGGGGAGGTGGATTTTTCTCACCTTAAAAACCGAGTTTGTGTC
>OY744535.1:41322157-41419657 GCA_963556195.1 Sepiola atlantica | reverse complement strand
GTTGTTATTTGTAATGAGATGGCATTATTGAGAATGGTAGTGTTGCTATTAGTAATTATGAAGAATTATTGTGTTGCTAAGAATCACTGTGGTTTAATTGGGATTATTTAGAATTGCTGTGTTGATATAAAGATTATTAGAAATTACATGTTCCTATTAAGGTTATTAGAAATTACATGTTGCTATTAAGGTTATTAGAAATTACATGTTGCTATTAAGGTTATTAGAAATTACATGTTGCTATTAAGGTTATTAGAAATTACAGTGTTGTTATTAAGGTTAGTAGAAATTACATGTTGCTATTAAGGTTATTAGAAATTACATGTTGCTATTAAGGTTATTAGAAATTACATGTTTCTATTAAGGTTATTAGAAATTACATGTTCCTATTAAGGTTATGAGAAATTACATGTTGCTATTAAGGTTATTAGAAATTACATGTTCCTATTAAAGTTATTAGAAATTACATGTTTCTATTAAGGTTATTAGAAATTACATGTTGCTATTAAGGTTATTAGAAATTACATGTTGCTATTAAGGTTATTAGAAATTACAGTGTTGCTATTAAGGTTATTCGAAATTACATGTTGCTATTAAGGTTATGAGAAATTACATGTTTCTATTAAGGTTATTAGAAATTACATGTTCCTATTAAGGTTATGAGAAATTACATGTTGCTATTAAGGTTATTAGAAATTACATGTTGCTATTAAGGTTATTAGAAATTACAGTGTTGTTATTAAGGTTAGTAGAAATTACATGTTGCTATTAAGGTTATTAGAAATTACATGTTTCTATTAAGGTTAGTAGAAATTACATGTTGCTATTAAGGTTATTCGAAATTACATGTTGCTATTAAGGTTATTAGAAATTACATGTTGCTATTAAGGTTATGAGAAATTACATGTTGCTATTAAGGTTATTAGAAATTACATGTTCCTATTAAGGTTATTAGAAATTACATGTTCCTATTAAGGTTATGAGAAATTACATGTTGCTATTAAGGTTATTAGAAATTACATGTTGCTATTGAGGTTATTAGAAATTACATGTTTCTATTAAGGTTATTAGAAATTACATGTTGCTATTAAGGTTATTAGAAATTACATGTTCCTATTAAGGTTATTAGAAATTACATGTTCCTATTAAGGTTATGAGAAATTACATGTTGCTATTAAGGTTATTAGAAATTACATGTTGCTATTAAGATTATTAGAAATTACATGTTGCTATTAAGGTTATTAGAAATTACATGTTGCTATTAAGGTTATGAGAAATTACATGTTCCTATTAAGGTTATGAGAAATTACATGTTCCTATTAAGGTTATTAGAAATTACATGTTCCTATTAAGGTTATTAGAAATTACATGTTGCTATTAAGGTTATGAGAAATTACATGTTCCTATTAAGGTTATGAGAAATTACATGTTCCTATTAAGGTTATTAGAAATTACATGTTCCTATTAAGGTTATTAGAAATTACATGTTCCTATTAAGATTATTAGAAATTACATGTTGCTATTAAGGTTATTAGAAATTACATGTTGCTATTAAGGTTATGAGAAATTACATGTTGCTATTAAGGTTATTAGAAATTACATATTCCTATTAAGGTTATTAGAAATTACATGTTCCTATTAAGGTTATGAGAAATTACATGTTGCTATTAAGGTTATTAGAAATTACATGTTGCTATTAAGGTTATTAGAAATTACATGTTTCTATTAAGGTTATTAGAAATTACATGTTGCTATTAAGGTTATTAGAAATTACATGTTCCTATTAAGGTTATTAGAAATTACATGTTCCTATTAAGGTTATGAGAAATTACATGTTGCTATTAATGTTATTAGAAATTACATGTTGCTATTAAGATTATTAGAAATTACATGTTGCTATTAAGGTTATTAGAAATTACATGTTGCTATTAAGATTATTAGAAATTACATGTTGCTATTAAGGTTATTAGAAATTACATGCTGCTATTAAGGTTATTAGAAATTACATGTTGCTATTAAGGTTATTAGAAATTACATGTTGCTATTAAGGTTATGAGAAATTACATGTTGCTATTAAGGTTATTAGAAATTACATGTTGCTATTAAGATTATTAGAAATTACATGTTTCTATTAAGGTTATTAGAAATTACATGTTGCTATTAAGGTTATTAGAAATTACATGTTCCTATTAAGGTTATTAGAAATTACATGTTGCTATTAAGGTTATGAGAAATTACATGTTGCTATTAAGGTTATTAGAAATTACATGTTCCTATTAAGGTTATTAGAAATTACATGTTGCTATTAAGGTTATGAGAAATTACATGTTGCTATTAAGGTTATTAGAAATTACATGTTCCTATTAAGGTTATTAGAAATTACATGTTGCTATTAAGGTTATGAGAAATTACATGTTGCTATTAAGGTTATTAGAAATTACATGTTTCTATTAAGGTTATTAGAAATTACATGTGGCTATTAAGGTTATTAGAAATTACATGTTCCTATTAAGGTTATTAGAAATTACATGTTGCTATTAAGGTTATGAGAAATTACATGTTGCTATTAAGGTTATTAGAAATTACATGTTCCTATTAAGGTTATTAGAAATTACATGTTGCTATTAAGGTTATGAGAAATTACATGTTGCTATTAAGGTTATTAGAAATTACATGTTCCTATTAAGGTTATTAGAAATTACATGTTGCTATTAAGGTTATGAGAAATTACATGTTGCTATTAAGGTTATTAGAAATTACATGTTTCTATTAAGGTTATTAGAAATTACATGTTGCTATTAAGGTTATTAGAAATTACATGTTCCTATTAAGGTTATTAGAAATTACATGTTGCTATTAAGGTTATGAGAAATTACATGTTGCTATTAAGGTTATTAGAAATTACATGTTCCTATTAAGGTTATTAGAAATTACATGTTGCTATTAAGGTTATTAGAAATTACATGTTTCTATTAAGGTTATTAGAAATTACATGTTGCTATTAAGGTTATTAGAAATTACATGTTCCTATTAAGGTTATTAGAAATTACATGTTGCTATTAAGGTTATTAGAAATTACATGTTTCTATTAAGGTTATTAGAAATTACATGTTGCTATTAAGATTATTAGAAATTACATGTTGCTATTAAGGTTATTAGAAATTACATGTTGCTATTAAGGTTATTAGAAATTACATGTTGTTATTAAGGTTATTAGAAATTACATGTTGCTATTAAGGTTATTAGAAATTACATGTTGCTATTAAGGTTATTAGAAATTACATGTTGCTATTAAGATTATTAGAAATTACATGTTGCTATTAAGATTATTAGAAATTACATGTTGCTATTAAGATTATTAGAAATTACATGTTGCTATTAAGGTTATGAGAAATTACATGTTGTTATTAAGATTATTAGAAATTACATGTTGCTATTAAGGTTATGAGAAATTACATGTTGCTATTAAGATTATTAGAAATTACATGTTGCTATTAATGTTATTAGAAATTACATGTTTCTATTAAGGTTATGAGAAATTACATGTTGCTATTAAGGTTATTAGAAATTACATGTTGCTATTAAGGTTATGAGAAATTACATGTTGCTATTAAGGTTATGAGAAATTACATGTTGCTATTAAGGTTATTAGAAATTACATGTTGCTATTAAGGTTATGAGAAATTACATGTTGCTATTAAGGTTATTAGAAATTACATGTTGCTATTAAGGTTATGAGAAATTACATGTTCCTATTAAGGTTATGAGAAATTACATGTTGCTATTAAGGTTATTAGAAATTACATGTTGCTATTAAGGTTATGAGAAATTACATGTTGCTATTAAGGTTATTAGAAATTACATGTTGCTATTAAGGTTATTAGAAATTACATGTTGCTATTAAGGTTATTAGAAATTACATGTTGCTATTAAGGTTATGAGAAATTACATGTTGCTATTAAGGTTATTAGAAATTACATGTTGCTATTAAGGTTATTAGAAATTACATGTTTCTATTAAGGTTATGAGAAATTACATGTTGCTATTAAGGTTATTAGAAATTACATGTTGCTATTAAGATTATTAGAAATTACATGTTGTTATTAAGGTTATGAGAAATTACATGTTGCTATTAAGATTATTAGAAATTACATGTTGTTATTAAGGTTATGAGAAATTACATGTTGCTATTAAGGTTATTAGAAATTACATGTTGCTATTAAGATTATTAGAAATTACATGTTGCTATTAAGGTTATTAGAAATTACATGTTGCTATTAAGGTTATGAGAAATTACATGTTGCTATTAAGGTTATTAGAAATTACATGTTGCTATTAAGATTATTAGAAATTACATGTTGTTATTAAGGTTATGAGAAATTACATGTTGCTATTAAGATTATTAGAAATTACATGTTGTTATTAAGGTTATGAGAAATTACATGTTGCTATTAAGGTTATTAGAAATTACATGTTGCTATTAAGATTATTAGAAATTACATGTTGCTATTAAGGTTATTAGAAATTACATGTTGCTATTAAGGTTATTAGAAATTACATGTTGTTATTAAGGTTATTAGAAATTACATGTTGTTATTAAGATTATTAGAAATTACATGTTGCTATTAAGGTTATTAGAAATTACATGTTGTTATTAAGGTTATGAGAAATTACATGTTGCTATTAAGATTATTAGAAATTACATGTTGTTATTAAGATTATTAGAAATTACATGTTGCTATTAAGGTTATTAGAAATTACATGTTCCTATTAAGGTTATGAGAAATTACATGTTGCTATTAAGATTATTAGAAATTACAGTGTTGCTATTAAGGTTATTAGAAATTACATGTTGCTATTAAGGTTATTAGAAATTACATGTTGCTATTAAGGTTATTAGAAATTACATGTTGCTATTAAGGTTATGAGAAATTACATGTTGCTATTAAGATTATTAGAAATTACATGTTGCTATTAAGATTATTAGAAATTACATGTTGCTATTAAGGTTATTAGAAATTACATGTTGCTATTAAGGTTATTAGAAATTACATGTTGTTATTAAGGTTATGAGAAATTACATGTTGCTATTAAGATTATTAGAAATTACATGTTGCTATTAAGATTATTAGAAATTACATGTTGCTATTAAGGTTATTAGAAATTACATGTTGCTATTAAGGTTATTAGAAATTACATGTTGTTATTAAGGTTATGAGAAATTACATGTTGCTATTAAGATTATTAGAAATTACATGTTGCTATTAAGATTATTAGAAATTACATGTTGCTATTAAGGTTATTAGAAATTACATGTTGTTATTAAGGTTATGAGAAATTACATGTTGCTATTAAGATTATTAGAAATTACATGTTGCTATTAAGATTATTAGAAATTACATGTTGCTATTAAGGTTATTAGAAATTACATGTTGCTATTAAGGTTATTAGAAATTACATGTTGTTATTAAGGTTATGAGAAATTACAGTGTTGTTATTAAGGTTATTAGAAATTACATGTTGCTATTAAGATTATTAGAAATTACATGTTGCTATTAAGGTTATTAGAAATTACATGTTGTTATTAAGGTTATGAGAAATTACATGTTGCTATTAAGATTATTAGAAATTACAGTGTTGCTATTAAGGTTATTAGAAATTACACGTTGCTATTAAGGTTATTAGAAATTAAATGTGTAATTAAGGTTATTAGAAATTACATGTTGCTATTAAGGTTATTAGAAATTACATGTTGCTATTAAGGTTATTAGAAATTACATGTTGCTATTAAGATTATTAGAAATTACAGTGTTGTTATTAAGGTTATTAGAAATTACATGTTGCTATTAAGATTATTAGAAATTACAGTGTTGTTATTAAGGTTATGAGAAATTACATGTTGCTATTAAGATTATTAGAAATTACAGTGTTGCTATTAAGGTTATTAGAAATTACATGTTGCTATTAAGGTTATGAGAAATTACATGTTGCTATTAAGGTTATTAGAAATTACATGTTGCTATTAAGATTATTAGAAATTACATGTTGCTATTAAGATTATTAGAAATTACAGTGTTGTTATTAAGGTTATTAGAAATTACATGTTGCTATTAAGGTTATTAGAAATTACATGTTGCTATTAAGGTTATTAGAAATTACATGTTGCTATTAAGGTTATGAGAAATTACATGTTGCTATTAAGGTTATTAGAAATTACATGTTGTTATTAAGGTTATTAGAAATTACATGTTGCTATTAAGGTTATTAGAAATTACATGTTGCTATTAAGATTATTAGAAATTACATGTTGCTATTAAGGTTATTAGAAATTACATGTTGCTATTAAGGTTATTAGAAATTACATGTTGCTATTAAGATTATTAGAAATTACATGTTGCTATTAAGGTTATTAGAAATTACATGTTGCTATTAAGGTTATTAGAAATTACATGTTGCTATTAAGGTTATTAGAAATTACATGTTGCTATTAAGGTTATTAGAAATTACATGTTGCTATTAAGGTTATTAGAAATTACATGTTGCTATTAAGGTTATTAGAAATTACATGTTGCTATTAAGATTATTAGAAATTACATGTTGCTATTAAGATTATTAGAAATTACATGTTGTTATTAAGGTTATTAGAAATTACATGTTGCTATTAAGGTTATTAGAAATTACATGTTGCTATTAAGATTATTAGAAATTACATGTTGCTATTAAGATTATTAGAAATTACAGTGTTGTTATTAAGGTTATTAGAAATTACATGTTGCTATTAAGGTTATTAGAAATTACATGTTGCTATTAAGGTTATTAGAAATTACATGTTGCTATTAAGGTTATGAGAAATTACATGTTGCTATTAAGGTTATTAGAAATTACATGTTGTTATTAAGGTTATTAGAAATTATATGTTGCTATTAAGGTTATTAGAAATTACATGTTGCTATTAAGATTATTAGAAATTACATGTTGCTATTAATGTTATTAGAAATTACATGTTGCTATTAAGGTTATTAGAAATTACATGTTGCTATTAAGGTTATTAGAAATTACATGTTGCTATTAAGATTATTAGAAATTACATGTTGCTATTAAGATTATTAGAAATTACATGTTGTTATTAAGGTTATTAGAAATTACATGTTGCTATTAAGGTTATTAGAAATTACATGTTGCTATTAAGGTTATTAGAAATTACAGTGTTGATATTAAGGTTATTAGAAATTACATGTTGCTATTAAGATTATTAGAAATTACATGTTGCTATTAAGATTATTAGAAATTACAGTGTTGTTATTAAGGTTATTAGAAATTACATGTTGCTATTAAGGTTATTAGAAATTACATGTTGCTATTAAGGTTATTAGAAATTACATGTTGCTATTAAGGTTATTAGAAATTACATGTTGCTATTAAGGTTATTAGAAATTACATGTTGCTATTAAGATTATTAGAAATTACATGTTGCTATTAAGATTATTAGAAATTACAGTGTTGTTATTAAGGTTATTAGAAATTACATGTTGCTATTAAGGTTATTAGAAATTACATGTTGCTATTAAGGTTATTAGAAATTACATGTTGCTATTAAGGTTATGAGAAATTACATGTTGCTATTAAGGTTATTAGAAATTACATGTTGTTATTAAGGTTATTAGAAATTACATGTTGCTATTAAGGTTATTAGAAATTACACGTTGCTATTAAGATTATTAGAAATTACATGTTGCTATTAAGGTTATTAGAAATTACATGTTGCTATTAAGGTTATTAGAAATTACATGTTGCTATTAAGGTTATTAGAAATTACATGTTGCTATTAAGATTATTAGAAATTACATGTTGCTATTAAGATTATTAGAAATTACATGTTGTTATTAAGGTTATTAGAAATTACATGTTGCTATTAAGGTTATTAGAAATTACATGTTGCTATTAAGGTTATTAGAAATTACATGTTGCTATTAAGATTATTAGAAATTACAAGTTGCTATTAAGGTTATTAGAAATTACATGTTGCTATTAAGGTTATTAGAAATTACATGTTGCTATTAAGATTATTAAAAATTACATGTTGCTATTAAGATTATTAGAAATTACATGTTGCTATTGAGGTTATTAGAAATTACATGTTGCTATTAAGGTTATTAGAAATTACATGTTGCTGATAAGATTATTAGAAATTACATGTTGTTATTAAGGTTATGAGAAATTACATGTTGCTATTAAGATTATTAGAAATTACATGTTGCTATTAAGATTATTAGAAATTACATGTTGTTATTAAGGTTATTAGAAATTACATGTTGCTATTAAGGTTATTAGAAATTACATGTTGCTATTAAGATTATTAGAAATTACATGTTGCTATTAAGGTTATTAGAAATTACATGTTGCTATTGAGGTTATTAGAAATTACATGTTGCTATTAAGGTTATGAGAAATTACATGTTGCTATTAAGATTATTAGAAATTACATGTTGCTATTGAGGTTATTAGAAATTACATGTTGCTATTAAGGTTATTAGAAATTACATGTTGCTATTAAGATTATTAGAAATTACATGTTGTTATTAAGGTTATGAGAAATTACATGTTGCTATTAAGGTTATTAGAAATTACATGTTGCTATTAAGGTTATTAGAAATTACATGTTGCTATTAAGGTTATTAGAAATTACATGTTGCTATTAAGGTTATTAGAAATTACATGTTGCTATTAAGATTATTAGAAATTACATGTTGCTATTAAGGTTATTAGAAATTACATGTTGCTATTAAGGTTATTAGAAATTACATGTTGCTATTAAGGTTATTAGAAATTACATGTTGCTATTAAGGTTATTAGAAATTACATGTTGCTATTAAGGTTATGAGAAATTACATGTTGCTATTAAGATTATTAGAAATTACATGTTGCTATTAAGATTATTAGAAATTACATGTTTCTATTAAGGTTATGAGAAATTACATGTTGCTATTAAGGTTATTAGAAATTACATGTTGCTATTAAGATTATTAGAAATTACATGTTGCTATTAAGGTTATTAGAAATTACATGTTGCTATTAAGGTTATGAGAAATTACATGTTGCTATTAAGGTTATGAGAAATTACATGTTGCTATTAAGATTATTAGAAATTACATGTTGTTATTAAGGTTATTAGAAATTCCATGTTGCTATTAAGGTTATGAGAAATTACATGTTGCTATTAAGGTTATGAGAAATTACATGTTGCTATTAAGGTTATGAGAAATTACATGTTGCTATTAAGGTTATGAGAAATTACATGTTGCTATTAAGATTATTAGAAATTACATGTTGCTATTAAGGTTATTAGAAATTACATGTTGCTATTGAGGTTATTAGAAATTACATGTTGCTATTAAGGTTATGAGAAATTACATGTTGCTATTAAGATTATTAGAAATTACATGTTGCTATTAAGATTATTAGAAATTACATGTTGCTATTGAGGTTATTAGAAATTACATGTTGCTATTAAGGTTATGAGAAATTACATGTTGCTATTAAGATTATTAGAAATTACATGTTGCTATTAAGGTTATTAGAAATTACATGTTGCTATTAAGGTTATGAGAAATTACATGTTGCTATTAAGGTTATTAGAAATTACATGTTTCTATTAAGGTTATGAGAAATTACATGTTGCTATTAAGGTTATGAGAAATTACATGTTGCTATTAAGGTTATGAGAAATTACATGTTGCTATTAAGGTTATTAGAAATTACATGTTGCTATTAAGGTTATTAGAAATTACATGTTCCTATTAAGGTTATGAGAAATTACATGTTGCTATTAAGGTTATTAGAAATTACATGTTGCTATTAAGGTTATGAGAAATTACATGTTGCTATTAAGGTTATTAGAAATTACATGTTGCTATTAAGGTTATTAGAAATTACATGTTGCTATTAAGGTTATGAGAAATTACATGTTGCTATTAAGGTTATTAGAAATTACATGTTGCTATTAAGATTATTAGAAATTACATGTTGCTATTAAGGTTATTAGAAATTACATGTTGCTATTAAGGTTATTAGAAATTACATGTTGTTATTAAGGTTATTAGAAATTACATGTTGCTATTAAGGTTATTAGAAATTACATGTTCCTATTAAGGTTATTAGAAATTACATGTTGCTATTAAGGTTATTAGAAATTACATGTTTCTATTAAGGTTATTAGAAATTACATGTTGCTATTAAGATTATTAGAAATTACATGTTGCTATTAAGGTTATTAGAAATTACATGTTGCTATTAAGGTTATTAGAAATTACATGTTGTTATTAAGGTTATTAGAAATTACATGTTGCTATTAAGGTTATTAGAAATTACATGTTGCTATTAAGGTTATTAGAAATTACATGTTGCTATTAAGATTATTAGAAATTACATGTTGCTATTAAGATTATTAGAAATTACATGTTGCTATTAAGATTATTAGAAATTACATGTTGCTATTAAGGTTATGAGAAATTACATGTTGTTATTAAGATTATTAGAAATTACATGTTGCTATTAAGGTTATGAGAAATTACATGTTGCTATTAAGATTATTAGAAATTACATGTTGCTATTAATGTTATTAGAAATTACATGTTTCTATTAAGGTTATGAGAAATTACATGTTGCTATTAAGGTTATTAGAAATTACATGTTGCTATTAAGGTTATGAGAAATTACATGTTGCTATTAAGGTTATGAGAAATTACATGTTGCTATTAAGGTTATTAGAAATTACATGTTGCTATTAAGGTTATGAGAAATTACATGTTGCTATTAAGGTTATTAGAAATTACATGTTGCTATTAAGGTTATGAGAAATTACATGTTCCTATTAAGGTTATGAGAAATTACATGTTGCTATTAAGGTTATTAGAAATTACATGTTGCTATTAAGGTTATGAGAAATTACATGTTGCTATTAAGGTTATTAGAAATTACATGTTGCTATTAAGGTTATTAGAAATTACATGTTGCTATTAAGGTTATTAGAAATTACATGTTGCTATTAAGGTTATGAGAAATTACATGTTGCTATTAAGGTTATGAGAAATTACATGTTGCTATTAAGGTTATTAGAAATTACATGTTTCTATTAAGGTTATGAGAAATTACATGTTGCTATTAAGGTTATTAGAAATTACATGTTGCTATTAAGGTTATGAGAAATTACATGTTGCTATTAAGGTTATTAGAAATTACATGTTGCTATTAAGATTATTAGAAATTACATGTTGCTATTAAGGTTATTAGAAATTACATGTTGCTATTAAGGTTATGAGAAATTACATGTTGCTATTAAGGTTATGAGAAATTACATGTTGCTATTAAGATTATTAGAAATTACATGTTGTTATTAAGGTTATGAGAAATTACATGTTGCTATTAAGGTTATTAGAAATTACATGTTGCTATTAAGATTATTAGAAATTACATGTTGCTATTAAGGTTATTAGAAATTACATGTTGCTATTAAGGTTATTAGAAATTACATGTTGTTATTAAGGTTATTAGAAATTACATGTTGTTATTAAGATTATTAGAAATTACATGTTGCTATTAAGGTTATTAGAAATTACATGTTGTTATTAAGGTTATGAGAAATTACATGTTGCTATTAAGATTATTAGAAATTACATGTTGTTATTAAGATTATTAGAAATTACATGTTGCTATTAAGGTTATTAGAAATTACATGTTGCTATTAAGGTTATGAGAAATTACATGTTGCTATTAAGATTATTAGAAATTACAGTGTTGCTATTAAGGTTATTAGAAATTACATGTTGCTATTAAGGTTATTAGAAATTACATGTTGCTATTAAGGTTATTAGAAATTACATGTTGCTATTAAGGTTATGAGAAATTACATGTTGCTATTAAGATTATTAGAAATTACATGTTGCTATTAAGATTATTAGAAATTACATGTTGCTATTAAGGTTATTAGAAATTACATGTTGCTATTAAGGTTATTAGAAATTACATGTTGTTATTAAGGTTATGAGAAATTACATGTTGCTATTAAGATTATTAGAAATTACATGTTGCTATTAAGATTATTAGAAATTACATGTTGCTATTAAGGTTATTAGAAATTACATGTTGCTATTAAGGTTATTAGAAATTACATGTTGTTATTAAGGTTATGAGAAATTACATGTTGCTATTAAGATTATTAGAAATTACATGTTGCTATTAAGATTATTAGAAATTACATGTTGCTATTAAGGTTATTAGAAATTACATGTTGTTATTAAGGTTATGAGAAATTACATGTTGCTATTAAGATTATTAGAAATTACATGTTGCTATTAAGATTATTAGAAATTACATGTTGCTATTAAGGTTATTAGAAATTACATGTTGCTATTAAGGTTATTAGAAATTACATGTTGTTATTAAGGTTATGAGAAATTACAGTGTTGTTATTAAGGTTATTAGAAATTACATGTTGCTATTAAGATTATTAGAAATTACATGTTGCTATTAAGGTTATTAGAAATTACATGTTGTTATTAAGGTTATGAGAAATTACATGTTGCTATTAAGATTATTAGAAATTACAGTGTTGCTATTAAGGTTATTAGAAATTACATGTTGCTATTAAGGTTATTAGAAATTACATGTTGCTATTAAGGTTATTAGAAATTACATGTTGCTATTAAGGTTATTAGAAATTACATGTTGCTATTAAGGTTATTAGAAATTACATGTTGCTATTAAGATTATTAGAAATTACAGTGTTGTTATTGAGGTTATTAGAAATTACATGTTGCTATTAAGATTATTAGAAATTACAGTGTTGTTATTAAGGTTATGAGAAATTACATGTTGCTATTAAGATTATTAGAAATTACAGTGTTGCTATTAAGGTTATTAGAAATTACATGTTGCTATTAAGGTTATTAGAAATTACATGTTGCTATTAAGGTTATTAGAAATTACATGTTGCTATTAAGGTTATTAGAAATTACATGTTGCTATTAAGGTTATTAGAAATTACATGTTGCTATTAAGATTATTAGAAATTACATGTTGCTATTAAGATTATTAGAAATTACATGTTGCTATTAAGGTTATTAGAAATTACATGTTGCTATTAAGATTATTAGAAATTACATGTTGCTATTAAGATTATTAGAAATTACAGTGTTGTTATTAAGGTTATTAGAAATTACATGTTGCTATTAAGATTATTAGAAATTACATGTTGATATTAAGATTATTAGAAATTACATGTTGCTATTAAGATTATTAGAAATTACATGTTGCTATTAAGATTATTAGAAATTACATGTTGATATTAAGATTATTAGAAATTACATGTTGCTATTAAGATTATTAGAAATTACATGTTGTTATTAAGGTTATGAGAAATTACATGTTGCTATTAAGATTATTAGAAATTACAGTGTTGCTATTAAGGTTATTAGAAATTACATGTTGCTATTAAGGTTATTAGAAATTACATGTTGCTATTAAGGTTATTAGAAATTACATGTTGCTATTAAGGTTATTAGAAATTACATGTTGCTATTAAGGTTATTAGAAATTACATGTTGCTATTAAGATTATTAGAAATTACATGTTGCTATTAAGATTATTAGAAATTACATGTTGCTATTAAGGTTATTAGAAATTACATGTTGCTATTAAGATTATTAGAAATTACATGTTGCTATTAAGATTATTAGAAATTACAGTGTTGTTATTAAGGTTATTAGAAATTACATGTTGCTATTAAGATTATTAGAAATTACATGTTGATATTAAGATTATTAGAAATTACATGTTGCTATTAAGATTATTAGAAATTACATGTTGCTATTAAGATTATTAGAAATTACATGTTGATATTAAGATTATTAGAAATTACATGTTGCTATTAAGATTATTAGAAATTACATGTTGTTATTAAGGTTATGAGAAATTACATGTTGCTATTAAGATTATTAGAAATTACAGTGTTGCTATTAAGGTTATTAGAAATTACATGTTGCTATTAAGGTTATTAGAAATTACATGTTGCTATTAAGGTTATGAGAAATTACATGTTGCTATTAAGATTATTAGAAATTACATGTTGCTATTAAGGTTATTAGAAATTACATGTTGCTATTAAGGTTATTAGAAATTACATGTTGCTATTAAGGTTATTAGAAATTACAGTGTTGCTATTAAGGTTATTAGAAATTACATGTTGCTATTAAGGTTATTAGAAATTACATGTTGCTATTAAGGTTATTAGAAATTACATGTTGCTATTAAGGTTATTAGAAATTACATGTTGCTATTAAGGTTATTAGAAATTACATGTTGCTATTAAGATTATTAGAAATTACATGTTGCTATTAAGATTATTAGAAATTACATGTTGTTATTAAGGTTATTAGAAATTACATGTTGCTATTAAGGTTATTAGAAATTACATGTTGCTATTAAGATTATTAGAAATTACATGTTGCTATTAAGATTATTAGAAATTACAGTGTTGTTATTAAGGTTATTAGAAATTACATGTTGCTATTAAGGTTATTAGAAATTACATGTTGCTATTAAGGTTATTAGAAATTACATGTTGCTATTAAGGTTATGAGAAATTACATGTTGCTATTAAGGTTATTAGAAATTACATGTTGTTATTAAGGTTATTAGAAATTACATGTTGCTATTAAGGTTATTAGAAATTACATGTTGCTATTAAGATTATTAGAAATTACATGTTGCTATTAAGGTTATTAGAAATTACATGTTGCTATTAAGGTTATTAGAAATTACATGTTGCTATTAAGATTATTAGAAATTACATGTTGCTATTAAGGTTATTAGAAATTACATGTTGCTATTAAGGTTATTAGAAATTACATGTTGCTATTAAGGTTATTAGAAATTACATGTTGCTATTAAGGTTATTAGAAATTACATGTTGCTATTAAGGTTATTAGAAATTACATGTTGCTATTAAGGTTATTAGAAATTACATGTTGCTATTAAGATTATTAGAAATTACATGTTGCTATTAAGATTATTAGAAATTACATGTTGTTATTAAGGTTATTAGAAATTACATGTTGCTATTAAGGTTATTAGAAATTACATGTTGCTATTAAGATTATTAGAAATTACATGTTGCTATTAAGATTATTAGAAATTACAGTGTTGTTATTAAGGTTATTAGAAATTACATGTTGCTATTAAGGTTATTAGAAATTACATGTTGCTATTAAGTTTATTAGAAATTACATGTTGCTATTAAGGTTATGAGAAATTACATGTTGCTATAAAGGTTATTAGAAATTACATGTTGTTATTAAGGTTATTAGAAATTATATGTTGCTATTAAGGTTATTAGAAATTACATGTTGCTATTAAGATTATTAGAAATTACATGTTGCTATTAAGGTTATTAGAAATTACATGTTGCTATTAAGGTTATTAGAAATTACATGTTGCTATTAAGGTTATTAGAAATTACATGTTGCTATTAAGATTATTAGAAATTACATGTTGCTATTAAGATTATTAGAAATTACATGTTGTTATTAAGGTTATTAGAAATTACATGTTGCTATTAAGGTTATTAGAAATTACATGTTGCTATTAAGGTTATTAGAAATTACAGTGTTGATATTAAGGTTATTAGAAATTACATGTTGCTATTAAGATTATTAGAAATTACATGTTGCTATTAAGATTATTAGAAATTACAGTGTTGTTATTAAGGTTATTAGAAATTACATGTTGCTATTAAGGTTATTAGAAATTACATGTTGCTATTAAGGTTATTAGAAATTACATGTTGCTATTAAGGTTATTAGAAATTACATGTTGCTATTAAGGTTATTAGAAATTACATGTTGCTATTAAGATTATTAGAAATTACATGTTGCTATTAAGATTATTAGAAATTACAGTGTTGTTATTAAGGTTATTAGAAATTACATGTTGCTATTAAGGTTATTAGAAATTACATGTTGCTATTAAGGTTATTAGAAATTACATGTTGCTATTAAGGTTATGAGAAATTACATGTTGCTATTAAGGTTATTAGAAATTACATGTTGTTATTAAGGTTATTAGAAATTACATGTTGCTATTAAGGTTATTAGAAATTACATGTTGCTATTAAGATTATTAGAAATTACATGTTGCTATTAAGGTTATTAGAAATTACATGTTGCTATTAAGGTTATTAGAAATTACATGTTGCTATTAAGGTTATTAGAAATTACATGTTGCTATTAAGATTATTAGAAATTACATGTTGCTATTAAGATTATTAGAAATTACATGTTGTTATTAAGGTTATTAGAAATTACATGTTGCTATTAAGGTTATTAGAAATTACATGTTGCTATTAAGGTTATTAGAAATTACATGTTGCTATTAAGATTATTAGAAATTACAAGTTGCTATTAAGGTTATTAGAAATTACATGTTGCTATTAAGGTTATTAGAAATTACATGTTGCTATTAAGATTATTAGAAATTACATGTTGCTATTAAGATTATTAGAAATTACATGTTGCTATTGAGGTTATTAGAAATTACATGTTGCTATTAAGGTTATTAGAAATTACATGTTGCTATTAAGATTATTAGAAATTACATGTTGTTATTAAGGTTATGAGAAATTACATGTTGCTATTAAGATTATTAGAAATTACATGTTGCTATTAAGATTATTAGAAATTACATGTTGTTATTAAGGTTATTAGAAATTACATGTTGCTATTAAGGTTATTAGAAATTACATGTTGCTATTAAGATTATTAGAAATTACATGTTGCTATTAAGGTTATTAGAAATTACATGTTGCTATTGAGGTTATTAGAAATTACATGTTGCTATTAAGGTTATGAGAAATTACATGTTGCTATTAAGATTATTAGAAATTACATGTTGCTATTGAGGTTATTAGAAATTACATGTTGCTATTAAGGTTATTAGAAATTACATGTTGCTATTAAGATTATTAGAAATTACATGTTGTTATTAAGGTTATGAGAAATTACATGTTGCTATTAAGGTTATTAGAAATTACATGTTGCTATTAAGGTTATTAGAAATTACATGTTGCTATTAAGGTTATTAGAAATTACATGTTGCTATTAAGGTTATTAGAAATTACATGTTGCTATTAAGATTATTAGAAATTACATGTTGCTATTAAGGTTATTAGATATTACATGTTGCTATTAAGGTTATTAGAAATTACATGTTGCTATTAAGGTTATTAGAAATTACATGTTGCTATTAAGGTTATTAGAAATTACATGTTGCTATTAAGGTTATGAGAAATTACATGTTGCTATTAAGATTATTAGAAATTACATGTTGCTATTAAGATTATTAGAAATTACATGTTTCTATTAAGGTTATGAGAAATTACATGTTGCTATTAAGGTTATTAGAAATTACATGTTGCTATTAAGATTATTAGAAATTACATGTTGCTATTAAGGTTATTAGAAATTACATGTTGCTATTAAGGTTATGAGAAATTACATGTTGCTATTAAGGTTATGAGAAATTACATGTTGCTATTAAGATTATTAGAAATTACATGTTGTTATTAAGGTTATTAGAAATTACATGTTGCTATTAAGGTTATGAGAAATTACATGTTGCTATTAAGGTTATGAGAAATAACATGTTGCTATTAAGGTTATGAGAAATTACATGTTGCTATTAAGGTTATGAGAAATTACATGTTGCTATTAAGATTATTAGAAATTACATGTTGCTATTAAGGTTATTAGAAATTACATGTTGCTATTGAGGTTATTAGAAATTACATGTTGCTATTAAGGTTATGAGAAATTACATGTTGCTATTAAGATTATTAGAAATTACATGTTGCTATTAAGATTATTAGAAATTACATGTTGCTATTGAGGTTATTAGAAATTACATGTTGCTATTAAGGTTATGAGAAATTACATGTTGCTATTAAGATTATTAGAAATTACATGTTGCTATTAAGGTTATTAGAAATTACATGTTGCTATTAAGGTTATGAGAAATTACATGTTGCTATTAAGGTTATTAGAAATTACATGTTTCTATTAAGGTTATGAGAAATTACATGTTGCTATTAAGGTTATGAGAAATTACATGTTGCTATTAAGGTTATGAGAAATTACATGTTGCTATTAAGGTTATTAGAAATTACATGTTGCTATTAAGGTTATTAGAAATTACATGTTCCTATTAAGGTTATGAGAAATTACATGTTGCTATTAAGGTTATTAGAAATTACATGTTGCTATTAAGGTTATGAGAAATTACATGTTGCTATTAAGGTTATTAGAAATTACATGTTGCTATTAAGGTTATTAGAAATTACATGTTGCTATTAAGGTTATGAGAAATTACATGTTGCTATTAAGGTTATTAGAAATTACATGTTGCTATTAAGATTATTAGAAATTACATGTTGCTATTAAGGTTATTAGAAATTACATGTTGCTATTAAGGTTATTAGAAATTACATGTTGTTATTAAGGTTATTAGAAATTACATGTTGCTATTAAGGTTATTAGAAATTACATGTTGCTATTAAGATTATTAGAAATTACATGTTGCTATTAAGGTTATTAGAAATTACATGTTGCTATTAAGGTTATTAGAAATTACAGTGTTGTTATTAAGATTATTAGAAATTACATGTTGCTATTAAGATTATTAGAAATTACATGTTGCTATTAAGATTATTAGAAATTACATGTTGCTATTAAGATTATTAGAAATTACAGTGTTGTTATTAAGGTTATTAGAAATTACATGTTGCTATTAAGGTTATTAGAAATTACATGTTGCTATTAAGGTTATTAGAAATTACATGTTGCTATTAAGGTTATGAGAAATTACATGTTGCTATTAAGGTTATTAGAAATTACATGTTGTTATTAAGGTTATTAGAAATTACATGTTGCTATTAAGATTATTAGAAATTACATGTTGCTATTAAGATTATTAGAAATTACATGTTGCTATTAAGATTATTAGAAATTACAGTGTTGTTATTAAGGTTATTAGAAATTACATGTTGCTATTAAGGTTATTAGAAATTACATGTTGCTATTAAGGTTATTAGAAATTACATGTTGCTATTAAGATTATTAGAAATTACATGTTGTTATTAAGGTTATTAGAAATTACATGTTGCTATTAAGGTTATTAGAAATTACATGTTGCTATTAAGATTATTAGAAATTACATGTTGCTATTAAGATTATTAGAAATTACATGTTGTTATTAAGGTTATTAGAAATTACATGTTGCTATTAAGGTTATTAGAAATTACATGTTGCTATTAAGATTATTAGAAATTACATGTTGCTTTTAAGATTATTAGAAATTACATGTTGTTATTAAGGTTATTAGAAATTACATGTTCCTATTAAGGTTATTAGAAATTACATGTTGCTATTAAGGTTATTAGAAATTACATGTTGCTATTAAGATTATTAGAAATTACATGTTGCTATTAAGATTATTAGAAATTACATGTTGTTATTAAGGTTATTAGAAATTACATGTTGCTATTAAGGTTATTAGAAATTACATGTTGCTATTAAGGTTATTAGAAATTACATGTTGCTATTAAGGTTATTAGAAATTACATGTTGCTATTAAGGTTATTAGAAATTACATGTTGTTATTAAGGTTATTAGAAATTACATGTTGCTATTAAGGTTATTAGAAATTACATGTTGCTATTAAGATTATTAGAAATTACATGTTGCTATTAAGGTTATTAGAAATTACATGTTGTTATTAAGGTTATTAGAAATTACATGTTGTTATTAAGGTTATTAGAAATTACATGTTGCTATTAAGGTTATTAGAAATTACATGTTGTTATTAAGGTTATTAGAAATTACATGTTGCTATTAAGATTATTAGAAATTACATGTTGTTATTAAGGTTATTAGAAATTACATGTTGCTATTAAGGTTATTAGAAATTACATGTTGCTATTAAGGTTATGAGAAATTACATGTTGCTATTAAGGTTATGAGAAATTACATGTTGCTATTAAGGTTATTAGAAATTACATGTTGTTATTAAGGTTATTAGAAATTACATGTTGCTATTAAGGTTATGAGAAATTACATGTTGCTATTAAGGTTATGAGAAATTACATGTTGCTATTAAGGTTATTAGAAATTACATGTTGCTATTAAGGTTATGAGAAATTACATGTTGCTATTAAGATTATTAGAAATTACATGTTGCTATTAAGGTTATTAGAAATTACATGTTGCTATTGAGGTTATTAGAAATTACATGTTGCTATTAAGGTTATGAGAAATTACATGTTGCTATTAAGATTATTAGAAATTACATGTTGCTATTAAGATTATTAGAAATTACATGTTGCTATTGAGGTTATTAGAAATTACATGTTGCTATTAAGGTTATGAGAAATTACATGTTGCTATTAAGATTATTAGAAATTACATGTTGCTATTAAGGTTATTAGAAATTACATGTTGCTATTAAGGTTATGAGAAATTACATGTTGCTATTAAGGTTATTAGAAATTACATGTTTCTATTAAGGTTATGAGAAATTACATGTTGCTATTAAGGTTATGAGAAATTACATGTTGCTATTAAGGTTATGAGAAATTACATGTTGCTATTAAGGTTATTAGAAATTACATGTTGCTATTAAGGTTATTAGAAATTACATGTTCCTATTAAGGTTATGAGAAATTACATGTTGCTATTAAGGTTATTAGAAATTACATGTTGCTATTAAGGTTATGAGAAATTACATGTTGCTATTAAGGTTATTAGAAATTACATGTTGCTATTAAGGTTATTAGAAATTACATGTTGCTATTAAGGTTATGAGAAATTACATGTTGCTATTAAGGTTATTAGAAATTACATGTTGCTATTAAGATTATTAGAAATTACATGTTGCTATTAAGGTTATTAGAAATTACATGTTGCTATTAAGGTTATTAGAAATTACATGTTGTTATTAAGGTTATTAGAAATTACATGTTGCTATTAAGGTTATTAGAAATTACATGTTGCTATTAAGATTATTAGAAATTACATGTTGCTATTAAGGTTATTAGAAATTACATGTTGCTATTAAGGTTATTAGAAATTACAGTGTTGTTATTAAGATTATTAGAAATTACATGTTGCTATTAAGATTATTAGAAATTACATGTTGCTATTAAGATTATTAGAAATTACATGTTGCTATTAAGATTATTAGAAATTACAGTGTTGTTATTAAGGTTATTAGAAATTACATGTTGCTATTAAGGTTATTAGAAATTACATGTTGCTATTAAGGTTATTAGAAATTACATGTTGCTATTAAGGTTATGAGAAATTACATGTTGCTATTAAGGTTATTCGAAATTACATGTTGTTATTAAGGTTATTAGAAATTACATGTTGCTATTAAGATTATTAGAAATTACATGTTGCTATTAAGATTATTAGAAATTACATGTTGCTATTAAGATTATTAGAAATTACAGTGTTGTTATTAAGGTTATTAGAAATTACATGTTGCTATTAAGGTTATTAGAAATTACATGTTGCTATTAAGGTTATTAGAAATTACATGTTGCTATTAAGATTATTAGAAATTACATGTTGTTATTAAGGTTATTAGAAATTACATGTTGCTATTAAGGTTATTAGAAATTACATGTTGCTATTAAGATTATTAGAAATTACATGTTGCTATTAAGATTATTAGAAATTACATGTTGTTATTAAGGTTATTAGAAATTACATGTTGCTATTAAGGTTATTAGAAATTACATGTTGCTATTAAGATTATTAGAAATTACATGTTGCTATTAAGATTATTAGAAATTACATGTTGTTATTAAGGTTATTAGAAATTACATGTTGCTATTAAGGTTATTAGAAATTACATGTTGCTATTAAGGTTATTAGAAATTACATGTTGCTATTAAGATTATTAGAAATTACATGTTGCTATTAAGATTATTAGAAATTACATGTTGTTATTAAGGTTATTAGAAATTACATGTTGCTATTAAGGTTATTAGAAATTACATGTTGCTATTAAGGTTATTAGAAATTACATGTTGCTATTAAGGTTATTAGAAATTACATGTTGCTATTAAGGTTATTAGAAATTACATGTTGTTATTAAGGTTATTAGAAATTACATGTTGCTATTAAGGTTATTAGAAATTACATGTTGCTATTAAGATTATTAGAAATTACATGTTGCTATTAAGGTTATTAGAAATTACATGTTGTTATTAAGGTTATTAGAAATTACATGTTGTTATTAAGGTTATTAGAAATTACATGTTGCTATTAAGGTTATTAGAAATTACAGTGTTGTTATTAAGGTTATTAGAAATTACATGTTGCTATTAAGATTATTAGAAATTACATGTTGTTATTAAGGTTATTAGAAATTACATGTTGCTATTAAGGTTATTAGAAATTACATGTTGCTATTAAGATTATTAGAAATTACATGTTGTTATTAAGGTTATTAGAAATTACATGTTGCTATTAAGGTTATTAGAAATTACATGTTGCTATTAAGGTTATTAGAAATTACATGTTGCTATTAAGGTTATTAGAAATTACATGTTGCTATTAAGGTTATTAGAAATTACATGTTGTTATTAAGGTTATTAGAAATTACATGTTGTTATTAAGGTTATTAGAAATTACATGTTGCTATTAAGGTTATTAGAAATTACATGTTGCTATTAAGGTTATTAGAAATTACAGTGTTGCTATTAAGGTTATTAGAAATTACATGTTGTTATTAAGGTTATTAGAAATTACATGTTGCTATTAAGATTATTAGAAATTACATGTTGCTATTAAGGTTATTAGAAATTACATGTTGTTATTAAGGTTATTAGAAATTACATGTTGCTATTAAGGTTATGAGAAATTACATGTTGTTATTAAGGTTATTAGAAATTACATGTTGCTATTAAGGTTATGAGAAATTACATGTTGTTATTAAGGTTATGAGAAATTACATGTTGCTATTAAGGTTATTAGAAATTACATGTTGCTATTAAGGTTATTAGAAATTACATGTTGCTATTAAGGTTATTAGAAATTACATGTTGTTATTAAAGTTATGAGAAATTACATGTTGCTATTAAGGTTATTAGAAATTACATGTTGCTATTAAGGTTATTAGAAATTACATGTTGTTATTAAGGTTATTAGAAATTACATGTTGCTATTAAGATTATTAGAAATTACATGTTGCTATTAAGGTTATTAGAAATTACATGTTGCTATTAAGGTTATTAGAAATTACATGTTGTTATTAAGGTTATTAGAAATTACATGTTGCTATTAAGGTTATTAGAAATTACATGTTGCTATTAAGGTTATTAGAAATTACATGTTCCTATTAAGGTTATTAGAAATTACATGTTCCTATTAAGGTTATGAGAAATTACATGTTGCTATTAAGGTTATTAGAAATTACATGTTGCTATTAAGGTTATTAGAAATTACATGTTCCTATTAAGGTTATTAGAAATTACATGTTCCTATTAAGGTTATTAGAAATTACATGTTGTTATTAAGGTTATTAGAAATTACATGTTGCTATTAAGGTTATTAGAAATTACATGTTCCTATTAAGGTTATTAGAAATTACATGTTCCTATTAAGGTTATGAGAAATTACATGTTGCTATTAAGGTTATTAGAAATTACATGTTCCTATTAAGGTTATTAGAAATTACATGTTCCTATTAAGGTTATGAGAAATTACATGTTGCTATTAAGGTTATTAGAAATTACATGTTGCTATTAAGGTTATTAGAAATTACATGTTCCTATTAAGGTTATTAGAAATTACATGTTCCTATTAAGGTTATGAGAAATTACATGTTGCTATTAAGGTTATTAGAAATTACATGTTCCTATTAAGGTTATGAGAAATTACATGTTCCTATTAAGGTTATGAGAAATTACATGTTGCTATTAAGGATATTAGAAATTACATGTTGCTATTAAGGTTATTAGAAATTACATGTTTCTATTAAGGTTATTAGAAATTACATGTTGCTATTAAGGTTATTAGAAATTACATGTTCCTATTAAGGTTATTAGAAATTACATGTTGCTATTAAGGTTATTAGAAATTACATGTTGCTATTAAGGTTATTAGAAATTACAGTGTTGTTATTAAGGTTATTAGAAATTACATGTTGTTATTAAGGTTATTAGAAATTACATGTTGCTATTAAGGTTATTAGAAATTACATGTTGTTATTAAGGTTATTAGAAATTACATGTTGCTATTAAGGTTATGAGAAATTACATGTTGCTATTAAGGTTATTAGAAATTACATGTTCCTATTAAGGTTATTAGAAATTACATGTTGCTATTAAGGTTATTAGAAATTACATGTTTCTATTAAGGTTATTAGAAATTACATGTTGCTATTAAGGTTATTAGAAATTACATGTTCCTATTAAGGTTATTAGAAATTACATGTTCCTATTAAGGTTATTAGAAATTACATGTTGCTATTAAGGTTATTAGAAATTACATGTTCCTATTAAGGTTATTAGAAATTACATGTTGCTATTAAGATTATTAGAAATTACATGTTGCTATTAAGGTTATTAGAAATTACATGTTGCTATTAAGATTATTAGAAATTACATGTTGCTATTAAGATTATTAGAAATTACATGTTGCTATTAAGATTATTAGAAATTACATGTTGCTATTAAGGTTATTAGAAATTACATGTTGCTATTAAGGTTATTAGAAATTACATGTTGCTATTAAGGTTATTAGAAATTACAGTGTTGATATGAAAGTTATTAGAAATTACATGTTGCTATTGAGGTTATTCCAAGTTACAATGTTGCTATTAAGATTATTAGAAATTACAGTGTTGCTAATAATATTATTTTGTTACTATTAAAATCATTACTTCATTGCTATTTAGATAATTTAGAATTACTGTGTTGCTATGAGAAATACCTTAGTTACATGGCACCAACCGTTTATAAAATTCACAATTCTTTTCTAAAATCTAACCATATGTGGTACAAATACACTTCATTCTTTGTCTGACTTGTCCACCAATTTTAGTAATGAATATCCAACAGTGTTAATTTCATCATCGTTTAATTATATGCTCCAAATGTGCATCTCTTCATTGCAAGTACATCTGGATACGGCTGATGTAGGCTGCTATGGTTTTCTTCGCTTCAGGAATAGTCTGTGATTGCTTTGATAGACGTTATTTTTATGATGACCCCAAAGATAAGAAAAACGATCTGGGGAGTGTGAAGCCAATTCAAGATTACACCTGCTACTAATGAGACGATCACTAAAGTGCCCCTGCATGTTATTGAATGGTGATAGAATAAAAACTGTTAGATATACATGACTGAAACTAAATATGGTTGGCTTTCAGCTAAGATTGTGAATTTTATTACCGATTTCATTGGTGGAATTTGGGCTGGGGGTGGGGTCACCTTATGTTAAGATTATTCAAAATTAGTTTTGTTCTTGAAATAGTTAACAATGAATCTGTTTTTATTGGGATTATTATTATTCAGAGTAATAAGCTCATCAAGAATGACTGTTTGTTTTTCACTTTTGCTCTTTTATCTGCAACTCGTTTCCATTTTCATTTAGCAGCAAAGAAAAACGCCAACACCACCGACGACGACGACGACGACATGGAATTTGCGTTTTTCTTTCTTTCTTTTTTCTTTCTTTCATCTTTCTTTCTTTCTTTTTTATTTCCTTCTTTCTTTCTCTTTTCTTTTTTGTTTTTTCTTGACCTATTTTCTTTCTATCTTTCTCTTTTTCTTTTTTCTTTTTCTTTCCTTCTTTCTTCCCCTCCATTCTTTCTTTTTTCTTTCTTTCTTTCCTTCTTTCTTTCTTTCCTTCTTTCTGCCTTTCTTTCTTTCATCTTTCTTTCTTTTTTATTTCCTTCTTTCTTTCTCTTTTTCTTTTTTTCTATCTCTTTTCTTTCACTTTTCTGTTTTCTTTCTTTTTTCTTTCTTTCTTTTTCCTTTCTTTCTTTTTCCTTTCTTTCTTTCTTTCTTTCTTTCATCTTTCTTTGTTTCTTTTCTTTCCATCTTTCTCTTTTTCTTTTTTTCTTTCTCTTTTCTTTTACTTTTCTTTCTTTCTTTCTTTTCATTGGTGGAATTCGGGCTGGGGTGGGGTCACTCTATATTAAGATTATTCAAAATTAGTTTTGTTCTTGAAATAGTTAAGAATGAATCTGTTTTTATTGGGATTATTATTATTCAGAGTAATAATTCATCAAGAATGACTGTTACTATTGAGATTATTACGAATTATTGTATTACTGTTAAGATTAATGGCGATCATTACCATATCTTATCATGCCAATACAGGATCAGTTTTTGAGAATCAAGGTAACAGTCCATCAACTATTGGTTAGGGTTAGGTTAGGGTTAGGGTTAGGTGATCCCTAACTGCAGCCACTGAGGATGTTTTCTATTATCTGTTTGGGATTTCCACAAGGGCAGTTGCTTGTTGTTGCTGGTTTCCACCTGTGGAGGTTGCTGGCTGTCCTTCCAATCTTCGCTCTGATAGTTAATTTTGAATTCAAGGATCGATCAAATCAAAAACATACCTTGTTTTATGCGAACTTGATATTCCAGACTGGAAGATAAATTCAATAAAAGGACATACAAAGGGTTTACTGTAACATAAGCACGAGGCGATCGTTTTATTTATATTAAGGAGACTAGCTAAAAAGGGTAGTCCCTTACAGAAATTAACAACAGAAACAAAAGAAACTAAGAGCAGATAACTCTAATTTCTACCTATAAAGAAACAAGGGAGATCTGATACTTATACAAATATGGAACAAGGGAGATAACCTGCTAAATTATTTTTTTTTTTAGCAGTCTGATGAAATTGATAATTTCAACACACTCTTGCTCAGTTCAGAATCACCCAGTACTTCCGTGGGAGATCCGTTTCATGTGAGAAATGTTTTCTGGGTTCTAGGATAGCTTCGTTCAACTAGTCATTACAATCATTCCATCTGTGAATGCGGTAGTTCTGTGACCATGCAGAGTCAAGTCTCTCTTTGGTTATGAAACTGTTTCTTGATTTCGATCTGCCTCTGATTGTTCGTGGCCCGATAGAGTGTGTCTTCAGTCAGTTTCCTGTTTGTTCTTAGATTCTCACATGGACATCCTTTAACTTGCATGCCTACTAGACACTGTCCTCGATGGTCTAAGGTCTCTCTGTACAGGGGTTTGTCAGGACAACTTGACATGAGGATACTTCCCCTACAAGTACTCCCTGACTAAATATTCAAAATAACATAGTATTCACAGCACAAATAAGATCCCTTCCTTATAGCTATCCCACACTGGCTTATACGAGAAATGGTGCATCTTCTCCAAGTGATGTTGCTTATAGAAACAGCACTTAGCTGGATACTCCACCAGACTAGATGAATTCTTGTCCTGGAATCCGGTAAGACCAAGAAACCACAAGAAAGATATATAATATAATTAACTGGTCGATTGGGGAGAGGATTATTAATGTTCTTTACTTCTTTACTAACTCAACGTTTGAGAAATAAAAGAGAACTTTAATAGAATATTCGAATATCTATGTATCTCATTTAGAGATCAAGTGTTGGACCCAGGAATAGGCCCCTTGATTTCTGAGAACTTCGACTGATGTAAAATGAAACAAAAAATGTGGGGATAAATTCAATAAAAAGCGTACACTTGTTTTACCATAACATACGTACGAGGTACTTTGTTTTTGCTCATCCCCACATGTGGAGGTTGCTGGCTGTCCTTCTTACTTTCACTCTTGCTTGGTTCAGGGTCAACCAGTCCTTTCTTGGGTGATCCATTCTCTGGGTTATTCGTTCAAGTAGTCATTTGATTTACCTCCGTGGAAGTTAGACATAAGGTCAAGGTTTGATGGGCATCACACTAAATTAGTGCATTAAGTAGTCATTTTAATCATTCCATCTGTCAATGTGGTAGTTCTGTGACCGTGCAGGCTCAAGGCTCTCTTTGGTCAAGGAATTGCTTCTTGATTTCAATCTGTTTCTTGGTTGTTCATGGCCAGATAGGTCTTCTATCGGTTTCTTGTTTGTGTTTTTGGATTTTCACACGGGCATCCCTTCGGATATGGTGAGGTGATCTATTGAGATCATTAATACTTACTGTGTTACTATTTAGAATTACTGTGTTGTTGATGGGATTAGTTACAATTAATGCGTTTGTATTAAGATTGTTGATCAGATGGTTATTTAGAATTAGTGTGTTGTGATCAGGAATCACTGTCATTATAGAACCTCTCGATGTCAATTTAGTGGGAACTGTTACAGCTTTTCTTGCAGAACACAGAGCGAATGGCGGGATAAAAGATTAGCTCTGTAAACTAATGTTACAGAGCTAATCTTTTTTCCCCCCATTCGCTCTGTGTTCTGCGTCATGCTCCTCTGCTGACCCCTTTCCACAAGTCCTCCAATCCCAACATGACAAATCACAAATACAAAACACAAGCAGAACCCCAACTTCTAACGTAGATCCCTACTATTAGGTCTCCTTGCCCAACAACGTAAATACACTCAACCAACCCGACAATCAGCTAAACCCCATTCATTCACTGTGGAGGTCCCCAGATGCCGAAGAGCCTTCTACACCAATAGCTTCTTTCCTCATGTTGCCGGCCTTTGGAATTCCCTCCTTGCTCCCTGTTTCCCTGACTGTACCTACATGCAGAAAAGGAAGCCAATATACAGAAAGCAAAGGCACTAACATTAATAGTGTTATAGTGAAAAAAAACGTCCCCTTTGCTTTCTGTATATTGGCTGTACCGACATGCAGAAAAGGAAGCCAATATACAGAAAGCAAAGGCACTAACATTAATAGTGTTATAGGGAAAAAAACGTCCCCTTTGCTTTCTGTATATTGGCTGTACCGACATGCAGAAAAGGAAGCCAATATACAGAAAGCAAAGGCACTAACATTAATAGTGTTATAGGGAAAAAAACGTCCCCTTTGCTTTCTGTATATTGGCTGTACCTACATGCAGAAAAGGAAGCCAATATACAGAAAGCAAAAGCACTACCATTAATAATGTTATAGAGGAAAAAAACGTCCCCTTTTTGAATTTCAGCAATGGTACAGGAGACCAAACCTGACCTCTCTTCCTGTGTGAAACACGCCTTAGCCCATCAGTTTCTATAAATGACTTTATGAAAACCCGACCTCCGACACCATTAACACTTACTGTTGAAATAATTGAGAATTACTGTGTTGTTATTTGAATTAATTACAATTGGTGTGTTTGAGATTAAAAATATCACTAAGAATAAGTGTTACTATTGAGATACTCATGGAATCATATGTCGTTATTAGATTGTCAATTTAATTGATAATCAATCTTCCTCATTGATCGCAGTTATTTGTTAACCTGCAGGATTGCAGGTTTTACCTCCGCCACTGAGAGCAGCAAGGCTCAGTGGTTGCATGCGAAGTCGGGGAAGGTGTTGCCAAGAATACACAAAGAAAATGGTGCAGAACAAACTTTGCCAATTTCACTCCATTGATTTTTAAATTTTATTTATTTATTTATTTTTTTAACATAGTTCACCCCAAACACGGCAAGCTGCCACTGTAGACGTAAGGGGCTATTGAGAATTAGGGTGAACCGTTTGGGGGTCATCCTAAATTGGGAGCTGTGCAGCGAGATGCTTGTTCACATTAGTTTTAAATTACTGCATGTCGGTACAGTCGAGGAAACACGGAGCAAGGAGGTAATTCCAAAGGCCGGCAGCATGAGGAAAGAAGCTTTTGGAGTAGAAGGCTCTCCGGCATCTGGGGACCTCCACCGTGAATGGATGGGATTTAGCTGATTGTCAGGTTGGTCGAGTGTATTTACGTTGTTGGGGAAGGAGACCTAATAGTAGGGATCTACATTAGAAGGTGGGGTTCTGCTTGTGTTTTGTATTTGTATCTGGGGACCTCCACAGTGAATGGATGGGATTTAGCTGATTGTCAGGTTGGTCGAGTGTATTTATCTTGAGGTATAACCAGAGCAGTGAGTTTATCGGAGCATATTCCATTGAAGTACTCGTAAAACAAGCACGAGGATTCAACATTGCGGTAATGGGGCTGGAGCTTGGTAGATAGTAAGTCACCTACCAGATTAGCGACTCTTTTTTAGACCTTGCCTAAAAGAGAGAGAGAGAGAGAGAGAGAGAGAGAGAGAGAGAGACTAGTGGATGGGTCACTAGCCAGGTGTGAGAAGTTTTCTAGCTCGGTAGAGGGAGCCTACCTTCTTTGCAGCTAATATACATCAGACAGTAGGTGTAATATTTGAAAGACATTCCAATCTATAACTTTAGATTTCTCTGAAAAATACAAATGCTGCTGAAATATGGTTAATTATCCTTCTGGTCTTAAAAAAATGAACTATGGGCGCTAATTGGTTAACATGTAAGGAATTTCTTTGCCAGTAAAAGAGATATACTTACCGATATTGCTTCAAATAATTTCTTTTATAATCCAAGCTGTGGATTTTCTGATTACTCTAGTTCCTCATAAAGGACAAATGCACTTACCTTGAGATCGTAATAGTACAATTTTCGCCTTGATCGTCCGTTTATTGTCTACTTCGCATTCCATCGTGTTTATTGTTTTGTTCGCAATGTAAAAAATTTAAACCACGACTTTGGCGTTGGTTTCCTTAAGATCCGAATAGTACAACTTTCGCCTCGATCATCTGTTTACTTTCTACTTCGCATTCTATCGTGTTTATTGTTTTGTTCGAGATAAATAATGAAAAAAAAAAATTAAACTAGCGACGTTGGCGTCGGCTTCTTCACGGCACCATCTTTGTTTTGGTCACGTGATCGCCTACAGAATAATAGACTGAGTATTCCGTTCATCCTATTCTTTGTTTATTCAACTAATTAGACCTGGAGTCAGTTTAACGTGGGAGAAAACTAGTTTTCCCGAGAGTGAGGGCATTACAGAAGGGTACAAAACTAGTTGAGAACAGACGCATCATCATTCCCCGGTTGAAAAACAAGATGGCGTCCATATGAAACACGATTATCCAGGGCAACGGGCCTGATACCAGTGCATACAAAGAATGTATTATTTACTCCTTTCCAGGAGTTAGGCACAAGGCCAGTTTTATCCTACTCCCACAAGTAAGATGTGACCCAAGGTCGGGTCGGAAAGTGGGGGTTGAAAAGCCAGCGCCCGAGAAGGGAGCACTCTGACCATCAAAAATTGCCTGGGCAACCCCGTCGGCATTCCCCGGTAGGGGCGCCTCAAGCAGTAAGCAATAAACTTACTCCTCCCCAAAGAGGGGAGGCAAAGCCTGGGAGGGTGGACCTCCTAGAACTGCACAGGACAATCCCATAGACCGACGTAAATCAAGTCCCGAAGGACAAGACAATACCAGTCTATGGGGTGCAGTATCCATCGGAACAGATACTACACTTTGATCTTGACCAAAAGGCCAAGAAAAGTGCATACAAAGAATGTCGCTAATTAATTAAAATCAGATTTTTAATTAGTGGCAGTAAGAGTAGTTCCCACTGTGAGAGTGAGGCTCCTCCCTCGTCCTCTGAGCCTAATAAGCTAAAATAAAATATTGATACGATTAAATATTAAAATCGACAAAATCATCAAAATCAATTGGAAATTAATTTTTTTTCTTTTTAATACTCGGATTAAACAATGTTTCTATCGAAACGGAATTAAGAATCTACCTAGTATTAAAAAAAAACTATTAACTTAAAAAAAACAATGAAGAGGCTAACTCAACTATACGATATATATATATATACAGTAATGTCTCTCTCTCTCTCTACTCCCCCCTCTCTCTCTCTCTCTCTCTCTCTCTCTCTCTATATATATATATATATATATATATATATATATATATATATGCGTGTGTGTATCTATCTATCTATCTATCTATCTATCTATCTATCTATCTATCTATCTATCTCTCTCTCTCTCTCTCTCTCTCTCTCTCTATATATATATATATATATATATATATATATATATATATATATATATGTAAAGGATAATCTCCTAAATTAATGAACGGATCATTATGAATTTGGGAATATATATTCGAGCCAATACGGTGAGTAACATGGGCACATTATTTTTTATTGTAAATTTTAACATTTTGGGGGTGCATATATATATATATATATATATATATATATATATATATATATATATATATATGTGTGTGTAAAAATAAAAATGGAATAAAGGATAAGCAATTCAACAACTAACGAAAATAAACTCAAAAACTCATGTTGTATAGTTATACCGAAATATTTCAGTCGGTTAAAATACGACTATTATCAATCGGTTGGTGAACTTTAATTAAAAACGGAAAAGTTTTCAAATTTATACAAAGAATGCGATTGGAAGAAATAGTCACATGTATATATATACATATATATATATATATATATATATATATATATATATATATATATATATATATATATATATATATATATATATATATATAAGTTAGGTATGTGCATATGTTTATATATAAAAGAAAATTTGCTTGAAGCATTGCTGGTAAATAAGTATGTGGGTATTTATTAAGGCTGATTGTCAAGAATTCCAACAGAAAAAAAGGAGTGAAAAAAATAGTCAACAAATAACGGTTACCAAAGTCAATAAAAGTAGGGTAGGGTTAGAACAGGGTTAGGTTACGGTTAGGTTAGGGTTAGGGTAAAAAAAAAACGGTTCAGTTTTTGTCTGGTTCAAAAGCTGAACCAGTATTGAAAAAAATGTAATTTAACTTTCTTCTTCTGAAAAAAAAAAATTATAAAAGTTTTTTCCTGAATTTTTTCGCAAAAAAATAAATAATTTTTCATGAAAATAAAAATGAACATACGATGAGTGTTTTTCTTGCTTTAAATGTTTCATTTTTTTTTTTCTGTTGGAACGCCTCATCTTTTTGATTTTGCTGACAGTTCATTTTCATTCGGCTTTTCTTTTTTGTTTGACATAAAAGAAGTAGGTACTAAGTAAAAAGTAATTATGTTGGGAATTTTCTTTTATAGCAAAAATAAATCCCACAATGCAGTTCGGCAAATCTGTGTGCAAATTTGCTAAATTCCAACCGGAAGTTTTCAGTTATTCATACAAAAATTACAAAATTTTGCAGACAAAGTTCCTTCAAAGTTTTATGCATATGACGTTTTCTCTTCCTCAATAAATCATTTTTATGCAGGCAAAATGTTTTCTTTTATCTTTGAAACTGTTTAAAGAGTTATTTACATATTTCTCTTACATTTCATTCTTACTTAACGTTCTCAGTGTTTTTTCGTCCGTTAAACTTTAAACATATGTGTCCTCATCGGCTTCCATGCTTTTAACAGTATTTTGACTTTGTCGATGTTTTTGTGCGGATTTAACTGATTACTGAACATGTTTTTTTTCTGATGAACATCCACGAAATCCTCAGAAGATAAATATAAAATAGGTTATGAGAATGGGATTAGATGCACATTTGGAAGTTTCAGGGACTATAATCTTCTTCTTTCGTTTGCTTCACAGCATCTCACTGTTAGATAACCAGAAAAATAAACTATAACATGATTAATTGGTCTATTAAGTGGTTGCGTTGCGCCGGCCAATAGATGACGATAAGCTTGAACTAGTGACGGAATTCTGTTACCTTGGAGACATGCTGTCATCGGATGGAGGCTGTGAACTCGCGGCAGCTACACGTTGCAAGTCTGCCTGGAGACAGTTTAGAGAGCTGCTACCAATCCTGGCAAACAAAAACCGGTATCATCCGGGCCTTTGGGTCTGGATTTACGTCGGTCTATTGGGGCTTGTCTGGTCCTGTGCAGTTCTAGGAGGTCCACCCTCCCAGGCTTCGCCTCCCCTCTTTGGGGAGTAGTAAGTTTATTGCTTACTGTCTGAGGCGCCCCTACCGGGGAATGCCGACGAGGCTGCCCAGGCAATTTTTAAATGGCCAGAGTGCTCACCTCTCGAGCGCTGGCTTTTCAAACCCCACTTTCTCGACCCGATCTTGGGTCACATCTTACTTGTGGGAGTAAGATAAAACTGGCCTTGTGTCTAACTCCTGGGGAGGAGTAAATAATACCTGCCAGCAACTACGAGAGGTCGTCTATACTCCTCATGTGTCAGAAGTGTAGTAATATATGGCTCCGAAACTTGGGCTGTCTCTGCTGGCACACTAAAGAAACTGCACCATAATGACAAGGCAATGGTCAGATCGATCGGTTTGGTGAGGCCTGAAACAAGTATACTTTTTGGGTCTCTACTCACACAAGTCAACTTGAAAAGCCTCCCAAACATCATGCAGAAGAGCAGACTGCATTAGTTGGGGCATGTTGAGCGCCACAATGGTTAGATTGCTAAAGTCCGACAGTTGAATGTGCCAGCAGAGAAGACCACTATTGATATACCCAAGTTGTCTTGGGAGGATGTGGTCAAACGTGATAGGAAAGCCTTGAGTATGGATTCTGTCACAAAAGACAAGAATGAAGGGGAAGACTTAGATCAAGGTTAGACAATCAGGCCCCATCCTCATCAGAGGATTAATTGTCCTTTGATTCAAGAAATAAACTGGTTGTTGATGATGATGATGATGATGATGATGATGATGATGATGATGATGATGATGATGATGATGATGATGATGATGATGATGATTTAGGGAGAGGAAAAATATTATTCTTCAATGCTTTTGTCACTGGGTTATCCAAAAGCGATGCTGTATGCTGTTGATTTAGTACTTGCCTGTGAAACAATGGAAGACCTGCTTGTTAAGCTAAAGACTTGGAAGAATACTGAGAGTGAATGTTAGCAAAAAAAAAAAGTGATGATCAGTGGTTGTAGTGTTTTGAAATCTCCCAAAAGAGGAAAATTCCCCTGCTCAGTTTGTGGAAAGGGAGTCGGATACAACTCAATGTTTTGTGGTACTTGTAAGAATTGTGTACACAAGAAGTCGAGTACAATTACAGGTAGGTTGAGAGATGATAACCAGTTTGTGTGCGACAGCGGAGATGGATGAGAACTCAAATGGGAAGAAAATATATGTGGATTGTGAGGCTACTGAGATCGTTCAGAAGTTATACTACCTTGGTAATACCATTAGCGCACAGGGTGGAGTGGGTGCTGGTGTGATAGAAAGAGTAAGGAGTGGATGGTGTAAGTTCAGGAAACTTCTGCCATTACTAACCAGCAGAGCATTGCCACTGTCGACCGAGGGAAGAGTCTATCAGGCATGTGTACGGAGTGCGATGATGTATGGAAATGAAATCTGACTAGTGAGGATTGAGGACATGCGTTGCATGGAGAGAAATGATACGGAAATAGTACGATAGGTGTGTAATGTGAGTCTTAAAGATAAGCTTAGTTCTGATGAGCTCAGAGGAAGATTAAATCTGTGTGGGGAATAGGAGACTTTGACGGTTCGGCGAACTGGAAAGAATAGATGTGAGTTCTTGGGTTAGTAGATGTAGAATAGTTGAGGTAGCAGATCCAGTTCACAGAGGTAGGTCAAGGAGAACATTGGAGGAAGTGATAAAAATTGATTTGAGAGAAAGAGGGATCAATAAAGACCTGGCCCGAGATAGGTTAGTTTAGAAGTTAATTTCTTAAAGCCGTCCAACACATGCCAGCATGTAAAACGGACGTTAAACCGATGATGATGATGACGATGACGATGACGATGACGATGACGATGATGATGATGATGATGATGATGATGACGATGACGATGACGATGATGATGATGATGATGATGATGATGATGATGACTATGACGATGATGATGACGATGATGATGATGATGATGATGATGATGACGATGACGACGATGACGATGATGATGATGATGATGATGATGATGATGATGATGACGACGACGACAATGATGATGACGATGATGATGACGATGATGATGATGCTGATGACGATGACGACGACGATGATGATGATGATGATGATGATGATGATGATGATGATGATGATGATGATGATGATGACGATGATGATGATGATGATGATGCTGATGACGATGACGATGACGATGACGATGATGATGATGACGATGATGATGACGATGATGATGATGACGATGATGATGACGATGATGATGATGATGCTGTTGTTGTTGATGCTGCTGCTGCTGCTGCTGATGATGATGATGACGATGACGATGACGATGACGATGATGATTTACTTACTCAAGGTATAGAAAGTAGAAGAACTTTAAATAAACACTCTGATATCTATGTACCTCATGAAGAAATGAAGGTTTAGCCCCAGAAAGGAGGCCCTTGAACCATGAGAGTTAATCTAAGTGAAATAAAAAAAACTGAAAAAAAAAAAAACTAGCAAAAGCAAACACAATGAATAAATATTTAAACATGTTAAGAATTTGAAGCGTAAAATCTTTTACCAAAATGATTGGATAAAGAATTAATTAACCAGATTTTTTTTTTTATTATTGTGATTAATTAACCAGAAAATGTTGATATGCCATAAAACGAAACAAACAAAATATAAATGGTGCCGTTTTTTTTTTTTTTACTGTGATTTGAAAATCTTGCATCTATAAATACTTTTTTAAACGTTCTTTTATTTAGCAAAAAAATACAAACAAACAAAAAATGAACAAAAACATCTTCGCACAGGATTGCGATTTCAAGCTCTCACAGACTATGGACCAATCCTGGTTATAGCATTAAAGTACATCCGGAAAGTTAGACCCTACTTTGAAAGCGTTGGGGGTGGTGGTGCTAAATTACTCCTTACTTGACATTACATCCATGTACACTCTGCATGTGGTAGTACCTGTTAGGGTCCCCGTTTACGACTTAAATACAATTTATAAATTACAGAATATTTAGTTACAAAATATATGCATACAAAAGTAAGGGGAGTAGAAAGTGGACCATGGGTTTACTTTCGGCAACCTCATAACTCTCGCTTCCCTACTTTTGTCTTTTAGTCCTCGCATACCATGTGCGATGTTTCTTACAAAGGGGGAAGAATTGCTGTTTTCCGGGTCGGAATCTATCCATCTAGCATTTATTATATGATATTTTTGACCTTGAAGTAGTATTTATTTTTTAGCCGTCTACATCAAGTGGCTTCATGCCTTGTCTGGAGTAATTTCCATTTAAAAAGAAACACTTAATCTAAATATTTGATGTATATTAGAACAGGACGTATAAAAGTTTTTACAAAAATGCCTAAATTCGATAATAAATGAGCCCAAAATTTGATATGATATAAAACCAAACAACCAGATTATAAAATGGCTATCGATTTATTATGTTACATTACACACTAAATATTGAGAAATGTATAAGTCCACAATTCATCCCCCCCTTCTATCTTATATCTAAGTTAACGCTAACTATATGGAGTATTGTTGTCATATTTGGGTTGATGAATCTATATATATAAATTAATATTCTGTATGATTTTTCTACATTGTTTTCTTCATCCTGAGGAAGTCATCAAATAAAGACGAAACGTTGATGAATACATAAATCACATGGTTTATGACTTTCCTTTTTTCATTTTACATTACGTCGGATCATTTTATTCCCACTTTTCTTCATATATATATATATATATATATATATATATATATATATATATATATATATATATATATATATATATACATTTCCTGAGATTCTTATGGATGGCTCTGCTCTCGAGGAGAAATCGACTCTGAAACTTCTTGGTCTTTCTCTCTCATCAAATCTTTCTTGGAGTTCATACATTAGATCCATTGCTTTTCCTGCTTCTCGTAAAGTCGGTCCTCTCTATCGCTCTAAACACTTTCTCACACCTGAGGCTATTCTCTATCTCTACAAATCTACTATAAGACCATGTATGGAGTACTGTTGTCATATTTGGGCTGGTGAATCTCTGTCCCATTTGAGCGTTCTTGATAAGGTGCAGAAACGTATCTGCAATTTGATTGGCCACACCCTTTCTTCTTTTCTGCACCCTCTCTCTCACAGACGTGATGTTGCTAGTCTCAGTCTTTTCTCTAAATACTATCATGCTATGTGTTCTTCAGAATTATGTAATCTATTCCCTGCTTCTTTTGTTCCAGCTCGATTGACTTGTTGGTCTAGTGGTCTTCATCATTCTGCTATTTTGATACCTCATTGTAATACAGCTTCCTATTCTAGTAGCTTATTTCCAAGTACTGCAGGCTTGTGGAACTCTGTTCCTGCTGACTGTTTTCCTCCTACTTATAGCCTTAGTCTTTTCAAGACTAAGGCTTTTCTCCTGTATTTGCAATAATCATATTTCGTTCTTGTTAGCTCCTTACATCAAATGGCTTCATTGCCTTGTCTGGAGCGATTTCCATTAAAAAAAAAAACACAACCCGTCCGTCAGTCACAATTTTTGTGAACATAAAAAATACAGTATGCAGAATTTGTCTCATTTCGAAATATTCGAGGTCTTAGCTACTTTTAGAAATGGAAACTATTTAATTAATCGTAAATAGTAGATCCCCAACAAATAAAGTGGATGCCATTACCGGAAATCGAACCCAGAACATTGAGATCTTCAGTCCGAGGTTCATCAACTGAGCTATTTACACTTTTTTATAAATCCAGCTTAAAACATTACCGTAACAAAATAATTATAGCTCTGGCGTGACGTCATATTTAATTCTAGTGAATAGAATATGAACTTGTGTTCAACTAATTATATACAACGACTCGTTTACAATAAGCATTTCTGTGAAATGTATTTGGCTGTTACATATTTCACAGTCCATTAATAATCGCTCGTCTTGCACGCTCGTTTGTAATCTAACCTCGTTTGTAATCTAACCTTGCTACTTGAGCATTGAAGTAGATTAAGACATGCCTTAGACATGCTAAGATTTAATGCACATACCATTATGGGTATTAAGTTTCTGCATTAAATAACTCTGAAAGGGTTGATCTGCTGTAAAAACATACAAACCAACCATGCTCTCCGTCTCTCTCCCTTTCTCCCTCTTTCTCTCTCTCTCAATATCGCTCTCTCTCTCTCTATATATATATATATATATATTTGTTATTGTTTATTATCTATGTACGTATACGTTTCGTCCTTTTTAATCTGGACTCATCAGCATAGAGATATGACTATTCACTACCGGTCATGCGATTCGAAACCCTGGATTACAAGTATTTTTCAACTTAAATCCAACGTCGCTAACCGCTCGGCCAATTTTAAACAATGATAATTTTAACACTGTTATATATATATATATATATATATACATATATATATATATATATATATATATATATATATATATATATATATATATATATATATATATCAAAAGGACAAAAGGAAAAACAAATTAAACACAGGAAGAACTCATCAAAAACGAGAGATTTACCGATTTCGTTGCAACAACGAACATCTTCACTTTTTCTGAAGACATTTGTTGGTCCGCTCGAAACTGGTAAATCTCTCGTTTTTGATGATTTCTTCCTGGATTAAATTTGTTTGTCTTTTTCATACATCCTGTCTTCACGGCATTTAATTTTATATGTCGTCTATTTTATCCTCATATCTTTCTCTCTCTCTCTCTCTCTCTCTCTCTATATATATATATATATATATATATATATATATATATATATATGTTTAAATCAAAGGAAATTTTGACTTTAACGGAGAGTATATGATTTAAGGCCGAGGTGCATCAAGTATAAACACCTAAGAACGAACATTACCACAACCGAGCACTGTATATATAGGTATCAGCTCAATGGATGATAGATAAGTCAACCAGAGCTATAATAAGAGAATTTAATGAATTAGAACATTACAATTGTTCCAAGAATTAGGACATCAAGTCCAGTATGGCATACGATCGTTTCCAAAACATTTTGGAAATACTTTAATTTTATTTTATTTTATAAATTAATAAAGCTAATCGAAAACGCGACTTTATCAGAGCCTTTAGCAACACGTCGTACATAAAATCAAAAACATTTTTTGATCTCCTTGAACCATAACAGATCTCCTCCGATTCATCCAGGAAATATCCTGCGCATCGAAACACAGATTGTGTTTGCTTCGATTTTCTCCAAACACGTCCTTAACGGCCGGACTCTAATTACAATATTTCCTAGAATACTCCACCCTCCCACATCTAATGTCATTCCAGTTTGAGTTTTTGATTTGAATGCTGAATTGGTATAGGAGCACAAGGGGAAATAGATAATATTTATTTCCTGTAAAGTTGGTTCTCTCTTCCTTACACACCATTGAAATTAATAAGAAACTTTTTCTCCTCCCTCATATCTCATATATATTCTATACATTTATATGTGCAGTGTTGTTTTTATAGTCCCAACTAAACTCCTATTTTATTACACCCTCTATTTCCTGGTCACTTCTGCCTCTTTCCCTATAATAATTTTTTATAAGGTGTTTTTTCTCCCTCTAAAAGTATCTTTGTCCATATCTTCCCCTGTGCTCTTCTTCCTCCGCTCTTGCCCTGCCCATCTTCTTGCAGGAGGTTTTCATAAAATACCTTTGTAAAAGGAGCCTTGATAATATTCAACCTTTGTTTTCTAAACTGATTTGTGTTTCTGTTTTATTTTTATTTTTTAAGTTGTTTTTAATTCCTAATTTTATTTTTATCTTAATTTCAATTATTTCATTTCTTTATTTTTATTTTATATTTTTATTTTGTATTTTGTATTTTTAATTTTTATTTCAATTTCTTATTTTTATTTTTATTTTTATTTTGTATTTTGTATTTTATTAGTTTACTAGTTTATTCTTTATTTTTTTAATATTTTTTTTTATTTTTTTATATTTTATTTTTATAATTTTTATTTAATTTATTATTATTATTATTATTTTATTTTTTATTTTTATTTCATATTTGTAACTTATTTCTTTCTACTATTTGTCGCTGTGGCTCTTTCTGTCAATAGATGTTTCTTTACGACGAGTTTTTTATTTTTTCTCTGACTTTCTGTAAGACGTGGTGCTAAAGGCACTGATGAAGACACATTTTGGATTAGCTTTATTAATTTATCAAATAAAATAAAGTATTTCCAAAATGTTTTGGAAACGATCGTACGCAATACTGGACTTGATGTTCTAATTCTTGGAACAATTGTGATGTTTTAATTCATTGAATGTTTTATCTATAAACTGTTTACATACAAACTGTTTCACAGCTCATCAGCGCGGCTAGACCAGTTAGTGCCTCAAGCCAGGATTGAAACTCAACCGTCGAGATGACAGTCGGCACTGCTAACCCCTGCGCTATCATACGACACTGACTGAATGTAAGTGATATCTCAATGTAAACATTGCAAGTGCCGGGAGCTCGAATTAGTTTTACCTAATAGGCAAACATTATTAAATAACACAGAGTGTTTTCGCTTGATAACACTTTTTTTATTTTTTCAATTTTCTGAATGGTTCATTTAGTATTTTGGTCAAATTGCTGTATGTAAGTTCCATTTTCTTTCCTTTTTCGTGAGTGCTTTCGATTTGTTTTGTCTGATCATCTTCAGACGGTGTTAGTCTTGGTGTCTTTAAAAATATGTCTTTACAGTTGAGTTTTCTTATTATTAAAGGAGAGAAAATCGAACAAGAAACCCATGGAACTTACATACAGCAATTTGACCGAAACCACTAAATGGACTATTCAGAAAATAGATAAAAAATTTTAAAAGTATTATCAAGCAAACACATTCCTTGTTATTTAATAATGTTTGCCTAAATGAAAATATGCTGCCTAAATACATACAATATATATATATATATATATATAATTATTAATGACAATATATGTATTAGCATATACTATCAGTGCCCTTTTACTTTGCAGTCTCCTTAAAAGATTCAGCTCGATGATTGTCAATTTGTGACAACAGAGCAAATATAAGTCAGATTCATATTATATTCCAATAACCATGTTTTTATTTTATTATTTTTATTTTTTCACATTTCCAAAAATCATAACATTTCTGTGAGATATATTTTTCTGTGAGATACATTTTTTACGGTTATTAATGTTGTTTGAAAAATGAAACGGACCGTAAAAATATATTTCACAGAAATGTTATGTTTTTTATAAATGTGAAAAAATGAAGATAATAAAATAAAAACATGGTTATTGGAATATAATATGAACCTGATTTTATATATATATATATATATATATATATATATATATATATATATATATAATAAAGACGAAACGTTGATGAATATATAAAAAATATCGCTTAGTTTTTCCTTTTTCATTTCCCATTACGTCGGATTTCTTTCATCCTTCCTTTCTCATATATATATATATATATATATATATATATATGAGAAAGGAAGGATGAAAGAAATCCGACGTAATGGGAAATGAAAAAGGAAAAACTAAGCGATATTTTTTATATATTCATCAACGTTTCGTCTTTATTGTAAGACTTCCTCAGGATGATAATTTTAAGAAAAATGTCATGCAAGTACAACGAAATATTGGGTTGAAATGATGGGTTGATGAGAAAAGCTAGTAGCCGTGGCTACTAAGAGCGCTGGACCAAGGTCCGGGCTGAGAGAAGTCAGTCAGTGGCCTTTTTCATTTCCCATATATATATATATATATATATATATATATATATATATATATATATATATATATATATATATATATTCCAGGTGTACTTTTGTTCATACACAATCCCATGAGTCTTACTGTGTATATATAATAACAAGTGGAGGCGTATATTTACTATTTAGTATATATTTTTATTCATACAAACATGTCTTGCTACATAAATGCATACATGGTTAAACTAGAGCCAAAACGGCTGTCTCATTGGTCTGAGAGTTAAAGAAATAATGATTAGTTCAAGAGAAGATATTTACAAAAAGTGGATATCACCTGACCAGAATTTAGTAGACCACCCAACATTCAAGTCTTTACTTTTTCCTCATTTTTACAGACTTGTTTGACCTTTTATTTCTTAAAACCTCTTTGCTTTACAAGTTTATGATTACAAACTTTTATCACTTCTATACCAATAGCCAAAGTATCCCCCTTCCGTCATCTCCTGTGTCTGATCTAATTTTCTCAACTCTTTGACCCCAGTACCCACTTCTAGTTCCAACTAAATCGAAGGCTTTTCACCCACTTAATATCTTTTACATGTGTTTGTTTGTTTACCCCGTCACTTAGTTGACCGTTTTGGATACTTCTTTTCTATTTCTATTCATTTAACGTCACTTTTTCCTTGTTCAGGGGTCAGACGTTTTCTGACATTTCGCAAGCTCGCTCTCCACTTCTCATGGTTCAGCGGCTCAGCAGTATCCAAATTCCACCATGTGTGGTCTTCTTCAATCACTTGCTTCAAAATTTTCCATGGCCGGCCAAACTTCCTGCGATTTAGAAAATTCATGCTTCTGCATTGACACTTTTGTAAACGGTCCCTGAGCTTGTTGATTGCTTGCTGTCTATCATTTTTATATGGAACATGTTTTTACGGTTGGATGCTCTTCCTATCACCAACCACAGTTGTAAGCGGTGGTCGGCCTAACCTTTACCGTTCCACAGACAAAACCTACAAGGCAGCAGCAAGTACTATCATGAGGTTTAGCCCGCCAGCTGAGACGGTTTACCAGGGTATGGCACTTGGAGCCACACCTGAAAGATTTAGGGTATTATTTACCTCCTCTTCAGGAGGTTAGGCACAAGGCTATTTTTATCTTACTCCAACAAGGTAAGACGTGACCCAAGGTTGGGTCAGGAAAGTGGGGCTTGAAAAGCCAGCGCCCGAGAAGTGAGCACTCTGGCCATTAAAAATTGCCTGGGCAGCCCCGTCGGCATTCCCCGGTAGGAGCGCCTCAGGCAGTACGCAATAAACTTACTCCTCCCCAAAGAGGGGAGGCAAAGCCTGGGAGAGTGGACCTCCTAGAACTGCACAGGACAAACCCACAGACCGGCATAAATCAAGCCCCGAAGGCCAAGACAATACCGGTCTATGGGGTGCAGTATTCATCGGAACAGATACTACACTTTGATCTTAGGTCAATCGGAACAGATACTACACTTTGGGCATGATCACATACCCAATTACTGTCTGGATACAGCTGGTGAGGCTTGAATGGTACTACCACTACATACACCCCTATACCCCAATATACAATGAATACAATCTTTTGATTCTGTACCTACAGTCTTTGTACTAATATAATTGGAGTCAGATATATTTTTATGAATAAAAAAATGTAATATACTAGCAGGACTACTCGGCGTTGGCCGGGATCCTAAATGACATAGATCACAGAAAAAAAGTTAAAATAAAAGTAAATAGTCTGCTTAATATTGCAAGTTCAGTTTGGGAGAAAATCAGAGTAAAAATAATCGTTTCCAGTTAGGTTCGAACTGATAACCTCCGTCTCTAAGTGAAACACACTAACTGATTAACCCACAGTGGGAAGTACAACATCTTGACATATTTAAATACATAAACCGCACCTGTTTTTTTTGTTCTTTCTTTCGTAACCCTCTCTATCTCTTTATCTCTCTTTCTCTCTCTTCCTCTTTCTCTCTGTCTCTCTCTATCTTTCTCTCTCTCTCTCTCTCTCTCTCTCTCTCTCTCGAGTCGGATGTGAGTTAGAGGAGAGGTAGGCTAATAGTCAAACAAACGGTGTATATAGAAAAATATTATTGTGTTAAATTTTTTGAAGTCTTTATAAATGTGACTGTGAAGGTAAGTACTCCTCTACCTTCCATGGTGTAAGACATAAAATTACCCTAATTAGATTTATACTATATTTTTGTTACAGTGTTCTAGGTCGTACAAATAGGACATATGACTGTGGGGGAGTAGTCACTCCTACCCCTGTGTTGAAATTAATAATCAAACAGAAAACGTCTGACCGGATAAAATATTAAAGTCGCTGAATGTCAACAAAATAAACCTAGAATTTCTGAAAACGCACATCAAGAATCAGACTGACGTGCACACAAAACAGAATTCTATACACGGCTTTTGTTAATGGAACTATACCGGCCAATGAAATAGGGGAAAACTGACATTGCTTTTTCTTACTTCTATCCCCCCCTCCCTCCCTCCCTCCCTCCCTCCCTAACTCTCTCTCTCTCTCTTGGTTAAAGGAGAGGGAGACTAATAGCTAAACAAACAACATATGGACAAACGTAATCTTGTTAAATTTTTTCCTGGTGTTATTAGTAGCAGTCTTTATGAATGTGACTAATGATTAATAAAATATCGATCAGGATTAAAAATTAAAGTCGATGAAATCGATTGAAAATATTTTTTCGTTTTACCAATATTTGCTCTATAAGTCTAATGAAACCGTTTGTTTTATTTACATTTTGTTAAGAAAGCAATACATGTAATTGAAATAGGGAAAACATGACTTTACTTCATATATATATACTAGAAAAATATCCGTCCCAGGCCAGATAAAATGAATTCCCCAAACTGAACAGTTTTGCACCACTTTTATGTCACCTTACAAAGATTAAAATCAATATACAGGGTGGGCCAAAATAAGGGTCCTATCTTTAAATTTGAATAACTTGAATTTGAATAACTTCCACAAAATAAAAGTTAAACTCACCAAACTTTATGTGTGTGTAGACTGACCCTTCCGAGATTTTTGAAATAAACAAAACAAATTTTAGCCGAAAAACACTTCTTAAAACTTACAAAAACTAAAGTATTGTTTTTTACACTGTTTTGAGTTTTTTAAGCAAAAATAATGTTTTCTAAATGAGGGTACGTTCCTTAGGGCTAATACGGCTCATGCTTGCTTCGGAAGGGGTCCTTTACTTATTCTAAAAAAAAAAATTTTTTTAATTAATAAATAAAAAAGTTATGAATTTTTAAAAATAGGACCCTTATTTTTGCCCACACTGTATAATGCTACCAAACCTCATGTATAGAATTTTATTCTTATTTTTGTCAAAATTCATTACATGATTTTGATTCTAGAATATATGTAAAATTTAAGGCTTAAGCTTAAGGAGTCTTTAGAAGAAATTAAAATTAAAGGATTCTTGCTTAATTGGTGTCTAATGTCTATTGATCAAATTTAATGCAATCCCTACAGCTACATATCTAGAAAACGGAGCTGTTAAGCCTGACATCATAATATGGGACAAAAGGAAGAAAGTAGCAACCCTAGTTGAAGTCAGTGTCCCTAATGGTGCAGGATTGAACAGAGCAGAAAGGGAAAAGATTACGAAATACCAATGTCTTATGTACGACATGAAAAGAAACTGGAATCTTAGAAAAATCTCCATCATATCAGTAATTATAGGAGCAACAGGACTAATGAAAAAGAATTTCAAAAGCTATCTGGCGAGTATACCCGGTGAACCGAGTGCAAGAGAAACACAAACAATTGCACTTAAAGGGACGGTTAGAATCTTTAAAAGATCTCACGGCTGGAGTGTCTGAAATAGCCGGTGAATGTCTGGCATCAGGTAGGATGCCCCATCTCCAGCAAAAACAGAAGATAAAAAAAATTAAAAAAAGAGAAACAGACAATTCTCCTTTATATAGATCCATCGAGAAATTAGTCGGCATAAAGGAAATAACACCTTGATAAAAAAATCAAAGTTACTTCCCTTTAAAAACAGAAAGATAAGAAAAATAAAAAATAAAGATTATATATATATATAGATATGCAGATATATAAATTCGTTTAATGATAATCCAGAATGGCACAAAAGAATGGTAGCGCAGAAAGGCTGAGGGTACACATGTAAGCTGCTGAACCCGTTGCTATTTTTAGCTGTAAATGTAACATATTGCCTGGCGGTGTGCCAGACTATGAAAGCCGGATGTTTGCTGCAAGGAAGTCACGGGTTTTGAAGCAATAAAGTAGAAGAGTTATTTCACCAAAATTATCTTGTCAGTCTTCAGGCTAATGTTTTTGCCATTCATCTGTTGAAATCATTGTCCAATTCTCAGATTAGAGCAACTGACAGTCTTGCTGGAGATTTCACTCAAATTTTATGAGACTGCAAAACTGATTTCGTTGTCAGCCATGTTTTTATGGTCACGAATAATTTAGATTGAAAGAAAACAAATGGAACCTCTGTTATTATTTTCAAATCTACATTGTCAAGATTTTATTTGGAAAACTCTTTCTTTTTTTTTTTTAGAAAACACTAATATACATTTAAAAAAAAACAAACAGTTTCTATTTCTCATGAACCTAGTTTTTCATATGTTAAAAAAAAAATTGACACTCAGATAATTTCTTTACCTTCCCAATGAAGAGTAACTTAGTTAGTTTTGTTTTACTGTCTTTCTTTTCTCTTTTTTCATCAAATTGGCATGTTGACTAGACATATTCTTACTAATAACTAAAAGTTCTATTATTAATATTCAAATAGGCGCTTCTTAGGGAGTCAGGTTCATAACACAAGTTTAGTAAATACATAATTCAACATTTGACAAAATATGAATTAAATTTTGAAAGTTTATAAAAAATCTTTTCAACCACCAAATTTAAAATGCATATATTCAGAACATCAGGGAGTTTAATCAGATACCATTTTGGCGAGAGAACTAAAAAAAGGTTTATACTTTATTTCCTAACATTGTGTTCGAGTGTATTTATTCCATTTAATGTTAGTGTACGATATAACAACTTTGTCGATGTATATTTTGTGCATAAATAGTCAGTAAATAAGAGATTCGATTTGATTAATAGAAGAGACTTGACATGTACTACCACTCTCGGTCAGAGTGGACCTAGGAGTAATGCCAATGAAAGGGTGACTCCAAAGCTACCAGATTAGATACTCATTGCCAGATGTAGCTTATAGTCATACCCTGGACCCGGTGTGTATGTATGTATATATATATATATATATATATATATATATATATATATATATATATATATATATATATATATGTAAAAATAAAAATGGAATAAAGGATAAGCAAATAAACAACTAGCAAAAATAAACTCAAAAACACATTGAATAGTTCTACCAAAATATTTCAATCCTTAATACAATCACCATCAGTTGGTAGCAGAACTTTAATTAAAAACAGAAAAGTTTTCCAATTTATACAAAGAACGCAATTTGGAAAAAAATATAGTCACGTGTAATAAACAGTAGAAAGGGAGAAAGAAAGAAATAAATGTTAAAAAAGAAAAAGGAAGAAAGGAAAAAATCAGCCGTTAGCATGTAAAAGCCAATCGGAAACGCTGTAAGTTAATAAAATTGTGAAGGAAGATTAGTAGTAATTTAAAACGAATGACAGCAAGGAATTAAACAAATTGTTGATTTGCGTATCCTTTATTCCATTTTTATTTTTACATTTTGTCTGAAACATTGTTCCTTTTATTCCTCATATATATATATATATATATATATATATATATATATATACAATTATTTATAAATAATACTTTCAAATTAACCCATATACACATGTGTTTCATGCCAAACCTGCAATCATCAGTATGGAAAGGAAAAAACCCTGCCGGTCATACAGTTTGAACCCCAATACAAAAGTCATATTTGACTTAGTAGTCGGAGTGTGTACCAATGTGCCCACCACGTATTGCCTGGAAATGGGAGAGTAAATTAACGTCTAAATGGCAAATTCGGTGGCCATCTTGCAAGTCGTCAAGAGAACTCAATAGGCGCGACTTAGAGTGTCACATTACGCTATAATCCATCAATTATTACCAGAAACCTGAAGAATCGCTCGCCGAGTCGAGAAATTGACTAAAAAGATCATAAAGAAAGAAAACTCTGTGGTATTTAACGACACATGTCTAATAAACGACTTGCTGCCAATATATATATATATATATATATATATATATATATATATTAATTAATGAAGTTCAAATATATTAATAAACTGAACATAAAAACAATATCATTTCAAAAGTGCTCAATAACGAGTATTGATTTACTCCTCTCCAGGAGTTAGGCACAAGGCCAGTTTTTATCTTACTCCCACAAGTAAGATGTGACCCAAGGTCGGGTCGGGAAAGTGGGGTTTAAAAATTGCCTGGGCAGCCCCGTCGGCATTCCCCGGTAGGGGCGCCTCAGGCAGTAAGCAATAAACTTACTCCTCCCCAAAGAGGGGAGGCAAAGCCTGGGAGGGTGGACCTCCTAGAACTGCACAGCACAGACCCATAGACCGGCGTAAATCAAGTCCCGAAGGCCAAGACAATACCAGTATATGGGGTGCAGTATCCACCGGAACAGATACTACACTTTGATCTTAGCCAAAAGGCCAAGAAACGAGTAGAGCATTTATAAAATAAGATTTTATATGTATATGTGTATTATATATGTATATGTATATATGAAATCTTATTTTATAAATGCTCTACTTGAGCTAGATTGAGCACTTGGGTAAGTTAACAACAAGCTGTTATTTATTGCGTAATGTGATACTATTGAGTTCTCTTGAAGACTTGCTAGATGACCGCCGAATGTGCCATTGAGACGTTAATTTACTCTTTCATTTCCAGGCAATACATAGTTGGCACGTCGGTACGCACTTCGACTACTAAGTTAAATATTACTTTCGTATTGGGGTTCGAACCGTATGACCGGCATGTATTTGTCTCCTCCCATACTGGTGATTGCAGGTTTGGCATGAAACACATGTGTATATGGGTTAATTTTTGAATATTATTTATAAATAATTATGTATGTATATATATATATATATATATATATATACATATATGAAAATGAATGATGAAAATAAAGATTGAAAAAAGTACAATGTTTATTAATCATCAAATGTTTCAAACAAAGAATATACATATACACTTTTAATCTTTTCCTTAATCCAAAATTCATACTAGAATTGTCCAAAAGGACTCTTGGCACAGTGGATATAGTATTAAGTAAAATTCAGTTCTAAGTGATAGTCATCTAAAGGTTGAAGGTTCAATCCTCGATGTAGGCGATATGAAGAATTGCAAATTACTGAAGACTTCTCACAGTCATGGCTGACGGAACGAGAGCATGCTATCCCCGTGGACTAAATAAAGGGTTCCGTTCGAAATTCCGTCCAGATTCCCGAGTTTGACAGAAATATTCCTGAGTTCGTAAAGAGACACCTGAAGAAGGCCGGAGGTTACACCGACCGAAACGTTTTCCGAATAATCTAAATTATACAAATGAATTCACTTATTTATATAATAATTTATATAAACATGAATTGATATATTTATATAATAATTTATATAAACATGAATTCATATATTTATATAAACATGGATTCATATTATTATATATACTAATTACTATTATATAAATATTTATATATACTATTACTATTATATAAATATTTATATATACTATTACTATCATATAAATATTTATATATACTATTACTATTATATAAATATTTATATATACTATTACTATTATATAAATATTTATATATACTATTACTATTATATAAATATTTATATATACTATTACTATCATATAAATATTTATATATACTATTACTATTATATAAATATTTATATATACTATTACTATTATATAAATATTTATATATACTATTACTATTATATAAATATTTATATATACTATTACTATTATATAAATATAAATGTAAAAAATAAGTTTCAAAAGAAAGTTCTTTTTAATAAAAAATAAATATATATATATACGTGTGTTTAAATACAAATTAGAAGGTATGAATTCTCTCCAACTATTGGTAAAATAGCAAGTTGTGTTCAATGAATTATTTACAAAAGAAAATTTTCTAATAGGTAGTATTTTGACATTAAAGGGTTGATATGCTAAAACAGAGATAACCAAATCAATCAATTCAATGAACACACAAAAAAATATATTAGAAATGTAACTGAAATATTAAACACAAAAGTATAACAGTATTTTTTTATGTTTTTCTCTTTGGTATGTATTGAATGTTAACTGCAATGTATAAGGGTTAATTATCTCCCTTTGTTTTGTGACTGCCCCAAGGATTCATCTGACCTTAAATCACATTTTTATGTTTCACCCAATCAGATTCATTCCTACAACTTCGAACAGGATATTCTCCTTGAATCTGGCAAACCCAGTAAATAACTTGGCTTTCTAATGTAGCTGCTTGCAAATTGTTTATTGCTTCCATTTTCTTTGTGATATTGTCTTTTCAAGACCTTCCCCTCCATCTACTTCCTGGTGTGCGTTCCAGGCATGCATACGCACATACATACGTATACCCAGCCCCCATCCTCATCCTCACCATCGCAATCTCTTATAGAAACATTGATTCTCAAACGCATGTAACTTTATCCATATTTTCAATTTCCAAAGTCAACTTCTTCCTTTCACTCGCAATTTACTTTGCTCCCCACGAGGGCAGAGTTAGACAAAAGGTTGGGTTTTAATGTAGATGAAAATTGAGCTACCCCAAAAGGGGCACTCTGGATTCGGACAAAAATCCAAAATTGCCTCAGTCTAGAAGGATTGCACTTCACTGACCGAGGACAATATAGATGAAGGTGTAGTATCAGAACAGATACTACAGGTTGATCCTAGCCGTCTATCTTACAAGAATTTATTTATTGAAAACTGGCTGTCCCTATCCGGCGTTACCCGGGATTACACAATGCATTGATATTAATTGAAGAATGAGGGAGAAAAAAGAAGAAAAAAGCGGATAACAAGAACTGAGATCGAAAACGGGACAATAAGATGTTCAGCCTGATCCACTACCATATGAGCTATACACAGTCGGTCGGTGAGTGATAAATCTAAACCATAATAAATATAAACGTAAACAAAAAAACTAATGTAGTTCCCGAAAACAGCTTTACGTGTTTCTGTCATTGTTGACGCCATTTCCTGTCGGGCGTGTTTACAATCATTTCAGCTTGCCGATGATTCCACTGGGCACAGAGATTTACTAAAGATGTCTAAATCTGCCCTTTTGGATGAAATTGCAGTACATTGCTGAAATATGTAACATACAGTATCTAAATAAATTATATTAGCTCTCTTATATGATCGAACACTTTATTTGATTTCTTTTCATATACAACCTAACACTATATATATATATATATATATATATATATATATATAATTTAATATTATTTATTTAAAATTAATATTTTATAAGCCGCTTTAATAAGATTAAAGTTGAGCCCTGTTCGGGGAAGTTAAAATTAGACTGACACGTAGCTATAATTCACATTCCGACAACGTTCGTATAACTTTTAGTCAGTCTTTCTTGATATGCCGCCCTTCGCATCAATAGAACTTAAATTCCCCTTCTTTGCCTAATTGTTACAGCGCTTGCTTAAGGAGTCTAGGTTAACTCTGTGGCAGGGGTTCGAATTCTGCGACCGTCCGAGATTATCATCCCTGCACCGATGAGAGTAAAACGCTAGCGTATGTAAGTAAAAATAATTTCATATTTTTTATTTCACATTAATATTGGTATATCTATCTATCTATCTATCTATCTATCTATCTATCTATCTATATAGATAGATAGATAGATAGATAGATAAAGATATATATATTAACCCCTCTTTCTTTCTCTCTCTCTCTCTCTCTCTATATATATATATATATATATATATATATATATATATATATATACAGAGAGAGAGAGAGAGAGGGGCTAATTCTAGCTACTATATCCATAAAATAAGATTAACGAGTTGAAATCGCTGTTTTGAAGGGAAAATGTTATTTCCGCCTTATAAAACATATTTAGAAAATTAGGCCAAGTTTTAAAGAATCGATTTTTGAAAATCCATGGATTAAGGAAAGACACAAATTTTTTTTTATATCTCTTGTTTAAACTAACTGATGATTTAATAAATATAGTATTTTATCCAATTTTTATTCTCATCATTCATTCTTTTATATTACTGCTCTGTCTTGTATATCGAGCATTTATAATTTAAAGATTAAATTTTATCTTTATTTATCCTCTTATATATATATATATGTATATATATATATATATATATATATAATTTCTTTTCATATACAACCTGACACATTATATATATATATATATATATATATATATATATATATATATATATATATATATATATATATATATATATATATATATATTAATGACAACATATGTATTAGCATATACTATCAGTGCCCTTTTTACTTTGCAGTCTCCTTAAATGGCGTATTAGTGGGTTCCCCCACGTGTGAGTTTGCTCTTTTCTTTGTTTTTTGTTTGTTTTCACCCTAAAAATGAACCACTGTATAGTGTAGGTTTTTTCAAGACACTTTAATCCAAGAACTGTTTATTCTTTGTGAAGTTTTCTGATGATTTTGTAATGTTGCAGAGATGATATTGCCATAAAATTGTTGTTTGGCACGAGACAAATGAAACGGACCGTAAAATTGTATCTCACAGAAATCTTATGTTTTTTTGAAATGTGAAAAAACAAAAATAAAAATAATAAAATAAAAACATAGTTATTGGAATATAATATGAACCTGGACTTCACCGACCTGGTCGGATCACAAAAAAACTTTCTGCGTGATGAGACCTCAGCTCTTGATAGCTGTAGATCGATACCATCGACATGTCATGTAGCAGACCTCGTACATGTTCGAATAAAAGCATTCACTATATATATATATATATATATATATATATATATATATATATTCATTGTACACAATGAACGTGTAAAGAAAAAACGTTTCGGTTTGATAAGATCTGGCTATATATATATATATATATATATATATATGTGTGTGTGTGTGTGTGTGTACTGAGGCGTTTTTAAATGTGTTTTTAAACGTACTTTTGAACCGTATCTTTATGTATTTTAAAATGTACTTTAAAACGTACATTTTGAAATTCTTTAAAATTCTTGAAAACGATATCCTTGGTTTTAGCCCGAAACAATTGTTTGCCTTGATTAAAAACGTTTTTTTCCTGTGAACATCTATCCTTCATCATCATTTTTTTAAGGATAAAATAATTAAAAGTTTGTAAAAATAGCCCTAGTCACGCACTATAAGGCTATAGCTGACTTTATGTTATAAAATAATCCTACGTTTGAAGAACTTTGAATGTTGAATTGGAACACACACACGCACACACACACACACACACACACACACACACACATATTATATATATATATATATATATATATATATATATATATATATATATATATATATATATATATATTTATTTTGGTACAGAAAAATTAGTACAACATTCGTACCGTCGGTTTCAAGCTCGGAAAGTCTTAGCCATCCGGCTCTCTTCAGCTTCTGTTGTCATCTGTTTTGGAAATGTGAAGTCACGTGACACTTTCGTTGGGACGCGTTATTTGCTCAGCGTGTTGTGTATGTTTGTTTGAATTTAAATTTAGTGTAATGAAACGGTTGAGATATAAAACCGGAGGAGATTTGGAGAGATATAATAATATAAGATTAAAGGGAAAAAAAATTATATATAATAAAATAAAAATAAAATAAAAATAAAAATTAAAATTAAAATTAAAATTAAAATTAAAACAGATGACAACAGAAGCTGAAGAGAGCCGGATGGCTAAGACTTTCCGAGCTTGAAACCGACGGTACGAATGTTGTACTAATTTTTCTGTACTAAAATAAATAAATATTATGCTCTTAATTTTTAACTTTAATTCTTAATTAATCGAGCACTCTGCTGGGATTTTTCCTATTATATTACAAAGAAGTTATATATATATATATATATGGCTAAATATGGAGGATATATTTCGCCGTAAATATAACCCCCTTAGTTTCGCATTTTAACTAGTGGCTTACTACTTGAGTGATGAATTTCTGGGAGGGTAAGCTTGTCTCAATATTGTTAGAAAGGGTTTACTAATAAATACTATATAAATTCCATATAAACACTTATGTAGAAGAAACTTTTTTAATAGTTGATTGAATGGACGGTTTGACACATTGAGACTAGCTCTATAATGATCTGCTTAAATGAGTTTCGCACCATAAACATTCAGGTAACTTTAATATAAAAATAAATTATCTTCAAATAAACTGGAACTTTATAAATAAATTATAGTACATATTAAATATTTTAGCAAATATTACCGAATTAAAGTTTTTAAACTGATCGCACTAATTTTTTTTGGGAGATACTAGCTTTGAACGAAAAAAAAAATCAAAATGGCTGATTAGTTTGATCGTACACATGTGAGTGTTTGCTGTAAAATTTTTGTTTGTTCTTTTGTTTATTTTCACCTTAAAATGAAACTGATGTATGATGTGGGTGTTTTTCAAGACACTCTAATCTAAGAACTCTTATTATTTGTGAACTTTTTCTGATGATTTTGTAGTGTTGCAGAGACGATATTGACATACAAATGTTGTTTGGCACAAAACAAATGAAACGGACCGTTAAATATATCTCACAGAAATTTAGAATTTTTGGAAATGTGAAAAAAATAAAAATAAAAGTAATAAAACAAACCATGGTTATTGGAATATAATAAAAAACTGTTCTATATATATATATATATATATATATATATATAGATAGATAGATAGATAGATAGATAGATAGATAGTTCACCCCCCCCCCCCCCTTAGGGGAGGACGAACACTCTCTAGATAGAAATATTTGCTTTCTCTTTATTAATGCTGTCTGACCAGCAGTGTGGGCAAGAGTGTTGGATAAAAGTTAAAGCCTAATTTAATTTGGTGTTCAAATCCTGCAACCGGTAGCCTCTCTTTTAAATATGCACAGTGATACCTCTTGATTAAGATGAAATATTTATGCATGTGGATATTAAAAAATTATTATCATAAAAAATATTTTATATGTATATATAGTTAGAGAGAGGTAAATATGTATGTATATAAGGTGACATATATATATTATAAAAAATAATATAAACAGATACGTGTTTCGTCTTTTGAAGACTCATCAGTATGGCGTTATCCAACCACCGCACTAAGCTCAAAGCTGGAACCTTTGACATTCAGTTCGCATCGCTTATGAAAGTGCAGTGTCCTAACTGTCTGTGCCGGCTTGCCAGTTGTTGCAAAGTAGGAGAAATGTTACCATATTTAATTATGCTAATTGCTTTCAGTAGAGGATCCAATTCCGTTCAAGTAAAACTCTTGCATAATAGCTTAGGTACCTAGCGGAGTGCTTATGTATTGTACTAGCAAGGCTACCCGGCGCTGTCCGGAGACCTGAACAAAAAAGAAGAGTTAAAAAGCGTGTGAAACATCTTTCTTTTAAAACCCCTTTCTCTCTCTCTCTCTTTACCATCTCTCTATCCCCTCTTCTATCTCCTTCTCCTCTCCCACCTCTCTCCCTCTTTTTCCATTGGCCCCTCTACCTCTCTTACCTTCATCTCTCTATCCCCATTTTCTATCTATCACTCTTTACCTCCTCTCTCCCCTCTCTCTTCCCTCTTCCTCTCCCATCCCCCTCTCACCTCTTCCCCTCTCTCTCTACCAGCTCCTCTCTACCTCACTCGTCCTCATCTCTATATTCCCCTTCTTCTCTATCATACAGGAGACTAGAAAGAGGACCTTGGGTTTGCATTCGACAGCCCCGTAATTCTCGCTTCCCTTATTTTGTCTTTTAGTCCTCACATACCCTGGTCAATATATATATATATATATATATATATATATATATATATATATATATAATGAAGAAGAATGGAAAGGAATTAGAGAAGCAAAAGTCAAATCATAATTCAATAATTATGATTTGACTTTTGCTTCTCTAATTCCTTTCCATTCTTCTTCATTCTACCTGCTCTATCCTGGATATTGAGCTATATACTCTTCACAATAGGTTTCACTTTTCATAAAAGTTTGCTTTTAGTACACCACTTTATATATATATATATATATATATATATATATATATATATATATATATATATATATATATATAAAATAAAAGTCACTACTTAAATTCCCGACAGTTCAACTTCAACTTCAACTTCTGAAAAACTACTCTCATTCTCGGTCCACGGAAGTATTTTAAAATGGCCCGAATTCTCAAAATTACTTCCGAATAAGTGCGTTCCACCTACGATTGAACTAAACATCTTTCTATTGGATTTACTTCATTCTTGAACTTTTTCAATGCTGCCTTCACGAAAACCCTTCTTTTCCATCTTTAAATCCCCTTTCACTGGACACCTTATCAACGGACATTTACCAACTGGACAGACCCCATATCTTTTTACACGCACATTCTCACTCTCCATTACTTAATATTTTTTTCAAATTTTTAATTTTGGCTTTTCCACCGCCAACTTATCTATCTATGTAATTCCTCTGATGATAAGATTTTAATCTCTGAAAAGCCCTGGCTTAAGGAAAGAATAATATACATGTTTTTACAAAGTACACCTTGCATTGAACAATCGAAGTTGAAATAAATTTGTCATTCGTACATGTTTATCCCTCTTCTTTCATCTATCTTTACACACACACACACACACATATATATATATATATATATATATATATATTTATATATATATATATATATATATATATATATATATATATATATATATAGTGAATGGTTTTATTCAAACATGTACAAGGTCTGCTACACTGGCATGTCGATGTTATCGATCTACAGCTCTCAAGAGCTGGGGTCTCATCAGGCAGAGAATTTTTTATTATGATCCAACCGGGTCGCTGAATTTCAGGAAGAATTTTATTGAGCACTCTTTTATAGGCCCGGTTTGATTCCCTTTGGATTTCTACCCTGTGGATTTTTACCCTACCTGGATTACTATATATATATATATATATATATATATATATATATATATATATATATAAAGGGAGAGAGAGATAAAGCAAGATATGCATAGTTGAAATTAAAAATATTGGTAAAATACTTTGAAATCTGACATATATGATGCTTTATTCTTGTTCCATCTAAAAACAATAAACGCAAAATGTGTGCCAACCGTGATCTTACTTGATTAATTAACCCTTGAAAACTAAACCCTAACCCTAACCCTAACCTTTAAAAACTAACAACACCCCCACCATAATTCTCGTGCGAAGTGATCCATTTTTTCCCCTCAAAGTAACAACAAATCTGAAGAGAGTCAGGAAGTCGGACACCTCCAGAACTCGAAACCGACGGTACTGATGTTGTACTGATTTTCTGTACTAAATAATATATATATATACATAGAGAGAGAGAGAGAGGGAGGGAGAGAGAGAGAGAAAGAGAAAGAGAAAGAGAAAGAGAGAGAGAGAGAAAGAACGAAAGCAAGATATGCATATTTGAAATTAAAAATATTGGTAAAATACATTGAAATCTGTATCTGACATATATGTTGCTTTATTCTTGTTCCATCTAGAAACAATAAACGCAAAATGTGTGCCAACCTTGATCTTACTTAATTAATTACCCCTTGAAAACTAAACCCTACACCCTAACCATAACCCTAACCTTTGAAAACTAATAACGTCCCCACCATAATTCTCGTGCGAAGTCATCCATTTTTTTCCCCTCAAAGTAACAACAAATCTGAAGAGAGTCAGGAAGTCGGACACCTCCAGAACTCGAAACCGACGGTACTGATGTGGTACTGATTTCCTGTACTCAATAATATATATATAGAGAGAGAGAGGGAGGGAGAGAAAGAGAAAGAGAGAGAGAGAGAAAGAGAAAGAAAGCAAGATATGCATATTTGAAATTAAAAATATTGGTAAAATACACTGAAATCTGTATCTGACATATATGTTGCTTTATTCTTGTTCCATCTAGAAACAATAAACGCGAAACGTGTGCCGACCTTGATCTTAAACCATTCTTCTCTGACTAATTCTACGATGGAAACAGTGCAGCCCTTAGAGTCTTAAAACTCTCCGAGGCAACAACAACATTAAACAACTCATTACAGACTCCTGTGGTTCTGGCCTTTTATTCCTGTATTAGCTTGCACCATGGTGCAAGTGGAATTTCATATCCCAGAGCTCTGGATAATTTCGAGGTAATTCCCATTATGATTAAATTCCTGGTGGTTTGTACCGGAAATGATTTACAAAATTCTGTATATTGAGAGAGATCTTTTTCGAAGTGTGGACGGTCCTCTCTTCTTTTTTTCCCCCATTTTATTTCCGGATCAAGAATCCAAAAATAATTCTTCAAAGTAGCTTGATGCTTGAGATTCAAGCCATAAACAAATTGTCCAGTCAGATTCTATTCTAGCCAACCAACGAACAGAATTTTTATTTGGTCATCATTTTGAGATAAAAGCTCTCAAGTATGCAATTATATGTCGATTCATTTGCACTTTGATAATAGTTACCAGTCTTGAATATTTAATAGTATTCAGTATGTATATTCATATTATACATCTTGTGAAAGTGTAGGCAATTTATATATCTATCTACATATATAATATATAATTATGAATATTTGTTTTATCTACATACACATACGTTTCATCCTTACGGGAATCGTCAGTGTAGAGAAGAATTATTTATACCGGTCGCTTGACTCGAACCCTGGAACACGAGTCATGTTTCAAACTCAAATTCCGACGTCCTAGTCCACACGGCCGCTATTAACAACCCGGTAAATCAGCGACAGATTAATGCTATTTAAAAACAGCCGTCATCTAAGTGTTCTACTACTGAAAGGAACATGTATATATATATATATATATATATATATATATATATATATATGTCTCTTTCTCTCTCTCTCTCTTTCTCTCTCTCTCTCTCTCTCTCTCTCTCTCTATATATATATATATATATATAAGGTTAATACAACAAAAGATATAAGAGTCAACTAGTATCTTGAGTTCATTTTCGTTTGTGCTGTTGTCTTATCAAGGAGAAGTGTTCGCTTTCGGATTTCTTACGCTATCTACTGGGCTCGCGAGAGCTTTATTACCTTTGAATGAATTATTTTTCTTTTGAGTAATTTTAACGGACCCGGAAGAAAAAATGGCCGAATACATCACATCAGTTTAATTTTATTTGAATTGGATTTTATGGTTTGCATTACTCCTATCAGTTCTTAGGGACTCTGAATTTGGACATTATAATATTTAACACCAAGTGAGTTTTCTGAACTTTTCATATGATTCGTTTTCTCTATCGTTTTTTTTTATCGTTTTATTAATTTGCATACACCTTGAATACAATTTTCACTGTTATCTACTGCATCGATAGCAAACAATTTTCCCCGCATGGATACCTTTTGTCGTTTTTGGACCACCATTCACCAATTAGATTATTTTTTAATCAACCTCTTTGATATCTTGCCTTTTTTTAGACTTGTTGACTTGGATGAACTGTATAGTTTCACTAAAAAGTATGTTTTGGGCCGATATATTTGATGTTTTGTATACCTTTATGTATTTTTATATATATTTTTTTATATATTTTTTAAAGTTTAATTTTTATTACCTGCAGTAAGACCATTGCGGTAATGGTCCTCTGAGAAGATTTTCTTTGAAAATTCATGAGTTAAGGACTTTAAAGAACTTTACCTGAACATTGAATTGTAATAAAATTTGATTCGCACCTTATTTTATTCTTTCACTTTATCTATTGCTATATATATATTTGATTCGCACCTTATTTTATTCTTTCACTTTATCTATTGCTATATATATATATATATATATATATATATATATATATATATGTATATATATATATATATATATATATATATAAGGTAGGTGTGTATATATATTTATACATTTATATGTATAGGATAAGCTCCTAAACTAATGAACGGATCATTATGAGTTTTGGAATATATATTCTTGGCAACCCGTTGAGTAACATGGGAGCGTTATTTATTTTTGTAAACTTTACTATTTAAGGGGTGCACTCACCCAAACTCGCGCGCACCCCTATAAAACCTTTAAGATAAGTTATATACAAAAAAGTTAATAGAGAAAAGAATTGCTCTACATCACATTTTAAGATATATTAAGTAAGATATATGTATGTGCTTGGTAAAGTCCTAAACTATTGAACTTATCAATTATTACTTTTTTTTTTTAACATAGTTCACCTCAAACAAGGCAGGCCGCCACTGTAGACATAAGGGGCTACTGAGAAAAAAGAGTGAAAGTTTGAGGGAGGGTCAACCTAAATTAGGAGCTGCGCAGCGTGATGTCTGTTTACATTAGTTTTAAATTTCTGCATGTCAGTCCCGTCAGGAAAATAGGGAGCAGGGAGGGAGTTCCAGAGTCCAGCATCACGAGGAAAGAAGCTTTTGGAGTAGAAAACTCTTCGGCATCTGGGGACCTCCACAGTGAATGGATGGGATTTGGCAGATTGTCGGGTTGGCCTAGTGAATTTACGTCGTGGGGGTACCAGAGCAGCAAGCTCATCAGAGCACAATTATGGAATATGTATACTTGGCAACAGAGTCAGTAACATAATCACATTATTTTTTTTTTGAAACTTTACCATTTAGAGAGGTTCTTTCCAAATATGATCTAAGGTTAAGTTCGGATTCTAACTCTGCCTGATGAGATCTCAGTTTATAATAGCTGTTGATCGATAACATCGACATGCCAGTGTCGTAGATTTTGTACATGTCTGTGTAAATAAAAATAATCATATATAAAAGCTCTATTTTATATTGAGCACTTTTTATAAACCCGGTTGAAATTCTTTGGATTATTACCCTGTGGATGTTTTACCTGGATTATTATTATTATTATTATTATTATTATTATTATTATTATATATATATATATATATATATATATATATATATATATATATATATATATATATATATATATATATATATTAGAAAAGAAAGAAGAAATTAATTTACCTTTTCATTTGCAATTTCGAAATAAATCGATACTTGTTGAAAATCGATTCAGTCCCTTTAAAGAAAGGACCAGTTGAACATAAATGCTAAATATTTGTCTAGGAAATAAAACAATATTGCGAAACAGAACTATTTGTGATATTAAAATCAAAACAATCATTGAATTAAAAAACAAAGAACAATAACAAACAATGGTTAATGAATAAAATGTCCTTTTTCAAAGCCAATATGCAAATTAGTTAACCTTACGACTGATATCGCATGTACATCAGTTGTATGTAAAAAAATGTTGCGTCTATTGTGTAAAGTTGAATTAACTTGAAATACGGCGTTTTGACTTTACCGTTAGTGCAAGAAATAGGCCCAACTTTCGCATTTATTCATTTAGATCAGGGCAACCTCCGGCCCGCGTCCTACATCCGGCCCGCGAAGACTTAGCGTCCGGTCCGCCACTCTGCTAGGCTTTATTATTACAATCCGGCCCTCCCAGTAAAACAAATATCATTTTGAAAATGAAGTACATGAAGTCTCACCATCGCTCCCAACTCTCGGACTGCCACCTCAATGACATTCTTCTGTAGTCTACCTCAACGATCGAGCCAGACATGGAAATACTTTTTCATGGCAAACAGCACCAGTAGTCTCATTGATTTGTAGAGTGTTCAATGCAATTTTGTACAATTTATTCATGTAAACAAAATATAGTAATTCTGATATTTCGTTTTTCACTTTCCCCCGCAATCTCCTTCCAAAAGTCTCATCTGGCTCTCACTCTGAAAAGGTTGCCCACCCCTGATTTAGATATATATATACAAGCGAAACCTTTATCTCGCCATTGCCCAGGAAAATTGAGGAACATATTGTTACATTGCTGCTTACCTCGTTGGGCTGGGTGCTCCCGGGTTTCATCTTGCTGACTCTTGTATCTTATGTTTCGTTGTTGTTGTTAATGCTTACACTGTTGGACTTGGCTTTACTAGAAAAATCACACGGATGCTGATCTGTTGTTTGTTTAGCAGTTTTATTTCAACAGACAAGACACAAAAAACTGAACTCGTGTGTAGTCAGTAGTAGACAGTGAAAAAGAGACAGAACAAAAGGAGTTATTGGGAGATATTTACTTGAGTCATTCTGGACCCGCTGCTCCCCTCCCGGCCTTCCTCGCTGGCAGCAGCGGTCGTTTTTACATCTGTGTCAGCCAACTGTCTGGAACGAAAGCGAGCGAAGTCTGCACGGACGGAAGTGACGTAACTTCCTTCTTCCGTTTTCTCTCTCCTACCTCTTTGGGCGTCTCGTCGATCTGGCACCTTTCAATATCTAACACTCATGAAACTCCTGCTCCCACTCCTTATGCTAATGTTACGCTTCTGCTTGATACACAGTAGTGTATGAATAATAACGAAAAAAGCCTAAATAATACCCCCCCTCTAAAACGGGAATTGTTTTGGTGAAGATGAAAAAAATTAATTCTTAAAAGGAATCAAACCCTTATGTTTTTAGGAATCTTAGATAGTTATTCACCATATATACAGGGGTTGGATAAAATAAGGGAAACACCTTGAGAATTTTGCATCAATTTTTAAAACACCTATAAAAATTTAAAATATTTCCAAAATGTTTGTTTCATACTTTTATTTATGGTTATTGTTGTCCTGAATTGATTGGTTGAATTTGTTTTTTATTTCAAAGAGTGGATATTAGTTAGAAAAATTTAAATGACAGATCTATCAGATTTCCAAAGAGGGCAGATTATTGGTGCCCGTATGGCAGGTGCTACTGTAATGGAAGTGGCTGAGATGGTGGCCGTATCGAAGAGGAACTGTCTCAGAGGTGATGACAGCCTATGAAAAAGAAGGGAAGACATCCTCCTCTAAAGAAAATTCTGGAAGAAGGCCGAAGCTGTCTTAAAGAGATCGTAGAGCCCTCGCAAGGATTGTGAAGAAAGAGCACAAAACAACGACACCCAAAATTACAGCAGGGCTTACCAATCATCAGGATAATCCTTTTTCAACAAAAACTGTTCGCCGAGAGCTTCACAAGTCCGGATTACATAGGAGGGTTTCAAGGAGTTTCCATTATTTTGTCCAACCCCTGTATATATATATATATATATATATATATATATATATATATATATATATATATATATATATATGTATTCTTTCCGAAAATATGTTGGCCAAAAACTTTGATGGATATAATAGTTTGTTGAGTGTATATAAGTCAAAAAGCCACCTAAAATAGTATTGGCATCAATGTTTATTATTATCATTATTATTATTATTAGTAGTAGTAGTAGTAGTAGTAGTAGTAGTAGTAGTAGTGTTACATTAAACGGCACCAAACAGACATTTGTTGCATTATCTTAAACACTTTTTATCTTAAACACTTTTTTCTATCAATACTGATGTACGTTGCACTTATTGATTATTATACTTCGGACTAACAACTTATTTTAAGCACTGTTCTTTTTAAACAACTTATTTTAAACACTGTTCTTTTTAAACAACTTATTTTAAACACTGTTCTTTTTAAACAACTGATTTTAAACACTGTTCTTTTTAAACAACTGATTTTAAACACTGTTCTTTTTAAACAACTTGTTTTAAACACTGTTCTTTTTAAACAAATTATTTTAAACACTGTTCTTTTTAAGTTACTTAATTGAAACACTGTTCTTTTTAAACAACTTATTTTAAACACTGTTCTTTTTAAACATCTTAATTTAAACACTGTTCTTTTTAAACAACTTATTTTAAACACTGTTGTTTTTAAACAACTTATTTTAAACACTGTTGTTTTTAAACAACTTATTTTAAACACTGTCGTTTTTAAACAATTTAATTTAAACACTATTCTTTTTAAATAACTTATTTTAATCACTGTTCTTTTTAAACAACTTATTTTAAACACTGTTCTTTTTAAGTAACTTAATTGAAACATTTTTAAACAACTTATTTTAAACGCTGTTCTTTTTAAACAACTTAATTTAAAAACTCTTCTTTTTAAACAACGTAATTTAAACACTGTTCTTTTCAAACAACTTATTTTAAACAGTGTCGTTTTTAAACAACTTATTTTAAACACTGTTGTTTTTAAACAACTTATTTTAAACACTGTTGTTTTTAAACAACTTATTTTTAACATTGTTCTTTTTAAACAACTTATTTTAAACACTGTTCTTTTTAAACAACTTGATTTAAACATTGTTCTTTTCAAACAACTTATTTTAGACAGTTTTCTTCTTTAAAACATATTTTCTTTTTAACACTTTACTTATATTAAACATGGTACACTTTTCTTCTCAAACATTGTTCTTTTTTAACACTTTTCTTTTTAAACTCTTTTTAAGCATGGTACACTTTTTCTTTCTTTTTTTAACACATAACAGCTTTTTTTTCAGTTTTTCAAATTAGGACCCGAAAATGTTCAATTGCACACAACAAGTTACCTTATCATTTCTCTCTTCGTCCATAGGTCGTCGTCGTACTCTGTACCGTGGGTTCCATTGCGTCTCTGGCCGTGATCGATTCTGGTGGTCTTTGTTCTGCGGACAAACTTTATTTTCAGGCAGGAGACAAAACTCGGAGACAGTTTTTTTTTTCAGAGAGAGATTCGATTCTTTTATTCGATGTCTTGGTTGTGGAGGGGTTTCCATCTATTCGTCTCGTCCATTCGTCTCATTCATACTTTTCGTTGTGGGGTGTGACGGATGCATGGGGATATTTGTCGGATCTCATTCGAGGTCCAGACCATAAGACGAGCGGCTACATCGTGAACTTGTCGTTCTCACTTCCAAAGCGTTCTCTAACAAAAACTCTAGTTTACCAGAAAAACAAATGACGTAACAGAAACTTGCCTCCGTCGGCCAATCAGATACGACATTCAAAATCGTACCATATCTGACCTTCTCTGACCCGAGATTCCCTGTGTCGGCGTCGACTCTGTCACTTTGTTATGGTCTGACAAAAATGATTAACTCATAACAATCCCCTCCAGTGCATGTCAGCTTAACCCGCACTTATTGTCTCAACTGACCCCAGCCATAATTCATACTAGCTAACTTAATCGTTTACAAAGATATGTGGCCCCTCCATAATATAACAGTAGTAGTCGTAGTAGAAGTAGTAGTAGTAGTAGTAGTAGTAGTAGTAGAAATTGTATCCACTTATGAAACATATTTTACTGCAAGAGTATTTCATGCAAAATTTGGTGGAATTCGACCCAATAATTTTAACAGATAAATGTTTATTCTTTTTCGTATGATTAGCAGTATTAATATTTTGATCCAATTCTAACAAATAGATTCTTAATACTATTTCAAGCTATGATAATACTATTTCAAGCTATGAAAATACTATTTCAAGCTATGATAATACTATTTCAAGCTATGATAATGCTATTTCAAGCTATGAAAATACTATTTCAAGCTATGATAATACTATTTCAAGCTATGATAATACTATTTCAAGCTATAATAATGTTATTTCAAGCTATGATAATACTATTTCAAGCTATGATAATACTATTTCAAGCTATGATAATACTATTTCAAGCTATGATAATACTATTTCAAGCTATGAAAATACTATTTCAAGCTATGATAATACTATTTCAAGCTATGAAAATACTATTTCAAGCTATGATAATACTATTTCAAGCTTGAAAATACTATTTCAAGCTAATAAAATACTATTTCAAGCTATGAAAATACTATTTCAAGCTATGATAATACTATTTCAAGCTATGAAAATACTATTTCAAGCTATGATAATACTATTTCAAGCTATGAAAATACTATTTCAAGCTATGATAATACTATTTCAAGCTATGAAAATACTATTTCAAGCTATGATAATACTATTTCTTAGCAATAGCACCTACATCATATCAAGGATGCTACACATCAAAGTTGGTGCAATTCTGTCGAGTAGTTTGGAGCCTATACGAAACCAACCGTTAGAAACAGACTCAAAATGCTCAATTTAAGAGATTTGTTTATACTTTGCACATGTTTGATTTTTAGAGGATTTTTGTGTTTACTGTAAGTTTATATTCTCTTCTCAATGTTCAAGTAGGGTTAGCAATGGTAGGTGTCTTCGAGAATCAGCAGAATAATTTCAAAAGGCATACACACATCTTCAAGCATAGATACAGATCAAGCGTATCACCCCACACCGTTCCCCTAACAATAAAAATAGAAGAATAAGATGAATACGTAAAGTTGTCAGTTCAAAGTGAATCAGCCCTCGAAAAAAAAAAGAAAGTGTTAGAATAAAGATCTAAGTTCTGTCATGGAACTGATAAAAGAAAGTGAAAATCTTTTTTCTCAGTGTAGAATCGACTTTGAAAAGAAGAAAGCGAAAATAGTATTTGAAAAAGTCATTGCTTTCAAAAGCGCCCATTCAATCTGCAGGTTGAGCTATGATAATACTATTTCAAGCTATGAAAATACTATTTCAAGCTATGAAAATACGGGTGACGGAATTAAGTACATCTCGGAATTAAGTTCATATCTCGTCGAGAAACTAGAAATCTCGTAAGCGAAATCTCGTCTAAAACTAGAACTTGCGAAATGCCAGATTTGACGAAAATCTCAATTCTATTTTTGGTATCAACTCTTCATAAAAACTATCAAACCCTCTTAATTCTTCACTGTTCACTTGATATGTTGAAATTTTGGCTTGAAATTCTTCAGTTTCTCATCTTATTTTAACTTAAACTTATGTTTCTAATTTTTAATTTAAAATGTAATTTGTAAAGTAGTATATTTATCATATTTGTAAAGAAATTTGTAAAGTATATTTATACATATTTTTTAACGAAATTTGAAAAGTAGAATATTTCTCATATTGTTTTTTAAGAAATTGAGTCCAATAAAAATATTAAAAATGATATTACAATTTATTTCTCTTTATTTTCATTCGTATTTTTCTGAAAACAACAAGATTATCTTTAAAAGAGCTTGAAATTTCTGCACAAAAATAATAGTCGCAATATGAGTGTAGGTAAAAAATAAAGTAAATGTCAATAATGAAGCAAAAATAAGATAAAACTTTTTTTTAATTCGTACAATTTGTAATTAAAAGAAAAAAAAATAGATGTATTAGTTGAATAACAAATCAAATTGATAAATCTATTATTTCTATGATTAAATTAATTCCGAAATGAACCTAATTTCGAACTATGAAAATACTATTTAAACCCCGAAAATAATATTTCGAACTATGAAAATACTATTTCGAACTATGAAAATACTATTTAGAACAATGAAAATACAATTTCGAGCTATGAAAATACTATTTCAAACAATGAAAATACTATTTAGAACTATGAAAATACTATTTCAAACTTTGAAAATACTATTTCGAACTATGAAAATACAATTTCGAGCTATGAAAATACTATTTCAAACAATGAAAATACTATTTAGAACTATGAAAATACTATTTAGAACTATGAAAATACTATTTCGAACTATGAAAATACAATTTCGAGCTATGAAAATACTATTTCAAACTATGAAAATACTATTTAGAACTATGAAAATACTATTTAGAACTATGAAAATACAATTTCGAGCTATGAAAATACTATTTAGAACTATGAAAATACTATTTAAAACTATGAAAATACTATTTAGAACTATGAAAATACTATTTAGAACTATGAAAATACTATTTCGAGCTATGAAAATACTATTTAGAACTATGAAAAAATAATTTTCAAACTATTAAAATACTATTTAGAAGAATGAAAATACTATTTAGAACTATGAAAATACTATTTAGAACTATGAAAATACTGTTTCAAACTTACGTACGAAAATGGGAAAAACAGAGAATATTATAAAGATGTATGGATGCATCTAAAAATGTTACTTTAAACTTAAATATTACAGACCAACAAAAATGTAATTTGAAACTAAAGTATGACAGACCTACACAAATGCTATTTCAAACCTAAGCATTATAAAGAAAGACTATTATACAAATGCATAGACGCATTTTGAAATAGTATTTTAAACTTAGATCTGACACATCTACAAAAATACTATTTTAAAATTAAGCATGACATACCTACAAAAATGATTTTACAAAATTAGACAGACCTACCAAAATGCTATTTAAAAATTAGGTATGACAGAATTACCAAAATGCTATTTAAAAATTATGTATGACAGACTAAACAAAATGCTATTTAAAAATTATGTATGACAGACCTACCAAAATGCTATTTAAAAATTAGGTATGACAGACCTACCAAAATGCTATTTAAAAATTAGGTATGACAGACCTACCAAAATGCTATTTAAAAATTATGTATGACAGACCTACCAAAATGCTATTTAAAAATTATGTATGACAGACCTTCTAAAATGCTATTTAAAACTTAAGTATGACAGACCTACCAAAATGCTATTTAAAAATTAAGTATGACAGATCTACTAACATCTTATTTCAAACATAAGAATGGCAGACATATAAAAATGCTCTTACAAACTTAAGCCTGACCGACATACAAAAATGATATTTCAAACTGAGGTATGACAGACCATATAAAAATTATATTCCAAACAAGTATGACAGACCTAAAAAAATGCTATTTAAAAATTATGTAAGACAGACCTACCAAAATGCTATTTAAAAATTAAGTAATACAGACCTACCAAAATGCTATTTAAAAATTAGGTATGACAGACGAAACAAAATGCTTTTTAAAAATTAGGTATGACAGACCTACCAAAATGCTATTTAAAAATTATGTATGACAGACCTACCAAAATGCTATTTAAAAATTATGTATGACAGACCTACCAAAATGCTGTTTAAAAATTAGGTATGACAGACCTACCAAAATGCTATTTAAAAATTAGGTATGACAGACCTACCAAAATGCTATTTAAAAACTAGGTATGACAGAGCTACCAAAATGCTATTTAAAAACTAGGTATGACAGACCTACCAAAATGCTATTTAAAAATTAGGTATGACAGACTTACCAAAATGCTATTTAAAAATTAGGTATGACAGACCTACCAAAATGCTATTTAAACATTAGGTATGACAGACTTACCAAAATGCTATTTAAAAACTAAGTATGACAGACCTACCAAAATGCTATTTAAAAATTAGGTATGACAGACTTACCAAAATGCTATTTTAAAATTAGGTATGACAGAGCTACCAAAATGCTATTTAAAAATTAGGTATGACAGACATACCAAAATGCTATTTAAAAATTATGTATGACAGACCTACCAAAATGCTATTTAAAAATTAGGTATGACAGACCTACCAAAATGCTATTTAAAAATTAGGTATGACAGAGCTACCAAAATGCTATTTAAATATTATGTATGACAGACCTACCAAAATGCTATTTAAAAATTAGGTATGACAGACCTACCAAAATGCTATTTAAAAATTATGTATGACAGACCTACTAAAATGCTATTTAAAAATAGGTATGACAGACCTACCAAAATGCTATTTAAAAATTAGGTTTAACAGACCTACCAAAATGCTATTTAAAAATTAGGTATGACAGACCTACCAAAATGCTATTTAAAAATTAGGTATGACAGACCTACCAAAATGCTATTTAAAAATTAGGTATGACAGACCTACCAAAATGCTATTTCAAAATTAGGTATGACAGACCTACCAAAATGCTATTTAAAAATTAGGTATGACAGACCAAACAAAATGCTACTAAAATGTTATTTCAAACATAAAAATGGCAGACATATAAAAATGCTCTTACAAACTTAAGCCTGACCGACCTACAAAAATGATATTTCAAACAGACCATATAAAAATTATATTTTAAACAAGTATAACAGACCTAAGAAAATGCTTCTTATAAACTAAAAGTATGACAGACTTACCAAAATGCTATTTAAAACTTAAGTATGACAGATCTACTAACATCTTATTTCAAACATAAGAATGGCAGACATATAAAAATGCTCTTACAAACTTAAGCCTGACTGACCTACCAAAATGATATTTCAAACTGAGGTATGACAGACCATATAAAAATTATATTCCAAACAAGTATGACAGACCTATCAAAATTCTATTCAAACTTAAGTATGACAGAGACACTAAAATGCTATTCTAAACTTAAGTATGACAGTCCTAACAAAATGCTATTTAAAAATTAAGCATGGCAGATCTATAAAAATTATATTTAAAACTTAAGTATAACAGATCTACCTACAAAAATGCTATTTCAAACTTAAGCATCACAGACCTAAGAAGATGCTATTTCCAACTTAAGTATGACAGACCTATCAAAATGCTATTCCCTTCTTAATATGACAGACGTACCAAAATGCTATTTCAAACTTAAACATGGCAGATGTACGGAATTGCTATTTCAAACTTCAAAATGCTATTCCAAACGGAGTATGACAGACCTTCAAAAATGTTAGTAGAAACATAATTATGACAGACCATCTGACAGACATCTAAAATAAGATGCATCTATTCCATCTGCATGCTTAAAGATGAAGATACTATTTTCAACTGAAGTTTGATGGAGAGACAGAGAGACCGACAGAGCCTCTAACATATATGTGTTGACGCATTTAAAACAATTCAGAGACAAAGACTATTTTTTTCACACCTTCATTTGAAATTGTTTTTATTTATTCAAAGTGTGTGAAATAAATTTTCCTCATGAAATCTCTCGTGTCATTTCCAAACTTGAAACTTCACCTTTTGCTCAAGGGTTTACGGTTAGGGTTAGGGTTAGGGTTAGGTTTAGGTTTAGGGTTAGGGTTAGGGTTAGGTTTAGGTTTAGGTTTAGGGTTAAGGTTATATATATACTCGTTTTAGCAGATGCGCCAAAATCGTCATCAAATTCACAAGAAACATTAATGAATCCAGAAGAAAATATATTTGCTTTCTTAACCCTTTGTCTGTATTAACAACACTTGCATAGCGGCCAAATTGATAAGATGCCAGCCTGCTAAGTTGCAATTCCCTTTTTTTTTCATGGAAATCGCTCCAGACAAGGCATGAAGCCACTTGATGTAAGGAGCTAAGAATTAAAAAAATACTACTTCAAGGTTAAAAACTAGCCAACAATAACTGTTAGATAGATAGATTCTGACCCAGAAAACAGCAATTCTTCGCCCTTTGTCAGAAACATCGCTCATGGAATGTAAAGACCAAAGGACAAAATAAGGAAAGCGAGAGTTACGAAGCTACTGAAAGTAAACCCAAGGTCCGCTTTCTACTCTCCCTAAAATTCTGAGTTCAATTCCCGTCTGAGGACACAACACTTTTTATACTCATTTTTAAATCGTAATCAAGTTTTTCATTTTGATGAAGAGACAGGGAAAAATTAATGGTCGACTTTTAATTTTTTTAAACAGGACACAAAATATTTTTTAGATTTATTCATGACCAAAATAACGTTTTTTTATGCAGGATGAAAATCCTATTTGAGTCATGTAAATGAAAGTAAAAAGACTCCCGGGCAACACCAGGTAAAGACAGCTATGTATCAATAAAAAAGCTAAATTGTTTACATAATATCTATATAACACTTAGCTTGCTTGTTTGCACATTGAACCTTTTAGCTGGTGTGAGGAAGAGTGAATGAAATGATGAATGGTTGGAAGGTTTGTTTATTTTTACAAACTTATCACCTCTTATCAAGGCCCATATGCCACTCGAGGATAAGGGTCATTGGGTAAGACAGGTAAACGGTAAGACACCGAGGGGGATTTTTAACGATGGTTGTAACTAGTATACAAATTGATTATTTAAGAGGAAGACTCAACAAGAATTTATTTACATTGGACTTGAAAACGGCAATTTTGTAGTCAGTCAGGAAGCAGTGAAATCCTGGATTCTGGCCATTAATTCATGTGGCTACATTATATTTAGTATAATCCTAGCCTCTGACAACTAATCCAGACGATTACATCATATTGAGTTATATCTTTGTCCACCAATCCTTGTGGTCAAATAAGAGTTTGTAATGATTTGGTCTGTGACCATTAATGTGTCTGGCTACATCACATTTAGTAATATCTTGCCTCTGACCACCAATCCTTGTGGTCAAATCAGAGTTTGTAATGATTTGGTCTGTGACCATTAATGTGTATGGCTACATCACATTTAGTAATATCTTGCCTCTAACCACCAATCCTTGTGGTCAAATCAGAGTTTGTAATGATTTGGTCTGTGACCATTAATGTGTCTGGCTATATCACAATTAGTAATATCTTGCCTCTGACCACCAATCCTTGTGGTCAAATCAGAGTGTGTGATGATTTGGTCTGCAACCATTAATATGTGTGGCGACATCACATTTAGTAATATCTTGCGTCTGCCACCTATCCTTGTGGTCAAATTAGAGTTTGTGATGATTTGGTCTGTGACCATTAATGTGTCTGGCTACATCACATTTTGTGATATCAGAGAAGATCTTATGTGTGTGTGTGTGTGTGTGTGTGTGTGTTTCTCGCCTATACGTAACTTTGATGAATGCACATCAACTTATTTAGTTATTTATTATTAATCGAATATTTATTCAAAGGAAAAAAAAAAAATTAAGGGAAAACCTAAAACGAATTTTTTTAAATCTTATTTAAAAAAAAAGAAATTCTAGCTTTCCACCCTTCAATATATCTTCATCCGGGCAACGCCAGGTAAATACAGCTTCTGTATATATATATATATATATATATATATATATATATATATATATATATATATATATATAAGACGGGCCCTTTAAGACAATTATATGACAGCCTTTTAGATATATCTGCAAGCATAGACATAAGTAGACCTTAATTTTCTCCCTTTCACCGTGGTTGTAAGGTTGGTCACGTGGTTTTAGGCGTTCAGACAGAAGTTAAAATGTAGGCGTGAGTCTAGGGTTTCGAATTGTTTGACTGGCAGAACAATCATCCTCCACACTGATGATTTCAGGAAAAGGATAAAACATATGTGTATGTGGATAAGAATTTTAAAATATTTATCATAATATATATATATATATCAGCAGAAGGATTTTAATCACTCCTGGAGGAAGAAACCCTCCCTGGTTTCCCTCCACCTTATTGGTGATTGTCATTCAGTGTTTTTGGCCATAGTCACCACGCTAGACACTGTGGGTTGGCAACGTTATTTGCCCACATATAGTCCCTGGTATTCCCAAATAGTCACCCATCTCGTACTGACTAGGATCAACGTCGCTTAACTTCGGTTATCTAGCAAGAACCAGTGGGTCAACATGATTATGCCGTATGTATATATATTGGTATTTATCCCTCCTGTTCTCCTGCTTCGATACCAACTATATAACTTCAATAAACATGACCGCATGTCTCATCCTCCTCCCTCATTGTTTAAATAACTCCGACCGCTACCAATTTTTGCCCCCCACACCTTCCACAGTTAATTTATTTTCTCCCATTGCTACCATCTGTTTGAGCCCATAACTTATCTTTTCATAAGCGACCTTTTTCGGCTTACATCATACACGCTCACTCTCCGTCCCTAATTGTTTAATAACTCTGACCGCCACCATTTTTTCCACCACACTTTCCACAGTTAACTCAATTTCTTCCAAATTTATATTTTCATAAGCGGCCCTTTTTAGCTTCTACTACCACTGTTTCAAATATTTTGTACCTTGTGTGTTATTTTCTTCAGACAAATCATCCTGAGGAAGTCTTGAAATAAAGACGAAACGTTAATGATTACATAAATAATATTTTTGGATTTCCTTTTTTCATTTTCCATTACGTTGGAATATTAGTTCTATTTTTTATCATGTATATATATATATATATATATATATATATATATATATATATATATATATATATATATATAAGATGTAGTCCTAGATATTATTCATCAAATTTCACGCATCTATCATAAAAAAAGTAATAATGAATCAGACTTTTTTTCTGCCGATATGTTCATAGGAGATAGATCCCCATGAACTGTGAATGGACTAATATATTGGCATTTAAAAGAAAGTGGTCGTCGACACAATCAAATGGTCGATATTCTGATACGGGGATGGGGGCGTCGATCGGTATTCACCAGTCACATTCTCTACATGAAAGAGAAATGGAATTGAATACAAATTTAAAAGTCTTTTATTGTAGCATCCGTTTTGAAAAAAAGATGAAAACAAGAATGGATATTCCCAAGATGCGTCCAGTCAATCTGCAAGACGAAGTGCGACATACCAACGAAATTTCTATTTAAAACTTAAGTGTGACAGAACTAAGAACATTCTAATTCAGATTTTAGTGTGACAGCCTGACGCAAATGCTATTTAAAATGTAAAAATGACAGTCTAATGAAAATTCTCTTTCAGACTTAAGTGTGACAGATAAAAAAAATCTATTTCAAACTAAAGCGTGACAGCCTGACGAAAATGCTATTTTAAACTTAAGCATGACAGACCAAAATAATTACTATTTCTAACTTTAGTGTGACAGACTACCAAAAGTTCTATGTCGTACTTAAGCATGGCAGCCTGATGAAAATTCTATTTCAAACTTAAGCATGACAGACTAAAAGAAATTTATTTCAAACTTAAGCATGACAGCCTCACACAAATGCTATTCTATATGTAAACATGACAGACTAAGAAAAATTCTCTTTTACACTTAAGTGCGACAGGTCAAAAAATATTTCAAACTAAATCATGACATCCTTACGAAAATGCTAACAGACTAAAAACTTACTATTTCTTACTTAAGCATGACCGATTAAAAAAATGACTATTCCTTAAATGTGACAGACTAACAAAAATTCTATGTCAAACGCATGACAGACTAAAATAATTACTATTTCAAACTAAGGTGTGACAGCCTGACGAAAATGCTATTTCAAACTGTAAGTGTAATAGATAGACTGGCAAACAGACAGAACCTTTTTTTTACTAAAGAGTCAGCACTTATCAAGGCCTAAAAGCCACTCGAGGATAAGGGTTAATGAGTTTGGTTTGTCAGGTGGACGGTGAGACAACACAGTGATGATTTGTAACGATGGTTTAAATTGGACAGAATTTGTTTACATTGGACTTGAAAACGACTATGTTGTAATCAGCTGGGAAGCAGTCCCGTGGGATTGTATTTCACAGACGTGTGGTTCTAGGAAAGAAACTCTGCTCATGGAAGCTCAGTTTAGTTTTAGGGACACAGAGAAAGAAAGGGAATTTATTTACAGTGGTTGTAGCTAGACGAGTTTTTGTTGTGATTTTTTTCTATAGGGGGTAAGCATAGATTGGAGCTTAGTCTAGCACTTACCATGAAAATAACTATAGAGCAGAGAGAGACTAGCAAAATTTCTTTTGTGAGAAAGTGACTGTAGGGGAGTAAAGAGGACATCCCCCACTAGATTTCGAAGTCGGTTTTGTACTCTGTCAAATTATAGAAATTATTGGACACATCTATCATATAAGTGGCAGTTGTGTGTGTGTGCGTATGTGTGTGTGTGCGTATGTGTGTGTGTGTATGTTCAGCTAAAAGTCTAAAACTTAAAAATAAACAGCCACAAAGTTGGTATATTCTTGTTCGGTGTTGCCCCGCGTAAATAAAATCTAAAATTTAGCAAAAACTCAAATCAAAGCAACAAACAAAGGGCAGAGGTGTAATATTAATTAGTTCTGTTCATTTGACTTTCCAGATGTAATAAAACATTGTAATAATTTCTTGCCTCCCAACGAGGGCAGAGTTAAACAGCTTACCGGTTTGGAAACAAGAGTGATTTTTATAAACTAAACATACACATTACATTATGGTTTTTTTATGGTCCCAGGCAACACCGGATAGCCCTGCTAGTCTATTATATGAAGGAAAGTATGTATGTGTATGTCCAGCTAAAAGTCTAAAACTAAAAAATAAACACCACAAAGTTGGTATATTCTTGTTCGGTGTTGCCCCGCGTAAATAAAATCTAAAATTTAATAAAAATATTTTTTTTATTTTACCTTAAACTGAGGCAGAACGCGTCAGGTTATTCAGACATTTCTTGTACTAACTAAAGGGAAGTAACTCTGATTTTTTTTTATCAATGTGTTATTTCCCTTTAGTTAGTACTAATTTCTTGATGAATCTATATAAAGGAGAATTGTCTGTTTCTCTCTTTTTTATTTTTCTTATCTTTCTGTTTTTGCTGGAGATGGGGCATCTTACTGGATGACAGACATTCACCGGCTATTTCAAACACTTCAGCCTAGAGATCTTTTTAAGATTCTAACCGTCCCTTGAAGTGCAATTGTTTGTATTTCTCTTGCACTCGGTTCACCGGGTTTACTCACCAGATAACTTTTGAAATTCTTTTTCATTAGTCCTGTTGCTCGTATAATTATTTTTCATGTCGTACATAAGACCTTGGTATTTCGTAATCTTTTCCCTTTCTGCTCTGTTCAATCCTGCATCATTAGGGACACTGACTTCAACTAGGGTTGCTACTTTCTCCCTTTTGTCCCATATTACGATGTCACGTTTAACAGCTCCGTTTTCTATATATGTAGCTGTAGGGATTGCATAGTCATAGTGGATGGTGTATAAATTATTTCCAATTGTTCTTTCTGGTATATGCTCCCAGGACTTGCTGCTACACTGGATATTCAACTTTTTACAAATGGTCCAGTGAAGATATTTACACACTCCGTTGTGTCGCATTGTATAATAGCCATCCCCCAGGAGAACCTTACAACATGTGTGCGTGTATTTTCAGAGAGAGGAATTGGCTGGGAAGAGGAGAAAGAAGGGGGTTGGGAGAGAAAGAGGGAAATAAGGGAGGGGGAAAGAGAGAAAGATAGAGAGATGGATAGAGAGGTGTAAAGAGATAGAAATTTTAATAGAAATATGTGATACTGTTGCCCCGGACAACGCCGGGTGGTCCTGTTAGTCTAAAATAAGATGCATCCATTCGATTCGCGCGTTTTACAATGGAAATGCTATTGCAGACCTAAGTGTGACCAACCGGCCGACAGACAAGGCCTCTCATAGAGAAGCGAAGACGCATCTAAAAAAACAAAAAAAAACAGAAGATGAGACGCAACACATAATGGGTGAATATCTGGTTTGATTCTTCGATAAGAAAGCATTGAGACACGGCATATGTTGGAACCAGATACATAATTCTGTAGAAGTAGACAAAAAAAGAAAAGAAGGAATTTTGCTTGATAGATACGAAGCAACAACTATCGACACTTTGACCACTTTAAGCTGCCGGAGGCGGTGAAGGGTTGTGGGAGGGGAGCAGACATACACAAAAAAAATACTGAAAACTAAAATGACTAAAAAGAAAAAAAAAAAAGGAAGCCAGTTATGCCGTTTACTATTATCTGATGCCTGTTGTCATTTCGAGAGAGGCAGATCAGAATGAATATTCATGTACTTTGATTCGTTCCCGGTGTGTTTGCCGTCGGAGGGGGGGGGAGTAGGTGGGTTAGGGTTAGAGCGGGATTTGAAAAGATGAATAAAAGATATCAATTAGGTTTGGGAATAATCAGGTAGCAAATCTTGTATGGAATTTAGCAGCGGTATAAAAGGTCTAGAATCAATTCAGACTCTCAGACTGCATCTATTTTTTTTTTTTTTCGTTTTTCTTTATAAAAAGCCATATTCGGTGTTCAACGGAACATTTCACGGCAAAAGTAGACTTTTGTGTAATCGTCAGGCAAAAGAAAATGCCCTAGAATATGTAGAAATGGTCAGCCGAGGAAAAAAATCTGGTTAACATTAAAAGGGATCGAATAAAAAAAATCATATGCCCCCCCCAAAAAATAATGATCAAACATGAAAAGAAATGTTTACGAATTTTTTTAGATGAGGATTGATGATTTGAATTATTTTGGTTGTTCAGACTACTAATCTCATCTTGGTTGTTATTTTCACAACGTTTCGACCGATGTAATTTCCGACCTTATTCAGATGCATCTTTTCGAACTTGCATATCTTTATAGACCTATAGCACAGCAGTTAAAGGCGTTAACTTGTGGCCGACCCTACAACTAAGGGGATATATGTGCGACCTTTCTTTCTTTGTTGACTCAGCCCTTCTTCATCTCTGAGGTAGAGAAGAGAGGCCGATCTCGTAAAATCATGTTGCCAGAAGATTCCGGCCAATCAGGGACCAACAGGTCAGCTTGACCACGCGTGGTTTGAGTGTCTATAAAAGAAGGCACGCATTTCCTGTCTCTCTCTTTTTCCTTCCGTGTTCTGGGCGAACGCACACAAAGGAGATCGTCGACACTCCCCCCCCCACCCCCACCGGCTCGACCGAGCAGATGGGGGAGGCAAAAAGGTAATCTCTTTAAATTCGAATGAGGAACTATGTATTTCTTCAAACACACATCATTTCAGTTGCCACACAAAAATACAGCAAACACGCATCGCATATACACCTTACTGTTGTGGGGTACAAATCATCCCTATTGAAGAACTAATGGAAGCAACCATCTATAATAAATACCATGGTTGCAAAGACTCAACAGAGGACATTCCTATCATGTTTTACCGCATGGTAGGAATCCGGTCATCTCCTACCACATTTAGTGGCGTTACTGTATTGCTATGATATAAATACATTGTATATTTTAACCTGTCACAATTTGTGGTTGTTATCTTTGTGACCCCTAGCACGGGTCTACAACACTTACAAATATGAACTGACGAAACTCTACAAATGTCTTAGTTAAATAAATTGTTTTTGTTTAATATAAATGTTTTCCTCGTAATTATTTATTTTATAAAAGACTATTCTTATGTTGTGTTAGCTTTCTCATTCCTTCGATTTCTTTCTAATATAAGTCTTGGCCTGGTCGAAGTGGCTCGACCACGTGTGGATTAAATTAATAGGTTAAGACAAACAAAGGGAAAAGAAAGAAAGCATTATTATTATCTAAAACTTATATTAGAAAGAAATCGAAGGAATGAGAAAGCTAACACAACATAAGAATAGTCTTTTATAAAATAAATAATTACGAGGAAAACATTTATATTAAACAAAAACAATCATCATCACCCAATACCCCTCCCCTCCATCATCATCATCATCATCATCGTCGTCGTCGTCGTCGTCGTCATCATCATCATCATCATCATCATCATCATCATCAACAACCAGTTCATTTATTATATCAGGCCGCAATTAATCCTGGTGCCTGATTGTTTAGTCTCGATCTAAGTCTATAAAAGAAGGCACGCACTTCCTGTCTCTCTCTTTTTCCTTCCGTGTTCATTTATTATATCAGGCCGCAATTAATCCTGGTGCCTGATTGTTTAGTCTCGATCTAAGTCTTCCCCTCTATTCTTGTCTTTAGTAAGGCCTGACGGAATCCATACCCATGGCTTTCCTATCATGTTTGACCAAGTTCGCCCAAGACAACTTCGCTCTTCCAGGTATGGTTTTCTCTGTTTGCACATTCAACTGTCGGACTTTAGCAATTCAGCCATTGCTGCGCTCAACATGCCCAAACCAACACAGTCTGCTTTTTTGCATGATGTCCGTACATGCAGAAATTTAAATGAAGTGAACAAGCATCTCGCCGCACAACTCTCCATTTAGGATGCCCCTATAAGTCTGGTCCCTAATTCACAGTAACCCCTTGCATCTCTCAATGACAGTGTACCTTGTTTCGGATGAATTGATGTAGAGATAAAAAAAAACATTTCTGCAGCTCCTGTAAATATTGTCAGAATCCTGTCAAATTTGAAATGTAGAATCTCTAACCCAATCTACATTACGAGGGCATGAGATAGGGAAAAGTAATTTAAGCACTTTTCTTCTTTTTTTTTGATACAAAATGTTTATGAAAATCAACAGGCTCGTAACTCTTGCTATTGTCCTTTAGTCTTCGCATTCCATGAGCGATGTTTCTGACAAGGGGGGTAGAATTGCTGTTGATTTTAGTGGGTGATATGTGGAGATTTACAATCCTCTCATAGTATTCATAATCATTCAAACTGTCAATCTATTCATCTCATTAACCTTTTATCATCGAGTATTTTTAGGCCTTGATAAGTGGCGACTCAATAGTAAAAACAATATATCTTAAAAAAAAAACAATCATATAAAAGCGAATATTATTTACTAAAATCAAACTCATGTAATTGATTTTGATCAAAGTTAGAATAAGCATTCTAAACATAAGTTTTAGCATCATTATATCTTGATTTTAATTTTCGTAAGTAGGCATATAAGTGGTGCAAAACTGTTCTATTCAGGGAATTAATTTTATCCGTCCTGGGACGGGTATTAATCTAGTTTACATATAAAGCTGAACTCTCAGATAAAAAAAATGAAGTAATTTTTTAATAATCTTCAAATTTGATGCAATTGTTGTGGTGGCAACCACTCATTTGCATATACGAATAACGTTACACTATAAATGGCAAGCCTAGGTTGGCCTTAGTGTGTGTTACCTAAATGCCACCGGAAGTGACGCCGAAGAGCGTACATGTCCTCCCACCAAGACTCTCTGACTCGACACCTTCATTTGTACATACTGTAACTATACCTTTTCTTTAATACACTTATTATTGCATATTCCTTGTTGTTTGCGTCTTCATTGTATTCCTCACTAATTATTGTTCAACCTTGCAACCACAACAGCAATAATATTCAGAATGTTTTTTTCAAAAGAATCGAATAACAAATATTTCAGAGGGCTTGTGTATCCGTCCGCCATATATATGATGTTCATTTTTTGTGTGTAGGTGCGTGATTGGCCCCATGTATACTGTTGTGGACTATGGAATTTGTTGAATTACTTCAAATTTGATTTATTGTATTCAATATTATTTTGACTATCTTGGTTGTTTTCATGATAGCTATTTTAAGAAGTTGAGAAACTAGATCCTGCAAGCATTTATTTGTAAAAATCAAACTTAGAGTTGTGGTTGGCTCAAATAACCTTTAACTTTTCTTCATTTCTCTTGAATTAGCCCAGTCTAATAATACACAATCAGCAGTAAAATAGATTTAAATAAGTGATGCGAAGGAAGGCGTCCATAAATGTGTTAGATGTTAATACATAAAAAAAAACACAGTGAGTGTTGTTAAGAAGCCATCAGAAAAATGAGTAAAGAGAAAAACAGTGTGAAAAAAACGAGAATAGGACATTGAGAGAATAGATATGTGTCATTGTTACGGCTGGTTAAGTATTTTTAGACTGGGATAGTGTTTAGGAGAGTTCAAGAAACGTTATAGGCTATTACGGCCTTCAGTAATTAAACAAAGAAATCTGGTTTTCATAAATGAATGTGTTGTTATTATGGCATAATCGCGTCGATTCACTGGTTTTTGTTCAATTATTGAAGTTAAGCGACGGTGAGCCAGGTCAGTACCAGATGGGTGATCATTTGGAAATACCAGACGCTGTATTTGGGAGGACGATTAAAACCTCCCTAAAAAAATACAACCCTGAAGATGCCTTTAGCAAGTATTTGAGCATAACCTGCTTTTTTTTTTCTTTTTTGTTTTTACGTAGTTCACCCCAAACAAGGCAGGCCGCCACTGTAGACGTAAGGGGCTACTGAGAAGAAAGAAAAGGGGAGAGATTGGGTGGGTCAACCTAAACTTGGATCTGCGCAGCGAGATGTCTGTTTACATTAATTTTAAATTTCTGCATGTCAGTGCTGTCGGGGAAACAGGGGGCAGGGAGGGAGTTCCAGAGGCCAGCAGCACGAGGAAAGAAGCTATTGGAGTAGAAAGTTCTCCGGCATCTGGGGACCTCCACAGTGAATGGATGGGATTTAGTCGATTGTCGAGTTGGTCTAGTGAATTTACTTATCCACACATGCGTTGACACAAGGGAACAACTGACCGCTAGGCGGAAATTCTGTTCTCAATTATCTGACGAAGATCTCCGGAGAGATTATGCAATTCGTTTTTTTAAGAGTGTATATCTTGAATGCAGAAGAACTTCCTATCTAACCTCACAGATTGCAACCTGATAGATGTTACCATTCAAGATTAGAAAAAAAATTCCCCTCCCATCTCAGCACGTCACTCAAACTATTTTTTTCCTCTGATTTATTTCACATACTCCTTTTTTTTTTCAAACGTTCCACTAAATTCACCAGTTTTCAAGCGATCAGGTTTTCTAGGGCAATTTTTTGTTCTCTTTTGAGTTGAACATTATTCTCTTCTGAATTTTGCAAACTAGTTGCTGGAGTGCTGCAAAGCCCCCAGAAAGAGGAATGTTCCCCTGATCAGTTTGTGAAACGAGAGTCGGGTACAACTCAATTTTTGTGATACTTGTAAACATTAGGTACACAAGAAGTGCAGTTGAATTACCGGTAGTTTAGTAGAAGATAACCAGTTGTGTGTGCAAGAAGTGTAAGACAATAAAAATGGATGAGAACTCAGATGTGGACAAAGTATATTTGAGAAAGGAAAGATGAGAGTAATCCGACGTAATAGGAAATGAAAAAGGAAAAAAAAAACGAGAGATATTTTTTATATATTCATCAACGTTTATTGTAAGACTTCCTCAGTACTTGCATGACATTATTTCTTAAAATTATCATCCTGAGGAAGTCTTACAATAAAGACGAAACGTTGATGAATATATAAAAAATGTCTCTTGGTTTTTTCCTTTTTAATTTCCAAAAGTATATTTTGATGGTGTATCTGTTGAGGTTGTTGAAAAGTGTTGTTACCTTGGACAAAGTAGTTTAACTTCTTACGTCTCGGTGGCAATATGCTTTGTTTGGATTCATTAAAAGTAGTGTTGGGACGATTAATCGGAATCGGGAATCAGAAAAATCAGAATTTTTGGGGAGTATTGGAATCGGAAACATTTATGTCTATTTTCCGATGTTCAAATCAGAACTGTTTGAGAGTATTGGAATCAGAAAAATTTATGACTATTTTTCGATGTTCAAATCAGAACTTTTTGGGAGTATTGGAATCAGAAAAATTTGTGACTATTTCTCGATGTTCAAATCAGAACTTTTTGAGAGTATTGGAATCAGAAAAATTTATGCCTATTTTCCGATGTTCAAATCAGAACTTTTTGGTAGTATTGGAATCAGAAAAATTTATGACTATTTTCCGATGTTCAAATCAGAACTTTTTGGGAGTATTGGAATCAGAAAAATTTATGCCTATTTTCCGATGTTCAAATCAGAACTTTTTGGGAGTATTGGAATCAGAAAAATTTATGCCTATTTTCCGATGTTCAAATCAGAACTTTTTGGGAGTATTGGAATCAGAAAAATTTATGCCTATTTTCCGATGTTCAAATCAGAACTTTTTGGGAGTATTGGAATCAGAAAAATGTATGCCTATTTTCCGATGTTCAAATCAGAACTTTTTGGGAGTATTGGAATCAGAAAAATTTATGACTATTTTCCGATGTTCAAATCAGAACTTTTTGGGAGTATTGGAATCAGAAAAATGTATGCCTATTTTCCGATGTTCAAATCAGAACTTTTTGGGCGTATTGGAATCAGAAAAATGTATGCCTATTTTCCGATGTTCAAATCAGAACTTTTGGGGAGTATTGGAATCAGAAAAATGTATGCCTATTTTCCGATGTTCAAAACAATCCTTTTAATTGTGTGTTTTTTGTTTGTTTGTTTTTGTTTAAAACTCAACTTTCCATAGCTGGCATTAGTGATAACATGATAAATATTTATTGATTTTAAACTACCAGTATAACTAAAATCTATATATCCCCCACCCCACAAGTGTATATTTACGTTTGCGAAAATATATGCACATAGTAAATAGGTTTTTACAGTAATCCGAAAATAAAAACAATAAAAAACAATAACTCTATAGATAAATAAATAATTTGCACCGCGACGTGCCATGTACTTGAATTAAGGGATCCTCATCCCACATTCACTTCAACAACAGACGAATTGAAAACACACCAAAAAACGATGAGAAAAAAAAGAGAAAAAAAGGGTATTTAATATATCCTTCTTTTTTTTAAATTATTATTTTTTAGATTCTGGTGATGAAGTATATCTTCGAAAATTTAATTGAAAAAAAAAATTGAAAAAAGTTAATAAAATTAAAATGCATTGTATGGCGTTCTTATTTTTAATAATTCATATTACCATATAACCAATGCTTTCTAAACAAGAACACCATCTCTAATTCAATTTGCACCGCCACGTGCCATGTTCTTGAATCAAGAGACCCTCATCCCACATTCGCTTCAACAACAGACGAATTGAAAACACACCAAAAAACGATGAGAAAAATAAAGGAAAAAAAAAGGAAAAAAAAAGGGTATTTAATATATCTTTTTTATTATTATTATTTTTTTTTTAATTCTGATGATGAAGTATATCTTCGAAAATTTAATTGAAAAAAAAAATGAAAAAAGTTAATTAAATTAAAATGCATTGTATGGCGTTGTTATTTTTTTATAATTCATATAAATATTTAGAGGTTTTAAAAGAATCGGGATCGGAATTGGTAATTGTATCGGAATCGGGAATTCAGAACAGAATCGGTAAATGTATCGGCATCGGAAAAAATATTGGAATTGTCCCATCTTTTTAGGTATATTTGGATGGCGAAGCTATTGAGGTTGTTCAGAAGATATCTAAAATGCAGAACTTCCTATCTAATCGCGAAGATTACAACCTGATAGATATAGGGTGTTACCATTCAACCAACTTTCTTATCCAGAAAAAAAATATCCCTTCCTCTCAGCACATCACTCAAAAATAAAAGTATTTTTTTCTGATTAACCTGCAATTTGTTTTACGTACTCTTCTTACAAGCATTCCACCAAATTCACTAGTTTTCAAGTGATCAGGTTTTGCAGGGATTTTTTTTTCTTCGGAGTCTAAAAATATTCTCAGTGCCTCTGTATTATTGGAGGCAGATAACATTTTTACCTTTTATTTAGAAGAGTCAGTTAAAAAGGGAGACAATGCACATTTTTCTTTTGTTGTAACCCATAAGGAAAATCCATAGAATTAGTAAGGAAATTAATTAAAAAAGGGTACTTATGTAGTTTACAGACCGGGCTGAAATGATAACGTTATAATTTAGAAAGCCATTCTTAACATGGGGGAGGGTTGATTAACTATTTTGTTTATTAAATTTTTAGGTGAAAGTTCCCCCAAGAGAGATCGTGCCGATTGGGGTCAAAGTCGGGTCAGACCAGTTCAGGCCAAACAAATAGTGAGATAGGTCGATGACTTCAAGTAAAGAAAATAGTAGCCTAAGCAGACAAATAGTGAGATAGGTCGATGACTTCAAGTAAAGAAAATAGTAGCCTAAGCAGACAAATAGTGAGATAGGTCGATGACTTCAAGTAAAGAAAATAGTAGCCTAAGCAGACAAATAGTGAGATAGGTCGATGACTTCAAGTAAAGAAAATAGTAGCCTAAGCAGACAAATAGTGAGATAGGTCGATGACTTCAAGTAAAGAAAATAGTAGCCTAAGCAGACAAATAGTGAGATAGGTCGATGACTTCAAGTAAAGAAAATAGTAGCCTAAGCAGACAAATAGTGAGATAGGTCGATGACTTCAAGTAAAGAAAATAGTAGCCTAAGCAGACAAATAGTGAGATAGGTCGATGACTTCAAGTAAAGAAAATAGTAGCCTAAGCAGACAAATAGTGAGATAGGTCGATGACTTCAAGTAAAGAAAATAGTAGCCTAAGCAGACGAATAGTGAGATAGGTCGATGCCTTCAAGTAAAGAAAATAGTAGCCTAATCAGACGAATAGTGAGATAGGTCGATGACTTCAAGTAAAGAAAATAGTAGCCTAAGCAGACAAATAGTGAGATAGGTCGATGACTTCAAGTAAAGAAAATAGTAGCCTAAGCAGACAAATAGTGAGATAGGTCGATGACTTCAAGTAAAGAAAATAGTAGCCTAAGCAGACAAATAGTGAGATAGGTCGATGACTTCAAGTAAAGAAAATAGTAACCTAAGCAGACAAATAGTGAGATAGGTCGATGACTTCAAGTAAAGAAAATAGTAGCCTAAGCAGACAAATAGTGAGATAGGTCGATGACTTCAAGTAAAGAAAATAGTAGCCTAAGCAGACAAATAGTGAGATAGGTCGATGACTTCAAGTAAAGAAAATAGTAGCCTAAGCAGACAAATAGTGAGATAGGTCGATGACTTCAAGTAAAGAAAATAGTAGCCTAAGCAGACAAATAGTGAGATAGGTCGATGACTTCAAGTAAAGAAAATAGTAGCCTAAGCAGACAAATAGTGAGATAGGTCGATGACTTCAAGTAAAGAAAATAGTAGCCTAAGCAGACAAATAGTGAGATAGGTCGATGACTTCAAGTAAAGAAAATAGTAGCCTAAGCAGACAAATAGTGAGATAGGTCGATGACTTCAAGTAAAGAAAATAGTAGCCTAAGCAGACAAATAGTGAGATAGGTCGATGACTTCAAGTAAAGAAAATAGTAGCCTAAACAGACAAATAGTGAGATAGGTCGATGACTTCAAGTAAAGAAAATAGTAGCCTAAGCAGACAAATAGTGAGATAGGTCGATGACTTCAAGTAAAGAAAATAGTAGCCTAAGCAGACAAATAGTGAGATAGGTCGATGACTTCAAGTAAAGAAAATAGTAGCCTAAACAGACAAATAGTGAGATAGGTCGATGACTTCAAGTAAAGAAAATAGTAGCCTAAACAGACAAATAGTTAGATAGGTCGATGACTTCAAGTAAAGAAAATAGTAGCCTAAACAGACAAATAGTGAGATAGGTCGATGACTTTAAGTAAAGAAAATAGTAGCCTAAACAGACAAATAGTGAGATAGGTCGATGACTTCAAGTAAAGAAAATAGTAGCCTAAACAGACAAATAGTGAGATAGGTCGATGACTTCAAGTAAAGAAAATAGTAGCCTAAGCAGACAAATAGTGAGATAGGTCGATGACTTTAAGTAAAGAAAATAGTAGCCTAAACAGACAAATAGTGAGATAGGTCGATGACTTCAAGTAAAGAAAATAGTAGCCTAAACAGACAAATAGTGAGATAGGTCGATGACTTCAAGTAAAGAAAATAGTAGCCTAAGCAGACAAATAGTGAGATAGGTCGATGACTTCAAGTAAAGAAAATAGTAGCCTAAGCAGACAAATAGTGAGATAGGTCGATGACTTCAAGTAAAGAAAATAGTAGCCTAAGCAGACAAATAGTGAGATAGGTCGATGACTTCAAGTAAAGAAAATAGTAGCCTAAGCAGACAAATAGTGAGATAGGTCGATGACTTCAAGTAAAGAAAATAGTAGCCTAAGCAGACAAATAGTGAGATAGGTCGATGACTTCAAGTAAAGAAAATAGTAGCCTAAGCAGACAAATAGTGAGATAGGTCGATGACTTCAAGTAAAGAAAATAGTAGCCTAAGCAGACAAATAGTGAGATAGGTCGATGACTTCAAGTAAAGAAAATAGTAGCCTAAGCAGACAAATAGTGAGATAGGTCGATGACTTCAAGTAAAGAAAATAGTAGCCTAAGCAGACAAATAATGAGACAGGTCGATGACTTCAAGTAAAGAAAATAGTAGCCTAAGCAGACAAATAGTGAGATAGGTCGATGACTTCAAGTAAAGAAAATAGTAGCCTAAGCAGACAAATAGTGAGATAGGTCGATGACTTCAAGTAAAGAAAATAGTAGCCTAAGCAGACAAATAGTGAGATAGGTCGATGACTTCAAGTAAAGAAAATAGTAGCCTAAGCAGACAAATTATCTCAGTTAGGTTTTAGCTAATATACAGAAACTTAACTAAGATGTAGACGTTAGCGTTTGAATGGCCCTTTTCCGTGACGATATCACTCACACACCCAGAGTACAACTGATCTATACACAATGTATTTGAGTTTGTGTTCTCTCTTGTGAGTTTGCATTGTTTTGATTTTCTATATTTGTAAACTAGTGCACACGCCCTTGGTGATCGCTAAGGCGAGAGACCACGGACCTCTCTCTTTTCACAATCTTTTGCATCAATGTCTCGACGCGGCAAGCAATTCTGCAGTTCTCAGGTGTTAACCGGTGGAGTATTGCACCCAGCGTTGTGTTGTGGGCCATTCCCCAAGCGCTTTCGGTTTCTCGGCCGTCTTCAGGAGGCTGTGTCTTATCATTACTAAGAGCCGTTATTTATAGTTTTATTATCGACTAGCGGGACCCGTGTAAATTACAGGAAATGATGTTTTCAATACTAATTATCTTGTTCCTAACCTATTTGAATAAAGTATAAGATTTGACTTGTATATTTATTTTAAAAAATGAACATCGTATGAATATGTGTCTTCCCGGTCGTCCCCTCCCTACCTCCCTCCCTACCTTCCTTCAATGTAGAAAAAAAAACACTCTTAAGGTTGGTTGGGATCGAACTATAAACCAGTTGAGCCGATATCAAAAACCGACGTCAAAATCCTACGGCGCTAACCGTTGCACCAAAGGGAAATGCCTGAAAATTTTACGAAAATTAGGTGACTTGAATGCTTTTCTAAATCTAGATGCGGCACGCATGCACAGAGCTTTTGATGTGAGCGTGACACACGAACACACATGCTATCGTATTAATATATAGATTATATATCTATTAATTTACATGTGTACATATATATATATATATATATATATATATCTTTATCTATTTATTTATTAATCGTTTATTTATGATTTTATTATTTTATTTTATTTTTTTAATTATAATTATTATTATATATTAATTGTTAAAGACTGATAGGGCGTTAGTACCGGTGGTGAATGCTATTTAATTAATCGTGGGTTGTAATTTTTTTATGTGTTGGGTTTCGAAGATTTTTAGATATAAAATATTCATAAACATTAAATCAGACTTTTACTAATTAATTTGGGTTTCTGTACTAAACGTATTTCCTTCAGGGCTGGCTTTTTCACGAATAACGCTTCTTCGAGTTATTGTCAAAGAAGCCAGCCATGAATTGAAGCTCATCTTAGTATATATATATAGTCTCGGAAGTTTCACAACCATTAAAACTATATTTAAAAAAAAACCCCAAAAAAACAAAAAAAAAACTTATAGTCCCAAGTCTTCCAGTGGAAAATCACTCATGTAAGTCAATTTATTTTTTGCAGTTATTATATTAGTTTATTTCTAACACTATTTTAAGGGATCATCAGTTGTTTACCATGAAAAACTGTTTCGGGAATTTAAAAACAGGAGAGTATTTAATTTCATGGCTTCCCAAGACGAGCTTGTTATTTCTTCCTTCAACTTCTGTAAGATGTGATGCTAAAGGCACTGATGAAGAGCCGTTTTGGAGTAGCTTTTGTTGTTTTTTTTTTTAAATTAAAGGATTAAATAAAGTATTTCCAGAATGTTTTGGAAACGACCGTACGCCATAATAGACTTGTTGTTCTAATTCTTTGAGCAATTGGAACCTTATAATTCACTAAATCTCCTTATATATATATATATATATATATATATATATATATATATATATATATATATAGTGTGTAGATTTCAATTTTGTGTAGAGAATTTGAATAACAGAGCTCAATGTAATTTAAACAGAGCAAAACAGAATTATAAAAAGAAAAACTATACACACATTAAGGTTGTACACATAATAACTTATTTCGACCCCTTTAATTAGGTCTCCTCAGATGTATAGACAACCACGTCAAAAAAACCCTTTTTTTGATGTGGTTGTCTATACATCTGAGGAGACCTAATTAAAGGGTCGAAATAAGTTATTATGTGTACAACCTTAATGTGTGTATAGTTTTTCTTTTTATAATTATATATATATATATATATATATATATATATATATATATATAATATAATGTTTTAATTAGATGCAATTATAATTGCAATTCATTTCAATTTAGTTTGTAGATATATAAATGCCATATTTCTTTCCTATTTTAAAATTATCGATGATTACATTAATCTTAAATTAATGCTATCATTTATCAAACTTCATTATGAAAATTGCAAAACCAGAGAAAATACATTTTCGAAATTCGCTTCTACAAATGAATATTAATAGGTTGAAAGACATTTCACAGAATTTCTATGGGCTTGATTTTCTACTCTTAATTAATCACAGAATTTACTGTTTCCTGATTTTGTTGAAATATTCTTTATTTTAGCAAATTGAATACTACTGAATTTCAAACTTTTGTTTTTTTCGGGAGAGGAGGAGGCTTATAGGTAGATTTCTTATTGGATCACATGTTTTGACGATAATTCTGAGATGGGGTATTATTATTATTTACCTTGTACTCACCTTGGTTGGTTCCATTTCCACAACGTTTCTCTCATTATATTCTCAGATGCCTTTTGTCATCGTTGGTTGCTGAATGGTGCAGGGATTACGGGATCTGCTCTGCGGAAGCCGACTTGATAAGCTTATCCCTTTCTCCCTTGAGTGGCATTCATAACGCGGTGATCTCATTTTGGCCTACAATTTCCTCAATGGCCATTATGATCTTTCTCAGGACCAACTATTCACCGTTGCACCAAAAAGAACTCTGCACAGGCAGATGCCGGAGAGCCTTCTACTCCAATAGCTTATTTCCACGTGTTGCCGGCCTCTGGAACTCCCATGCATGGAGTATTGTTGTCACATCTGGGCTGGTGCATCATCCACTAGTTTCTCCCTCCTAGACAAGGTCGAAAAAAAAGAGTCGCTAACTTAATTGGTCCCTCACTATCAACCAAGCTCCAGCCCCTGTCCCATCGCCGCAATGTTGCATCCTTGTTCTTGTTTTACAAATACTTAAATGGATTGTGCTCCGATGAGCTGGCTGCCTTTTGGCTAAGATCAAAGTGTAATATCTGTTCCGATGGATACTGCACCCCATAGACTGGTATTGTCTTGGCCTTCGGGGCTTGATTTACGCCTGTATATGGGTCTGTCCTGTGCAGTTCTAGGAGGTCCACCCTCCCAGGCTTCGCTTCTCCTCTTTGGGGAGGAGTAAGTTTATTGCTTACTGCCTGAGGGCCCCTACCGGGAAATGCCGACGGGGCTGCCCAGGCAATTTTTAATGGCCAGAGTGCTCACCTCTTGGGCGCTGGCTTTTCAAACCCCATTTCCCCGATCCGACCTTGGGTCACATCTTACCTTGTGAGAGTAAGATAAAACTGGCCTTGTGCCTAACTCCTGGAGAGGAGTAAATAAATACTCTGGTGCCCCCTCGACGTAAATACACTAGACCAACTCGACAATCAGCTAAATCCCATCCATTCACTGTGGAGGTCCCCAGATGCCGGAGAGCCTTCTACTCCAATAGCTTCTTTCCTCGTGCTGCCGGCCTCTGGAACTCCCTCCCTGCTCCCTATTTCCCCGACAGTACCGACATGCATAGGTTTAAAACTAATCTAAACAGACATCTTGCTACACTGCTCCCAACTTGGGGTGACACCCAAAACCTACACCCTAATTCTCAGTAACCCCTTACGTCTACAGTGGCGGCCTGCCTTGTTTGGGGTGAAATATGTTAAAAAAATAAAAAAAAATTCACCAGAAACTACTTCACTGTCGATTTTGATTAAACTGCTTTTTTCATTATGATCTCTAGAATTTGGAATAGACTTCCAGGAGATGTAGTAAATGCATCAACGACGCAGCAATTCAAGGCAAAATTGAACATGTGCTAGGCCACTGTATCCTCTTATGTGTAAATTTCTTCCCACCTCTTTTCCCTACGTGGCAACTGAAATATGCCTGTTTTTTTTTTTGTCAAACGGTATGTCGCCTAATGCATAGCGGGGATCAGTCGATGATGACCTGCTACTAAGGGGCAGCACAAGCGAAATGACAACAAATATGGGAATTTGGAAGTCATTCACAAAACGTCTAACCTCAAAGTCAGAAAATGATGAATATTTGATTCTGACTAGCCAGCCATTTACAGAATTTATCAATAAGCAATGTATTCCGTCATATAATACAAGTGTTTTAATCGAACATTAATTTACTGATTAACGCAGTGACGTCATGCTTTCCAGGAATTATGTCCTCAAATCGGACGATCTGTTAAATGCTTCTATCCTAGAGGCAAAGATTGATAGGTCTTTCAGCCCCCCTAAAATAACAAGAGTCCTGAATGTAGAAAAAAATGTTTTGCTTCAGAGAAAACAATCAAAAAACAAACATAATCAGTTCCAAGATGGCATTCCTTTCTTTTCTTTTTTTTCAACACAATATCACTTTTAAATCCGTTCTGTTTTTTTCTTCTTGTACTCTGTGACTTTATGTCCATATCCTGTTTTAAAGGTTAATCTTGTATTATTTTATCATTCATTTGTACTGTCTGACACACGGCCCCCGACTCTGAGCGCTCTTCTTGGTGCATTCTGTAGTTAATAATTTAATCATCCACACTTGTTCATAAGTTAATTTGCCTGATCGAACTATTATTGGGTTTTGGAGGAGATATGCTCTCTTAGAGTGTTTCGTTATTCTCGTTTGCTCCTAACTGTAAAAGTTTCTGCATAAAAAGAAATGTTGTAATGATAGAAGAAGAAAAATGAAGGCTTCACTGTTTTATGGCAAATCATATCTTTGTGATTTATTCAGTGGCAAATCTTTAATTTGAATATAAATCAAGGAATTTTCTTTCTATGCTCAAAATCTACATGGATTTCGACTTCTCTTTTACCCATAAATTAAGGGAGCAAGAATTTACAAGTTTAGCAAAGAATATATATATATATATATATATATATATATGTGTGTGTGTGTGTGTATGTGCGTTTGTGTGCGTATATATATATATATATATATATATATATATATATATATATATATATATATATATATATATATATATAAGTGTGTGTGTGTGTGGTTGTGCATGTATGTGAGTATATATATGTGTGTGAGGTGTGGTTGTGCATGCATGTGAGTATATATATGTGTGTGAGGTGTGTATGTATATGTGTATGGTTGTATATATATATATATACATATATATATATATATAATGAAAGTGTTGTTTATTCAAGTAAATAAACCTAGTATCAACCATGCTCGTTATGAGGGGGGGGGCGAAGGTATGTTGAAGTGTTGTTAAAATAGTATTTAAATGTTTTTTAAAACGTCTTCTTAATGAATTCACAAATCTTTTATTTTGCATACTCATTCATCCGCCTGAAGATGACCGATGTCGGTCGAAAACGGACGACAATACCAAATCGGTCGTGCGACGAATCGAAAAGACGAATCAAAAAATAAATAAACAGAAGCTGTCACTACTGTTTAACCAAACATATATATATATATATATATATATATGTATATTTGATTATTTTTATTTACACAGACATGTACAAAATCCGCGACACTGGCATGTCGATGTTATCGATCAACAGCTATTATAACTGAAATCTCATCAGACAGAGTTAGAATCCGATCTTAACCTTAGATCATATTTTTAGATCCATTTCATTCTTTCCAAATATGATCTATAGTTAAGATCGGATTCTAACTCTGCCTGATGAGATCTCAGTTTATAATAGCTGTTGATCGATAACATCGACATGCCAGTGTCGCAGATTTTGTACATGTCTGTGTAAATAAAAATAATCATATATAAAAGCTCTATTTGATATTGAGCACTTTTTATAAACCCGGTTGAAATTCTTTGGATTACTACTCTGTGGATGTTTTACCTGTATATATATATATATATATATATATATATATATATATATATATATGCGAAAATATTTCTTTGGTGTTTTTTTATTACTTTTAGAATTTCACTAGCTTTGCAAACTCACTTTTTATTTATACCAGTCGGTTCTTGGAATCATTCTAGCAACCCTGAGACTGTGTTCTCTTTTGGCAGAACTTTCTTTGTCGGAATGAAGTATGGTCTGATTTAAACCTAGCAGAGTAAAAAAAAAAGCATCGTTTTAAAAAGAAACGCCAAACAAATTGCAAGTAAACAAACTCCCGGGCAACGCCGGGTAGGGACAGCTAGTTGTGAATATAACAAATTTTATGAGAATAACATAAACCCAAATATGTCTGAAAAATGCAGTAATTTTCCTATCAGCTCTCTGCCTATTCCCCCCCCCCCTGATTATTTGTTTCCCACTTCAACCACTCAATCGTCACTAACGCGAAGGACCTTGGTACGTTTGTGGACAACTCCTTCAATTGTATCACGATGGAGAACAAAGCCAGGTCGATTCTCTCCTCCTGATCCGTAGATCTTTTTTCAACCTAACAGCAGACAATATCCATCCCTTATACATAATTCTGATACGGCTCATTCTTGAGAATGCCATCCAAGCAACGAATCCTGATCTACTAAAAAATAGAGCGTATTCAACAGTTGACAACCAGAATGATGACAGGACTCTCCACGCTTACCTACAAAGAATGCCTACAAAGTAATGCGAGGAGACATGATTCTAGCATGCAATATCATCAATGAGAATATAAATCTACCTTTTGAGGAGTTTTTCACCCCAGTGCCAAAAATAATGGTCTCCACGGGCACCAACAAAAAATGTACCATCGTTCAGCTCAATAGAAGAAAGGCAGCATTCTGTGTTTCTGCTTCATATAGAAACCTGCCAGAGGAGGTCGTGACGATGACTAACATATCCATCTTTAAAGCGGCCTTGGACAAACATTTAGAATGTATGTGGATGTAAATAGCTTCCACCTGTCTCTTTGCATGGCTTGTTGTACCTTTACATGGCTTGTTGCACTTTGCTATTTTTGCCAAATTAATTTGATTTGATGGAAATAATCTAATTAAGAAGAAATATAATCAAATGTTTTATTAACTATTCATTTTTCATAATCAACTCTATATACATTTGTTTATGAAAATCAGACTTTTTAGTTATGGATGGCCCTAATAACTCATGAAAATTATCCAAGTCTTATAATACTAAATAATAATAATAATAATAATAATAATAATAATAATAATAATAATAAGAAGAAGAAGAAGAAGAAGAAGAAGAAACAGAAATGACAAGAAATACTATAAGCTCCTCCCTCTCCCCCCCCCCCAATTTTTTTTTTTAAATTAAAAAAAATTAAAAAAAATTTTTTTTTTTCAATAAGGAAAGAGAAAAGATAAAAATTTAGGAATTGAAAGGAAAAAAAGGAAAAAATTTAAAAATTAAAAAAAAATTAAACTTTTTTTTTGTTTTAAATTAATTTTAAAAATTATTATTTTATTTATTTTATTTTATTTATTTTTTAACTGGTGCCGGCCTAGGCTAACACCAGATAAAATATTTGTAAAGGGTCGAGGAGGATTAGAAGACCGAGGAGGGACAGCACAAACCAGACCTCCACTGGAAAAGTGCAGAGAATGCTGGGACCTTGGGGAGGCTTATTGCCACCCAAATCCCAGAGAAGACCAATTGTCCTTACCAGCGAGAAATCAATGGTAAGCGGCTGTTGCGATACCGCATCGTTATCGAACAGAGGTGAAGAATACTGGAAATGTGGGGAGACTTGTTGTCACTCAGACTCCAGGAAATACTACTGGTTGTTGTCGGTGAGCAATCACTGACGATGATCTGTGTGAGAACTCCTAGTGAGTACAAATAATAATAATAAACCAGAAGTAACAATGACATCACTCACTCCTTTTCAAACGGTTTTTCTCCTCGTTCCTTCTTCTGCTGACTTCTTATTGACAATCTTCGGTTTTCTATCGAATGCGTTTATGAACACTTGTTTTAGCATCACTTTTAAAAATCTAAATTTAAATCTATATTTTATATTCTATGTCTCTATTCCCATTGTCACTGCTTATTTAGTATTATGAGACTTAACTAGAGTTCAGGGGAGTGAGAACAATTTATGGCAGAGTTTGTCCATTTGTAATCATAAAATTTTGAGGTATTTATCCAGATTAGGACCCAAGCTAAAATCGACTGAGTGTCGGTAGTTTCCAGATGTTTACGTAGACGGTTGAAAAAAGCCGAATGAAAAGTCGGTTGTCTGCATCCAAAAAATCCAAAACAGGGGTGGATGTAAAGCTGGAAAAAAATGATAAATTATTTTATTTTATTTTATTTTTTAAACGTAACATTTTTTTTTTTTAAGAAAAATATCACTGAACAAGTGTTAAAACAGTGTTAGGGTTAGGGTTAGGATTATAAAAGTTTTTTTTCTGCATGCAAAAAAGTTTGTTTGTTCACTGAACAAGTAATCGGCATGTTCCGGCCTTCTACATAAACATCCGGAAACTACCGACGCCAAGTCGATTTTAGATTGGGTCCTAATCTGCATAAGTATTAATTCTGATTCTGATAAATAACTACTTGTAGGGGCAGCTTCCGTCTAGATGCTTATGGAACGTACCTTACGGAATAAAAAAAGACTTTTTTTTGGAAAATATCTGTGGTGAGTGCCTACATAACGTCGAGGGTAACAGTTATGGCCCCTCTGAATATCGTGGGTACCAATATGGTGGCATGCTGCTAGAAAATATGGCAAAGGGTTCAACTTAACATGATAGGAGTTTTGTGAATGAACGAAGGAAGGAAAAGACTACAAAGAGGAATAACATTTAGTGAATTAAAAATGACAGAAAACATTATTAATTAACAAACAATTTATTTTAGATAAGGCATT
>OY744535.1:41287157-41317157 GCA_963556195.1 Sepiola atlantica | reverse complement strand
ATATAAATAACCAAGGAGAGGGGTGATAAGTAGTATAATAGATTCGCCCGAACTCTATAAATATACATTAGTTTTGTAAATAACAAATACATTTTTTTAACAAAGACGCACAACACAGGTAATGAGAACATTTTTATAACAAAATAGGTGAGCAAAAAACTAGATCTGATATCCGGAACGTTTTTTTTTTCTTGTTTTTTTTTTTTAAGGGAGGTGGTGTTTGATCAACATTGCTGGGGAGCTATTAGATAACATACGGTTTCGTTTCTAAATCCCCAAAACAGTTTTTCATGGTAAACAACTGATTGTCCCTTCAATGATATAAAGTCTAGCTTAAATTAATAGAAACAAACTAATACAATCATTACAAAAGATTAATTGACTTACAATCAAAGGAATTTTCCAACGAAGGACTTGAGACTAAAATGTATTTTTCTTTCCTCTTATATAGTTTTAAAGGTTAAACACCTTCCAAGACAATATATATATATATATATATATATATATATTTATTTTTGCAACCCCCCCCCCTTTTTTTCAAACCTTCCTTACACTAAATTTAAATTTAACAAACATACACAACGCTCTAAGCAAATAACGCGTCCAAACGAGAGTGACACGTGACTTCACATTTCCGAAACAGATGACAACAGAAGCTGAAGAGAGCCAGATGGCTAAGTCCTTCCGTGTTTGAAACCGACGGTACGAATGTTGTACTAATTTTTCTGTACCAAAATGAATAAATATTACACTCTTAATTTTTAATTTTTTAACTTTAATTCTTAATTAATCGAGCACTCTGCTGGGATTTTTCCTGCTATATTACAAAGAAGTATTAATATATATATATATATATATATATATATATATATATATATATATATATATATATATATATATATATATATAGCATAGATTTATGAAAACACCTTTACATAATCAATTTATGTTCCAAGAAATCAACAAGCAATAGAATTGTGTACGATCGTTTCAGAGACCATGTATTTTTATTATTACTATCTGATCTCATCTACAGCACAGGGTATAGACAGCATCAATGGAATAACATACCAACACCCTCATTTACACAGCAACTTAGAAAGAGAGAAGTTGATGTATGTATTCCTCGAATTATAGCAGACATTATTCAGAGATGTATATAGGGGTTCTAAGTTAAAGGCAGTCGTCATCAAAATGTTTGACTACTGAAAGGCACATGCATTGAAGCCACGATGACGGATGTGTAGATACTACTCACTACAGAGCCCAGCCTCGATTTGAGGGCGACTAATAATTATATATATAGAGATGTATATAGGGGTCCTAAGTTAAAGAAAACAGATGTTATATTACAAGTTGGGAGAATCGCACCTTAGGAAACAACAAAACATTCATCAAATCATACAAAATATAAAGGTTATCAAAAGGAAAATTCATCTACATATATGATCTAACAATGAGGAAAGGTTTATAAAAGCTCTGAAGTTTATTATCAGTGGTAGAGCAATTGGTAAAAAAAAGTTTAAGTAAGCAGCCCAGTCAAAGACCATTCCATAATTAAAGGATGGTAAAATTACCAATATTTAATATTTGGGGAATAATTGTTAATTGTTTTATATCTATCGTTAAAATTTCACAAAAATTAGAAGTATCTGAATTTTCTCCGAAGGGTTTCAACCCCATTTTCACCCCTTTGCATGAAACTAAATTTAACTGGGGTGTTAGGGTTAGGGTTAGGGTTAGGGTTTGCATAAAACTAAATTAAACTGAGGTGTCATAGCCAGTTTCTGACTTCTCTGTTTAACCTTTTAAAAAACTTGTTTTTTAGCTGGTATGTTTTTGCTTTTTCAATTATTGTATTTTGTTTAGTGCTACTTTTTAATTTTAAATTTATTTACTCATAAGTTCTGTAGTAATATTTTGCAGAGGGTTAAGGTTAGGGTTATTTTATTGCTTTTGTTTTTATGCACAGTTGTGTCCTTGATGTTTTATATATACCATTGTTAATGGTTTTGACAATTGTTTTTTATTCTATAATTATTTTGATTTATTGTTTTTCATTTCAATTTCTTTATCTGTTTTTAAAATCTGGGTTTAACTAGCAAAGTCATTTATTGTGCGTGTTAGCTATTCTATGTACTTGCATGTCTGCTGATGTGGTTTTTGTTTGTAGTTTTATAATTTTATCAAGGCTTATGTGGCAGAGAAAATATTTATTTACATGTCTACATTTAGCTATGAATACATGCTTTTTATTGAGTAGTTTATACTTTGGTTTTGAACTTGGTAGTTTCATTGAAGACAGAACGTACACTTCGTAGGGTTTATACTATAAGCAAGTGCTATCTTTATGATTTCTAGTTTTATGTTAACAGATGTTATTTTGTTTATTTTTAGATCCTATAATACTTAGATAGATTTGTACTGTTTTCTTAGTATACTGAATTGGTAGGTGTAGTTGGCCTTGAATGTGTTTACTGTTGCACCTATGTAATCTTTTCTTCATTATTAATATTGGTGTGTATAGTGGCTTTATATTCAATATTATTTGTGAAGCTCTTGATAATCAGGTGGCAGTTGATTATATACATGAGATGAATGTAAAAAAAAAACGGATGTACCAAAACAATATAATTAAATTAAGAGTTTTAATATTGTATTTATGTTTTTTAAATATTTCGTTTATGATTTATAAATATTTCCACACTAAGTCTTTCTCTCTTTTCCTCTCTCTCACTCTCTCTCTCTCTCCCACACACACATGCACACACATATATGTACATGATGCTGAAAATAATAGAAGATAATTTTAGATTGGTTGCCTAATGCATTTTACGGCATGTCAACAGTCATTCAGTCATTTTATGCAACAGCTGTACATATGTTTTGTATCTGATTGGTTTATAGATTACTTTGTTTTGTAGGTGTATAGCTTGTAAACAAATAGTCTGTAAGCGACATTTTTCTATTTAACCTATAAATGGGGTCGTGGCAGAGTGGACCTGGGAGTAGTCATAACTAGTGTTGGGACGATTAATCGGAATCGGGAATCGAAAAATCGGAATTTTGGGGGATATCTGAATTGGTATCAGAATCAGAATAATTTGATCCTAAATTCCGATTCCAAAAACGATTCTTTTAATTTTTTTGATTTTGTTTTTGTTTAAAACTTAATTTTCCGAAGCTAGTACCAATGATAAAATGATAAATATTTATTGTTTTTAAACTACCAGTAAAACTCAAATATTTAGATCATAATAATGACTTGAGGTGAAAATGGAACCGGAAGATATGACACAGTAAAAATGGGACAGGTAAAATGGCACGAATGGATAAATAGAAAAAATGGCACAAGTGAAAAATGTAAATGAAAATCTCAATATGAGTTCAGCAAATAACTATTTGCAATCAATTATGAGGAAAAGATTAGAAGAAAAATAGTTAGAACGATCGATTTGTGTAATGCACGCCTTTCCCCCTTCACTTGTACTTTTACTTTTGCGAAAATATATGCACACATTACACGTGTGTTTACGGTAATACGAAAATATATGCACACATTACACGAGTGTTTACGGTAATACGAAAATATATGCACACATTACACGTGTGTTTACGGTAATACGAAAATATATGCACACATTACACGAGTGTTTACGGTAATACAAAAATATATGCACACATTACACGGGTGTTTACGGTAATACGAAAATATATGCACACATTACACGGGTGTTTACGGTAATACGAAAATATATGCACACATTACACGGGTGTTTACGGTAATACAAAAATATATGCACACATTACACGGGTGTTTACGGTAATACGAAAATATATGCACACATTACACGGGTGTTTACGGTAATACGAAAATATATGCACACATTACACGGGTGTTTACGGTAATACGAAAATATATTCACACATTACACGGGTGTTTACGGTAATACGAAAATTAAAAAAAAATCTCTATAACTAAATATTGGTAATTGTATCGGAATCAGGAATTTAGAACAGAATCGGTAATTGTATTGGAATCGGGGAAAAATATTGTAATCGTTCCATCATTAGTCATAACTAAAGGGTGACTCCAAACCCCTAAAGCTCTTAAATTGGAGCCTCACCACTGGATGCAGTTTTTTGTCATCTCCATGATGGTTGGGGGGTGCGATTCAGTAGTTGATAGGGTGGGAAAAATGGTAGGCAGAAAAAAAAAGGTAGAAACGGTTGGGAAACATGATTTGGGGGGTGGTAGGGTGGTGTAAAGGCAAACACCTTGCCCAAGGGTGTCCGAGGCAATTTAGTCTTTTGCCCAGGACAAATTCTATTCAACCGATAGATATGACCTTACCTGGTACTACCACTCCAGGACAGAGTGGACCTGGGAAGAATGGTAACTAAAGGATGACGCCACAATACTCAAGGCTCCCAAATTGAGGCCTCATCATTGGGTGCCCTGAACCAATATGATTCTAATACAGTTTACCATCAATACAAAATATTGAACAAAATAATGGAAACATCTTCTGAATTTTCCATCAATTTTTAAACACATATAAAAAAAATTTTAAATTACCAAAATTTTGGTTTCATTTTTTTTATTTATGGATATTCTTGTCCTCAATTAATTAGTCAAATTTATTTTTTATTTCAGATAGTGCATACTAGTTAGAAAAATTTAAATGACAGATCTATCAGATTTCCAAGGGGGGCAGATTATTGGTGCCCATATGGCACGTGTTACTGTAACGGAAGTGGCTGAGATGGTAGCCGTATCGAGAGGAACTGTCTCGAAGGTGATGAAAACCCGTGAAACAGAAGGGAAAATATCCTCCTCTAAACAAAATTCTGGAAGCAAGCCGAAGCTGTCTTAAAGATATCCTAGAGCTCTTGTAAGGATTTGAAGAAAGGGGACGAAACCACGGTACCCAAAATTACAGCAGGGATTAACACTCATCTGGATAATCCCGTTTCAACAAAAATTGTTTGTCGAGAGCTTCACAAGACTGGATTTATTCAAAATTTCAAGATGTTTCTATTATTTTGCCCAACCCCTGTATGTATATATTTGTATGTACAGGATTTACTCCTAAACTGATTAATCGATCATTATGAATTTTGGAACACAGCTACTAGGCATAAGGGGTTGTAATGTGGGCTATTTTTAGTTTAATTTAGTTTTATGCAAAGGGAGTGAAAGCCGTTTTGTGAAAATGTATACACCTCAGATTTTTATGAAATTTTTAACAATAGATATTAGGTATCAATTAATAAATATTCCCTAAATTCCAATTTCTTTGAAGTATTTTAAATACCTTTTAGGAGGCATTATACGAAAATTCTTGAAAATTTAAATATTTCAGATTTGCATTGAATTTGGATCCATAGTCATAAGGCACCAATTAAGCAAGATTCCCTTAATTTCAATTTCTTCTTAATACCTCTTCAGCTTAAGCTTAAAATATTAGACATTTTCTAAAATAAAAATCATGTAATGGATTTTGATCAAAATTGGAGTAAGGATTCTAGATATAAGGTTTAATCTAGATAATCCTGTTTCACAAGGCTGGATTTATTCAAGCGTTCAAGGTGTTTTCACGTTATTTTATCCAACCTTGTATCGCACTAGTATTAATCTAATTTTTAGGAGGCATTATACGAAAATTCTTGAAAATTCAAATATTTCAGATTTGCATTGAATTTGGATCCATAGTCATAAGGCACCAATCAAGCAAGATTCCCTTAATTTCAATTTCTTCTTAATACCTCTTCAGCTTAAGCTTAAAATATTAGACATTTTCTAAAATAAAAATCATGTAATGGATTTTGATCAAAATTGGAGTAAGGATTCTAGATATAAGGTTTAACCTAGATAATCCTGTTTCACAAGGCTGGATTTATTCAAGCGTTCAAGGTGTTTCCCGTCATTTTATCCAACCTTGTATCGCACTAGTATTAATCTAATTTTTAGGAGGCATTATACGAAAATTCTTGAAAATTCAAATATTTCAGATTTGCATTGAATTTGATCCATAGTCATAAGGCACCAATCAAGCAAGATTCCCTTAATTTCAATTTCTTCTTAATACCTCTTCAGCTTAAGCTTAAAATATTAGACATTTTCTAAAATAAAAATCATGTAATGGATTTTGATCAAAATTGGAGTAAGGATTCTAGATATAAGGTTTAATCTAGATAATCCTGTTTCACAAGGCTGGATTTATTCAAGCGTTCAAGGTGTTTCCCGTCATTTTATCCAACCTTGTATCGCACTAGTATTAATCTAATTTCTATATTTTTATTTGTTTATTTTTTTACAAATGGAAACGCAGTCAATCCTTTGCTTATGCCTTGTTAAAACCTGCTTCATTTTCGTTGGAGATCATTTGCTCCTGACGTGTCCTCCACTGATTCCAATCACTGCGAAATGCTCCAGAATTAATCGTTGGACGTGAGAGAGAAAGTGGCAGAGATGCAAGAAAACACACACACACACACCAGCTTATATGTACGTACCATTTATCCCTACCTTAGTCCCTTGCCACACCTGCTCCCCCCCCCCCGCCACCAGACATACCAAAGTGGTCAGCATCTCCAAATGATGGAAAAGTGAATCAAGTCAATCAGTAAAAGTAAGGATGATTAATCTGACAACAGATTTTGACATGTGGAATCGCTTAAGCTGTCAGTCCGGATTTTCGGCCTTTTAAAGACCTTCCTGATCCAAAGAAATTGACTCTCGCATCTATTATTAGACATCGTTCCAACAGAATGCCACCGGCCATCTTTAAATAAGGAGAAAGTCTACCAGAGACACAAGAAAAAAAAAAGCGTATAATTTTACTCAAAACATAAGGATGGGTCATGTGGTATAATCGTATATTTTGTGATTTGCTGTGCAACATTGAGGTTGTTCACTGAAGTTATTCATACGGTTTTACATTTTGGTGATATCATTTTAGCACAGGGCAGATCAGGTACTAGTGTGATTGCAATAGTTAGGAGTGGATGGAGTAAGGTTAGGAAACTTCTGCCATTACTAACCAGCAGAGTGTTACCACTATCGACTAATGGGAAGAGTCTATCAGACATGTGTACGTAGTCTGTTGATGTATGGAAGTGAAACCTCACCAGTGAGGGTTGAGGACATGCATTGCATGGAGAGAAATGATATGAGAATGATACGATTGATGTGTAATGTGAGTTTTAAAGACAGGCTTAGGTCTGATGACCTCAGAGGAAGATTAAATCTGGACAGTATATGGAGATGTGTGCAGAATAGGAGACTTTGATTGTATGACTATGTTGAATTAATGGATGAGACTTCTTGAGTTAGTAGATGTAGAACAGTTGAGGTGGCAGGTTCAGTTTACTGGAGAAGGCCAATGAAACACGTGGGAGGAAGTGATAAAAATGAACTTAAGAGAAAGAGGGATCAATAAAGACCTGGCCAGAGATAGGTTAGTTTGGAAGTCAATTTCTTAAAGCCATCTAATGCATGATGATGATGATGATGATGATGATGATGATGATGATGATGATGATGATCGCCATCATTTGTATCGAAAAAAAATTTCTCTCTGGATCTATGCATTTAAGTCGAGGTAATCGTAGGTCATTGTAACCTCGACTTAAATTCATAGATCCAGAAAGTAATTTTTTTTTACTTACCTTTACCACAAATATCTGTCAAATATACTAATAAGAACCGCAATTTTTCAAAGCAACAGACCACAATGGAGGCTGAGGATAGTCCATAAAGGGCGGTCATGTGCTGTTATCCATTTTGAGATTTGAAACTGACGGTACCGATGTTTTCCTAATCTTCTGTAATACATATATAAATAAATAAATAAATATATATATATATATATATATATATATATATATATATATATATATATATATATATATATATATATATATATATATATATACAGGGTGGGCAAAAATAAGGGTCCTATTTTTAAAAATTCATAACTTTTTTATTTATTGATTTTTTTAAATTTTTTTTTTTTAGAATAAGTAAAGGACCCCTTCCGAAGCAAGCATGAGCCGTATTAGCCCTAAGGAACGTACCCTCATTTAGAAAACATTATTTTTGCTTAAAAAACTCAAAACAGTGTAAAAAACAATACTTTAGTTTTTGTAAGTTTTAAGAAGTGTTTTTCGGCTAAAATTTGTTTTGTTTATTTCAAAAAATCTCGGAAGGGTCAGTCTACACACACATAAAGTTTGGTGAGTTTAACTTTTATTTTGTGGAAGTTATTAAAATTCAAGTTATTCAAATTTAAAGATAGGACCCTTATTTTGGCCCACCCTGTATATATATATATATATATATATATTACTTTGATAATGTGAGACATGTTAATGATGAAAATGCATATAAATTATACGCATAATTTGTTTTTAACAATTATGTCCTTTCGTTGCAATGAATTTAATTCAAAGATGCAATACAGTCTACTGATTAAAATTGTGCAGTAAACATTTCGCCATTTTTGGCAATTCCTTGTATGTTCGAGTTGATAAAAACTGGTAAATCACTAAGAGCAACATGAAAGACTTCACTGATAAAATAGACAAAATGTATAAAAAAGGAAACATAAGTTGAATCATCAAAGCATCGAGTCTCATTCTTTAACTTTCAAAAATCTTTTTACCAACTTAACATTAAAAGGTTATCAATTTGACCTCACAATCAAAGAAAAACGAACAGTTATAAGATGCGCCCATTACATCTGTGCGTTAAGATATACAAATGCTATTTCAAAATTAAGCGTGACAGACAAACGAAAATGCTATTTCAAACTTAAGCTTGACAGACAAACGTAAATGGTATTCAAATTTAAGCTTGACAGACAACCAAAAATGTTATTTCAAACTTAAGCTTGACGAACAAACGAAAATGCTATTTCAAACCTAAACATGACAGACAAACGAAAATGTTATTCCCAACTCAAGCGTGACAGACCAATGGAAATTCTACTTCAAATTTAAGCTTGACAGACAAACGAAAATGTTATTTCAAACTTAAGCTTGACGAACAAACGAAAATGCTATTTCAAACCTAAACATGACAGACAAACGAAAATGTTATTCCCAACTTAAGCGTGACAGACCAATGGAAATTCTACTTAAAATTTAAGCTTGACAGGCAAACGAAAATGTAATTTAAAACTTAAGCTTGACGAACAAACGAAAATGCTATTTCAAATCTAAACGTGACAGACAAACGAAAATGTTATTTCCATCTTAAATGTGACAGACCAATGGAAATTATATTCAAATTTTAGCTTGACAGACAAACGAAAATGTTATTTCAAACCTAAACGTGACAGACAAATGAAAATATTATTCCCAACTTAAGCGTGACAGACAAATGAAAATATCATTCCCAACTTAAATTTGACAGACTAATGAAAATTCTACTTCAAATTTAAGCTTGACAGACAAACGAAAATGTTATTTCAAACGTAAGCATGACAGGCCAACGAAGCTAGTGACATACTGACAAGCAGACAGAGCCTCTTATAGAGATGTTTGGCTGCATTTAAAATAAGATGCATCTATTTTACCTGTGTGCTTAGTCATGAAAATGCTATTTCAAACTTGAGCGTGACAGACCATCAAAATGCTATTTGAAACTAAATCATGACAGAACATGAAAAATGTTATTTCAAACTTAAGTTTTACAGACCATAAAAGATGTTATTTCAAACTTAAATGTGACAGACCAACAAAATGCTATTTAAAACTGAATCATGACAAACCAACAAAAATGCTATTTTAAACTTAAATGTGACAGACCATTAAAAATTCTATTTACAACTGAATCATGACAGACCAAATTAAATGCTATTTTAAACTGAATCATGACAAACCAACAAAAATACTATTTCAAACTGAATCATGACAGACCAAAAAGTAATGCTATTTTAAACTGAATCATGACAGACCAAAAAGTAATGCTATTTTAAACTGAATCATGACAGACCAAAACGTAATGCTATTTTAAACTGAATCATGACAGACCAAAAAGTAATGCTATTTTAAACTGAATCATGACAGACCAAAAAGTAATGCTATTTTAAACTGAATCATGACAGACCAAAAAGTAATGCTATTTTAAACTGAATCATGACAGACCAAAAAGTAATGCTATTTTAAACTGAATCATGACAGACCAAAAAGTAATGCTATTTTAAACTGAATCATGACAGACCAAAAAGTAATGCTATTTTAAACTGAATCATGACAGACCAAAACGTAATGCTATTTTAAACTGAATCATGACAGACCAAAAAGTAATGCTATTTTAAACTGAATCATGACAGACCAAAAAGTAATGCTATTTTAAACTGAATCATGACAGACCAAAAAGTAATGCTATTTTAAACTGAATCATGACAGACCAAAAAGTAATGCTATTTTAAACTGAATCATGACAGACCAAAAAGTAATGCTATTTTAAACTGAATCATGACAGACCAAAAAGTAATGCTATTTTAAACTGAATCATGACAGACCAAAAAGTAATGCTATTTTAAACTGAATCATGACAGACCAAAAAGTAATGCTATTTTAAACTGAATCATGACAGACCAAAAAGTAATGCTATTTTAAACTGAATCATGACAGACCAAAAAGTAATGCTATTTTAAACTGAATCATGACAGACCAAAAAGTAATGCTATTTCAAACTGAATCATGACAGACCAAAAAGTAATGCTATTTTAAACTGAATCATGACAGACCAAAAAGTAATGCTATTTTAAACTGAATCATGACAGACCAAAAAGTAATGCTATTTTAAACTGAATCATGACAGACCAAAACGTAATGCTATTTTAAACTGAATCATGACAGACCAAAAAGTAATGCTATTTTAAACTGAATCATGACAGACCAAAAAGTAATGCTATTTCAAACTGAATCATGACAGACCAAAAAGTAATGCTATTTCAAACTGAATCATGACAGACCAAAAAGTAATGCTATTTTAAACTGAATCATGACAGACCAAAAAGTAATGCTATTTTAAACTGAATCATGACAGACCAAAAAGTAATGCTATTTTAAACTGAATCATGACAGACCAAAAAGTAATGCTATTTTAAACTGACTCATGACAGACCAAAAAGTAATGCTATTTTAAACTGAATCATGACAGACCAAAAAGTAATGCTATTTTAAACTGAATCATGACAGACCAAAAAGTAATGCTATTTTAAACTGAATCATGACAGACCAAAAAGTAATGCTATTTTAAACTGAATCATGACAGACCAAAAAGTAATGCTATTTTAAACTGAATCATGACAGACCAAAAAGTAATGCTATTTTAAACTGAATCATGACAGACCAAAACGTAATGCTATTTTAAACTGAATCATGACAGACCAAAAAGTAATGCTATTTTAAACTGAATCATGACAGACCAAAAAGTAATGCTATTTTAAACTGAATCATGACAGACCAAAAAGTAATGCTATTTCAAACTGAATCATGACAGACCAAAAAGTAATGCTATTTTAAACTGAATCATGACAGACCAAAAAGTAATGCTATTTTAAACTGAATCATGACAGACCAAAAAGTAATGCTATTTTAAACTGAATCATGACAGACCAAAAAGTAATGCTATTTTAAACTGAATCATGACAGACCAAAAAGTAATGCTATTTTAAACTGAATCATGACAGACCAAAAAGTAATGCTATTTTAAACTGAATCATGACAGACCAAAAAGTAATGCTATTTTAAACTGAATCATGACAGACCAAAACGTAATGCTATTTTAAACTGAATCATGACAGACCAAAAAGTAATGCTATTTTAAACTGAATCATGACAGACCAAAAAGTAATGCTATTTTAAACTGAATCATGACAGACCAAAAAGTAATGCTATTTTAAACTGAATCATGACAGACCAAAAAGTAATGCTATTTTAAACTGAATCATGACAGACCAAAAAGTAATGCTATTTTAAACTGAATCATGACAGACCAAAAAGTAATGCTATTTTAAACTGAATCATGACAGACCAAAACGTAATGCTATTTTAAACTGAATCATGACAGACCAAAAAGTAATGCTATTTTAAACTGAATCATGACAGACCAAAAAGTAATGCTATTTTAAACTGAATCATGACAGACCAAAAAGTAATGCTATTTTAAACTGAATCATGACAGACCAAAAAGTAATGCTATTTTAAACTGAATCATGACAGACCAAAAAGTAATGCTATTTTAAACTGAATCATGACAGACCAAAAAGTAATGCTATTTTAAACTGAATCATGACAGACCAAAAAGTAATGCTATTTTAAACTGAATCATGACAGACCAAAAAGTAATGCTATTTTAAACTGAATCATGACAGACCAAAAAGTAATGCTATTTTAAACTGAATCATGACAGACCAAAAAGTAATGCTATTTCAAACTGAATCATGACAGACCAAAAAGTAATGCTATTTTAAACTGAATCATGACAGACCAAAAAGTAATGCTATTTTAAACTGAATCATGACAGACCAAAAAGTAATGCTATTTTAAACTGAATCATGACAGACCAAAACGTAATGCTATTTTAAACTGAATCATGACAGACCAAAAAGTAATGCTATTTTAAACTGAATCATGACAGACCAAAAAGTAATGCTATTTCAAACTGAATCATGACAGACCAAAAAGTAATGCTATTTCAAACTGAATCATGACAGACCAAAAAGTAATGCTATTTTAAACTGAATCATGACAGACCAAAAAGTAATGCTATTTTAAACTGAATCATGACAGACCAAAAAGTAATGCTATTTTAAACTGAATCATGACAGACCAAAAAGTAATGCTATTTCAAACTGAATCATGACAGACCAAAAAGTAATGCTATTTTAAACTGAATCATGACAGACCAAAAAGTAATGCTATTTTAAACTGAATCATGACAGACCAAAAAGTAATGCTATTTTAAACTGAATCATGACAGACCAAAAAGTAATGCTATTTTAAACTGAATCATGACAGACCAAAAAGTAATGCTATTTTAAACTGAATCATGACAGACCAAAAAGTAATGCTATTTTAAACTGAATCATGACAGACCAAAACGTAATGCTATTTTAAACTGAATCATGACAGACCAAAAAGTAATGCTATTTTAAACTGAATCATGACAGACCAAAAAGTAATGCTATTTTAAACTGAATCATGACAGACCAAAAAGTAATGCTATTTCAAACTGAATCATGACAGACCAAAAAGTAATGCTATTTTAAACTGAATCATGACAGACCAAAAAGTAATGCTATTTTAAACTGAATCATGACAGACCAAAAAGTAATGCTATTTAAACTGAATCATGACAGACCAAAAAGTAATGCTATTTTAAACTGAATCATGACAGACCAAAAAGTAATGCTATTTTAAACTGAATCATGACAGACCAAAAAGTAATGCTATTTTAAACTGAATCATGACAGACCAAAAAGTAATGCTATTTTAAACTGAATCATGACGGACCAAAAAGTAATGCTATTTTAAACTGAATCATGACAGACCAAAAAGTAATGCTATTTTAAACTGAATCATGACAGACCAAAAAGTAATGCTATTTTAAACTGAATCATGACAGACCAAAACGTAATGCTATTTTAAACTGAATCATGACAGACCAAAAAGTAATGCTATTTTAAACTGAATCATGACAGACCAAAAAGTAATGCTATTTCAAACTGAATCATGACAGACCAAAAAGTAATGCTATTTTAAACTGAATCATGACAGACCAAAAAGTAATGCTATTTTAAACTGAATCATGACAGACCAAAAAGTAATGCTATTTTAAACTGAATCATGACAGACCAAAAAGTAATGCTATTTTAAACTGAATCATGACAGACCAAAAAGTAATGCTATTTCAAACTGAATCATGACAGACCAAAAAGTAATGCTATTTTAAACTGAATCATGACAGACCAAAAAGTAATGCTATTTTAAACTGAATCATGACAGACCAAAAAGTAATGCTATTTTAAACTGAATCATGACAGACCAAAAAGTAATGCTATTTTAAACTGAATCATGACAGACCAAAAAGTAATGCTATTTTAAACTGAATCATGACAGACCAAAAAGTAATGCTATTTTAAACTGAATCATGACAGACCAAAAAGTAATGCTATTTTAAACTGAATCATGACAGACCAAAATGTAATGCTATTTTAAACTGAATCATGACAGACCAAAAAGTAATGCTATTTTAAACTGAATCATGACAGACCAAAAAGTAATGCTATTTCAAACTGAATCATGACAGACCAAAAAGTAATGCTATTTTAAACTGAATCATGACAGACCAAAAAGTAATGCTATTTTAAACTGAATCATGACAGACCAAAAAGTAATGCTATTTTAAACTGAATCATGACAGACCAAAAAGTAATGCTATTTTAAACTGAATCATGACAGACCAAAAAGTAATGCTATTTTAAACTGAATCATGACAGACCAAAAAGTAATGCTATTTTAAACTGAATCATGACAGACCAAAAAGTAATGCTATTTTAAACTGAATCATGACAGACCAAAAAGTAATGCTATTTTAAACTGAATCATGACAGACCAAAAAGTAATGCTATTTTAAACTGAATCATGACAGACCAAAAAGTAATGCTATTTTAAACTGAATCATGACAGACCAAAAAGTAATGCTATTTTAAACTGAATCATGACAGACCAAAAAGTAATGGTATTTTAAACTGAATCATGATAGTCAAACAAAAACTGCTATTTCAAACTTAAGCGTGACAGACCGACTTAGCTTCGTATAGAGATGTGATGTCGGATCTAAAAACATGAAATATATTTTGTGAAAATAGTCAAATAAAATAGAAACTACAATGGAAGATTTCAGTGAAATTTCTTTCTTTTCCATCAATCAATACGTTAACTTTTTTCTCTCTCCACCAGTTTCCGACTGTAATTAGCAATTAGTATCTTTTAATTACCTTTTCGAACCAATCATCTAATTACACATATTGTAATGAAGAAGCTGCGTCATTCAGATTCAGTTTCAATCAATAAGAAAGCCCAGCAAAATAGAACTTATTGACAAAAGTGAGTTCATCATTTTATGCTCATTTCTATATTTTTCAGGGTTACCGATTCGAAATACGAAGTGGTTTTTTTTTTGTAATTCCTTGTATGTTCTTAGTTGAAGAAAAATGTCAAATCTCTAAGAGCAGCATGAACGACTTCACTAGTAAAATATACAAATACTCTGTGAGAAAGAAAACGTAAGTTGAATCATCAAAGCCCCGAGTCCCATTCTTTTTAACTTAATATTAAAAGGTGTTCAATTTGACCTCACAATCAAACAAGAAACAAGTTACTAAATGGATCACCAGATATCAAGTCAAAAAGCCACTCGAGGATAAGGGTCAATCAGATGGAATGATTGTCAGTTGAGAGATGAAGAATTTTATGAAAGGATTGAGAATGATTGATGGAATGTACCAGGTTTGAATACTTATAGAGACGATTCATGATAGGAATCTGTTCGCATTGGATTTGAAGATGACCACGTTATAATCTGCAGGGAAGCAGTCCAGTGGGAATGTGTTCCATAGACAGGAAGCCTTTGTAAATAAACTCTGTTTGTCGAAATTCTGCCAGATGCTATGTACAAGGAGGAAAGAAAAAGGAGAGTTTCTTTTTCGCTGTTGTAGGAAGACGAGTTCTGGCTGTGAATGTCTTGCAAGGATAAACCACTGATTGGAGCTCAGTCGAGCACCTTAGATGGAAATAAGGATAGAGAGGGACTAGGAAAGTATCTTCTGTGAAAAAGGGTCTGTAAAGAAAAGAAGAGATCGCCCATCTCTACTAGATTTCAGAGTCGGCTTTGAACTCTGTCTTAGAAACAACAGGTGCTCTGAACAGCCCCTTCTAAATGTGGCAAAGGTACTCGATCTAAGGAAGTATCAAATCTTATTCTTAAAGGTAGAGGATTGCATCAGGAGTCAATTACTTTCTGGAACAGTAGAATTATCCAACCATTTTATCCAGTGACCTTAGTAACAGATCTTTAAAAATAAAGAAGATTTTTTATGGAAATCGCTCCAGACAAGGCATTAAGCCACTTGATGTAAGGAGCTAAATAAAGAAATACTACTTCAAGGTAAAAAAAAAACTCGCCAACGATAAGTATTAGATGAATGTATTCGGACCCAGAAAACAGCAATTCTTCCCACTTTGTCAGAAAACATTGCTTATGGAATGTGAGGACTAAAGGACAAAATAAGGGAAGCGAGAGGTACGAGGCTGCCGAAAGTCTTCTATTTTAGGTCTGGAGTGAAAGCCAGTTCTTCCATTCAGGGCTGGTTCAACCTACCTCCAAATCTCTCGATTGGGAGGGGAGTGAAGCCCGTTTGAGGACTCTCCGGCAGGAATTATTTCAACAGAGCTCTTGAGACCTTCTTATTTTTATTTTTGAAGCCTTAAAATATTCCCAGAAAAAATTGTGTAGAATCGCTTTTAGCAGTTGCATTTGTTCTTGAATGCGCTAGTGTGCACATATATGTTAATCTGGCTCAAACTCTTTTGAAAATAGCTGTGATCTTAAATTTAAAAACCTGAATATTTTGTAAAATATATAAATTATTGAATGAATTCTAAGAATTTAATTAAAATTAATAATTAAACCAGAAGAATTCCCGTCCCGGGACGGCTAAAATAAATTTACCAAACAGAACAGTTTTGCACCATATTTACGTCTCATTACGACGATTCAAATTTATATATAAAGCAACTAAACCTTATGCCTAGAATCCTTATTGTAATTTTGATCAAAATCTGTTACACGATTTTGATTCCAGAAAATGTCTAGAATTTAAGACTTAAGGCTTAAGCTTAAAGAGTCTTAAGAAGAAATTGAAATTCAGGAAATTTTGCTTAATTAGTGTGTCATTATTATGGATCAAATTTAATGTAAATCTGAAATATTTGAATTTTAAAATGAGAGGTTGTACCCATATTATGCCCCCCCCCTCTACAAAAACTTTAAAATGCCCCAAAGGACTTGAGATTTTGGGAGTAATTATTAATTGTTTTCTATTTCCTATTATTAAAATTTCATAAACATTAGAGGTATCTGAATTTTCACGATGGGCTTCCAGACTTTTTTGGCCCCCTTTAAGTAGAACTAAATTAAACTAAATATAGCCCACATTATCCACCTATACACCTAACAGGTGTGTTCGAAAATTGATAATGATCGGTTAATTAGTTTAGGAGTAAATCGTATACATAGAAATATATAAACATATACACACATACCTAATTTTATATGAATAGAGATATCCTGTTCTTTATAAAATATGTAATATATTGAGTAACCGCTGCAAATTTCATGAAAATTGGTATATTCTATGATTTTCGGTGGTTCTAAAAATGTCAAGATTTGGTTTGTTTGCAAAACTGAAGTTTTCGAATGGGAAGTTTTTTTCTTCGTTTCATCAAGGCTAAAAAACACTCGAGGATAAGAGAGTGGAGCGTGGTGTCGTAAGCAAATATACCCATTTCAGACACAATGTCATGAGGGAGGTCGTTCATGAAAATCAAGAAACAATAAAGGTCCAAGGATCGATTCCTGGGGTACACCTGAAATTATGTCATATTGTTTGGATGAACGGCCATCGAGGACAACCTGGATCTTTTTTTTGGATAGGAAGGATCTAATTATATTACATATTCGTCCAGTAATACCATATGAATTCATTTTTATGAGAAGACCTTTATGCCAGACCTTGTCAAAGACTTGGGATATATCAAGCACTACCATCTCTAGCTTCACCTGTCTTGTCCAGTGTATGGCATATGTGTTCAGAGATGACCGTTAGGATATCCGTAGTAGATCGTTCTTGCCTAAATCCATACTGATGGTCAGAAAGAAGTTTAGCATTAACGAGGTGCCGGACTATCGCTAGATTAAGGATTCAAAGATTTTAGCGAAGAGTGGGAGTAGACTGATTGGGCAGTTGAATGATTAGGAATACAATCAGAGGCTTTAAAATATTCACATATCACCCACTCAAAAAACATAAATCGACCCAGAAAACAGCAATTATTTCCCCTATGTCAGAAGCATTGCTCATGGAATGTGAGGACTTCTTCTTCTGCTAGTATTCATTTGACATAACTTTTGTTTTGTTCAGTGATCAGACGTTTTCTGATATTTCGCAAGCTCACTCTCCAGTTCCCACGGTTCAGCAGGTCAGCAGTCTCCAAATTCCACTCTGTGCGGTCTTGTCTAATCACTTGCTTCCAAGTTTTCCTTGGCCGGTCAACCTTCTTGTGATTTAAGACTGTAGCGTTGCTGCTTTGTCGGTTGCTATTGTGTTTCCATTAGTGTCCGGCTCGCGGGGTAACGGCTTCACATACATAACAATTCAAGTAGGAACACAGAAATAAATAAGAGAGACCAACAGTTGATGCGCGCGCTCCGATCGCTTCCTTTCGTAAGAGGTCGATTGACATGTAAGCATCTATTTATATAGCATGAGAAATATACAAGGGAGATAACTACAGAATGATCAATGTAAGGGAGGTAATAAGGATACACTTGTATCTCGGGTGTAAACATTGTTGCCGTTTCCAAATGCACGAAAGGCACGACACTACAAAGACATACATGTTTCTGTAACAATTTATCCAGGAGGATGAACGCTTCTCATAAGCATACCAACGTAACTGATTAATCCTAAGGATAACCTCTATGCAGGGCAGATGTAGTGCTTTCAGTAAATCCGCTGACCTGATGTCTTGGGTTTGGTCTAAATGGGGAAAAAAATAGGTAGGAAGTGAGAGTTATGAGGCTGTCAAAAATAAACACATGGTCCACTTGTTACTTGGTACTCTCCAAAGCGGGATCGTATCAGATCCTTGAACCGTTTCATGCACCTGTAAATTTCCGGATGTACTTGAAACCTTGTGTGTATGAATAGCATAAATGATGTATTGAAATATTCTCATTTCGCACCTTTGGGTAGTCTTGCCTACGTAGTCAGCTCCACACTGACAAAGAAATTTATAAAATTGAATGAGGCTGTCAAAAATAAACCCACGGTCCACTTGTTACTTATTACTCTCCATAGCAGGCTTATATCAGATCCTTGAACCGTTTCATGCACCTGTAAATTCCCGGATGTACTTGAAACCTTGTGTGTATGAATAGCATAAATAGTGTATTGAAATATTCTCATTTCTAACCTTTGGGTAGTCTTGCCTATGTAGTCAGCTCCACACTGACAAAGAAATTTATAAAATTGAATGAGGCTGTCAAAAAGAAACCCACGGTCCACTTGTTACTTATTACTCTCCATAGTGGGCTCATATCAGATCCTTGAACCGTTTCATGCGCCTGTAAATTCCCGGATGTACTTGCAACCTTGTGTGTATGAATAGCATGAATGATGTATTGAAATATTCTCATTTCTAACCTTTGGGTAGTCTTGCCTACGTAGTCAGCTCAAAACTGACAAAGAAATTTATAAAATTGAAAAAAGAAACACACGGTCGGTCTACTTGTTACTCTCAATCAGATCCTCGGGAAGGGAAGGGGGCGCGTACCTCCACCCCCCCCCCCTCGAACCGGCAGCTGAACTGACACCGTGTTGTAGAGCATATGTACTAAAGAGTTTACTTTAGTTTTTTGTCAGGACTAAATGATTTAAGGATAGCCATGTTTGTTTTTTCGCTTTTTATTTCTTCTTATCAATGTTGTGAAATCGTTCAGAAAGGGATGTAAGCTGTTTGTTTTACAGCTGAATCATTTCGCTGCTATTGAATCAATGTTTAAATAGTAAAGTATCGCTATCACTCTCTTGTTTAGAAGATGTAAAAGCTCAAATTAACCACTCTGTAATCGTCTCCATCGTTTACTGACAGACTCTTTGATGAGGAACAAAGAAGAGATTTCCCATTGGATTCTTCAGGCTGGAAGCTTTTCGGATGTTTTCCTCAAGGAATTTCGCTTTAAGCAAATAATTCTTTGGGTTTTTTTTTTGTTTGGTTCTTGAATCTCTGGAGAATTTCCTAAACTTTAGAGTGAGCATCGGATGATAGGTTTCATATAATAGACAAGTGGTAACACATTGCTTTACGCTTTAGTTGACAGAGAGAGAGAGAGAGAGAGAGAGAGAGAGAGGCGGGCGGGGGATATTAATTTCCTTTGTGAGGGAGAACTATGAATACACCGGAAGTTGTAAATCTAAAGGAATGAATAAAAATGGCTAGATCTCTTCGGTAATAATAGGTTATAAAAAGAGAAACCCAAATTTATGATTAGAAATATATAAGAAATACAATTGACAAAACATAGACAAATTAAGGATATTCATTTATTTTCTAAGAAAACTATGAATACATAAGAACTATTCAATTTGAAAGGATAAATAAAAAGTGTCCAAAAAAGGCAACTTGTTATGAACTATAGATAAAACAAGATGATCGATATAGAAATATCTATTCCGCTACTTGTGTACTATATTGATGATATGGCTCTAAGTAAATCTCTTTTAATATAAAGTTAGATATGTGAATATATTTATAAATTTGTATGTACAGGATTCATTCCTAAACTAATTAACTAATAATTATGAATTTTGGAACACAGCTACTCTTTAAGTGCCTTTTGGCTAAGATCAAAGTGTAGTATCTGTTCTGATGGATACTGCACCCCATACTGGTGTTGTCTTGTCCTTCGGGTCTTGACTTACACCGGTCAATGGATCTGTCCTGTGCAGTTCTAGGAGGTCCACCCCCCAGGCTTTGCCTCCCCTCTTTGGGGAGGAGTAAGTTTATTGCTTACTGTCTGAGGCGCCCCTACCGGGGAATGCCGACGGGGCTGCCCAGGCAATTTTTAAATGGCCAGAGTGCTCACCTCTCAGGCGCTGGCTTTTCAAACCCCACTTTCCCGACCCGACCTTGGGTCACATCTTACTTGTGGGAGTAAGATAAAAACTGGCCTTGTGCCTAACTCCTGGAGAGGAGTAAATCAATACTCTTTAAGTGCCCAGCCATAAGGGAGCTATTAAATAATTATTTTAATAATAAATAGTTTAAATGATTATCCACACACATCTTTTCTAGAATCATCAGTGTGGAGCTGGTTGAAAGATTCGAACCTCGGAGAAGAATACCCATCCCAGAACGTGCAAAATTAATTCCCCAAAACAGAACAATTTTGGACAACTTTATGTCTGCTTATGAAGATTTAAATCAATATTTAATGATACTAAACCTTATGTTTATGGACCTAAAGAATATGAAATTTGTGGAATATTTATTAATTGATGCCAAACACCTATTGTTAAAATTTAGCAGACATCGGATTTATCTGAATTTTCTCGAAGGGCTTCCACCACATTTGCATGAAACTAAATTAAACTAAATATAGCATATATATATATGGATAATCTAAGCTTTATTTAGTTTAATTTAGTTTCATGCAAAGAGGGTGGGGGCAAAGAAGGAGTGGGATTCCTTTGAAAATTAACCTCCAATTTCTGTGAAAGGTTTGCAATTAGACATCAATTAATAAATATTTCCAAATTTCAGTTTTGCTGGAGTATTTAAAAGCGTTTTTAGGGAGCATAATATAGGCACAACCTCCCATTTTAAAATTAAAATATTTCAGATTTGCATTGATTTAATCTATAGTCATTAGACACCAGTTAAACAAGATTCCTTGAATTTCAATTTATTCTTAAGACCCATTAAGCTTAAGTCTTAAATTCTAGACATTTCCCAGAATCAAAATCATGTAAGGAATTTAAATCAAAATTGGAATAAGGATTCCATACATAAGGTTTAATAGCATTGTATATTGATCTTAGTCTTTGAAATGGGACATAAAAGTGGTGTCAAATTTTCTGTTCAGAGGAATTCATTTTATCCTTCCTGGAACGGGTATTCTTCTTGTTATGTATATGCCAGCGTGAAAGCTAAAACACTCGACCTTAGACAAAAACTCGCTTCATTGCCATCGGGAGATCTCAACAATGAAAAAGAAAAAAAAATGTCTGTAAACACTGAAGATGACATGTTTATGTCGAAATATATGATTTAAATTAAAAAAATAATAAATGTTTCATTTATTGAAAAAAATCTTGCATCGCGTATCTGGTTTTCAATCTGATTTCATTATATATTTATATATATATATATATATATATATATATATATATATATATATTTAATAGTGTTAATTATTTTTATGCTATTCTTAGTAATTAGTGCTTGTACCTCCAAACCACAGAAAACTGGCAATTAGAACTGATTGGTAATCAACGCCTTTACCAGTTATGTCATGCTACTCCCACAGATTAACTAAATGGTTTAGTTTGAAATTACATATAGGTTTCTGAGTTCAACATAAAGTTTCCTAAGTTCGAAAAGAGAGACTTGAAGAAGGTCGGAGACAACATCGGCCGAAATGTTGTGAAAATTACAACCAAATTATCAAGTCTCGTTTAAAAAATTCTTAAGCCTTTTTTATCTTTACTAATAAGTAATTAGTTATCAAGACTAAAAAAACACTTGAGTATAAGGATTAATGAGATGGATAAGTTTACACTTGATTGATGATGAATATTATGAGGGGATTGAAAATCTCCATATACCATCCATTCCAAAAAAAAAACAAACCCAGTCGACCCAGAAAATAGAAATTCTTTCCCCTTTGTCAGAAACATCGGTCATGAAATAGGGGAGTAGCAAAAGTTATGAGACTGCCGAAATAAACACAAAGTTAACTTTCTACTCTCGATAACTGCACTTGTTTCGTTTTTATATTAAAAACTAGCAGGGCTACCCGGCGTTGCCCCGGGCCATGAAAACAAAATAGAAGCGGTTAAAATATGTGCTTTAATGTATTAAATAAAAACAATAATGTAAGTCATTCACCTCTCTTTTATATAATAAATAACATTGGAAATGGCTGAAAAACCGACCCCCCTCCTGACGAAACCTGGCCTAGTTGACCCTCAAAGAATGAATAATTTTAAAATTTTTTAGATATTATTCTTCCAGGGCAACGCCGATCAAGAATATACTAACTTTGTGGTTGTTTGTTTTGTAGTTCTTACTTTTAACTGGACATACACACACATAGACAACTGCCCTTTCTATAATAGACTAGCGAAAATAGACTCCCTAACCGTCGTCTACTTTTGCTAGGCTGCGCGTTCTTAGGTGGTGAGACATTGATTTTCTTTTGTTTCGGACCAAAAATATTTTTAGTAAAAAAAAAAAAAAAAATTTTTTTTAATTTGTCTCCCACCCAAACAAATATTTTTTGTTTAAAAGGGGAAAAAAATGTCCCCCATCCTAACAAAAATCGAGCGCGAACGCAGCCCGACACTATATCGAAGAACCAGTTTTGATATGTAGCCTCGTTTTAAGATCATTCATTGCTAAAAAAAAGCGAAAAAAACATTTCTTTAGCATAAGTAGTTAAATCAAAATCGTTCTTTAAACTTTGTGACGTTTGCTCAGTCGGTAGAGCGTCGGACAAACACGTCCAAATTACCTTGGTTGCGAGTTCAAATCACGACCTCGGCGTCGAAATTATTTATTGTTTATTTAGTTGTTAAGATGTGCCCTAATGTATTTCTTATGTTTCTAACTTAGAAATTAACAAATATTATCCAGACAGAGAACCTGTGTGTTATATTATAAGTATAATTACGAATTATCGAATCGTAATGATGGATACCATTTATATGACTAGTCCACAAGAGAAGATAACTCTGTATTCGACTATTCATGAATAAGGCACTTATACTATGTGCAATCAATGTGTCATATTTATTTAAAGTTAGGTTAATGTTAAGGTAATTTCCACTGAATACTTGAATGTCTTACAATAGGCACAGGTTACATTGTATCACATTGCATCAAACTCTCTTCCAGCACACAGAACAAGGATACTGACCAGAGTCCTTTAGGGATTGTAGATCAGAGCCACACACCATCACTTTGGTTTTAGGTCCACCCTCAAACCTTTGACCTCTACAAGAATTTCAAAAAATAACAATGCTGTATAAGCAATGCAAATCCTGTGTATACAATGACTGTATACATAGTGTTAACCTTTTATACTCAACTTGTATTTAAATTATAATAATACTCTTCTGGTAAGTTTTTTATTTAAATCCTTGGCCTTTTGGCAAGGAGCTAGGTGTAGTATCTGTTTTGGTGCTGCCCTTAGACTTTTTTCTGTCGATGGTCAGTGAAGACTTGTAGATTGAGGCAATTTTTTTTTGTTGTCCCAATCCAGACTGCCCATTCATTTTTGAGGAGCCGGATTTTTTCCCACGTTAAAACCCGACCTTGTGTCTAACTCTGCCTTCGTGGGGAGGCAAGTAAATAGAGACGTGATGTTGTAAGACTGAGACGCTTCGATAACTTCAAGCGTTCCACATCAATGAATTCATAAGCGGACACACCTTTTGTTTTCTACGTTTTCTACTTTTGTTTACCTCGAAGCAAGGCGTATTGCCACCGAGACGTAAGGAGGTACTGTGATTAGGTATCAGATTTATAGGGGGTATCCTAAATGGGGAGTTGTACAGCAAGATGTTTGTTCACATTACATTTAAATTTCTGTACAGTCGGAGAAGCAGTGTGCAGGGAAAGAATCTTAAAAGCAAGCAAGCAAGAAAAGAAGCTATCAAAGTAGAAAATCCTTCAGCATCTAGGGATACAATATTGTGGTGATGGGACAGGGGCTGGAGCTTAGTAGACAGTATGAGACCTATTAGGTTAGCGACACTTTTTTCGCCCTAGGGAGAGACTAGCGATTGGTGCACCAGCCCAGATGTTGCAACAATATTCCATGCATGGACGGATGGTGGCTTTGTAGTAACATAGGATACTGTCCGGTGTGATAAGTTTTCTAGCATGGTAGAGGGAGCCCACCTTCCTTGCAGCAGCCTTGGCAATGTCTTCTATATATTTGTTCCAATTAATGTTACCTGTGAATGATAGGCCGAGGAGTTTGAACGTTGGACTCTCATGTAGAGCCCACTTTCTTTGCAGCAGCCTTGGCAATGTCTTCTATGTATTTGTTCTAATTCATGTTACATGTGAATGTTAGGCCGAGGAGTTTGAATGTTGGACTCTCAAGCATGGTGCTGTTAGTCACGGCAATTTGTGCTTGAAAAGGTTTTTTTCATGATTGTACAGGATTAACCCCTAAACTAACCTCTGTTTTTGTGAAATTTTAACAATGGGCATAAACATCAATTAGTAATTATTCCCCAAGTGAGAAAAAATATGGACACAACCTTCCATTTGAAAATTTGTTTTTTAACCCAGTAGAGGGAGCTCACCTTTTTTGTAGCAGACGTGACGGTATCTTCTATGTATTTATTCCAATTCATGTTACCTGTGAATGTTAGGCCGAGGAATTTAAACATCGAACTCACGGGTAGGATGCTATCAACCATGTCAATCGGTGATTGGAAGGGTTTCCTATAATTGTTAAAAGAAAATAACTTTTTAAGTTTTCTTAAGAAATGCAGGTAGATTGTATTAAGCTATTGTAATCTTCTTCTATTTATTCAACATCAGTTTTCATTGTGCAGGGGTCAGGCGTTCACACTCTACTTCTCACGGTTCAGCAAGTCAACTGGGTCCAAAATCCATTCTAATCACTTGTTTCCATGTTTTCCATGGCCAGTCAACCATCCTGCAATTCAAGACATCCATGCTTCTGCAACGGCTAATCATGGAGGATGAATGCTTCACATGTGCATATCAGCATAAACTATTCATCCTTAGGATAACCGCCATACTGGACAAAACATCTAACCCTAACCCTAACCCATACTGGACAAAGCATCTAACCCTAACCCATACTAGACAAAACATCTTGATCTGTCATTGCGCTGCAGTCGGGTAAGAGAGAGACGGATGAGGGTCCGGTATTCATTGCCATATAACCTGATGCTCCTGACACCGATGCTTTACAACTTACCCCGGATGTAGAAGAGAACAACTTGTGATGCTGTCAGAGGAAGCAGCTCACAAAATTTGACCCATGCTGCCGTCACCCTTGTGGTTGTACTGTAGTCACATTCACCCTCTGCACTCAGCATATCCCTTAGGTAGCAGAAAGAATCTACTACCTCAAGGGTATTGCCATCTAGTACCATCTCTGTGGGGACGACCGTCAATAGAACGTGCCTGTCCCATGCATCTCCTACGCTTGATGTTGGGGTTCAGGGCTAACTTACCCTTCAGGTCACTGCATTTTTTGTGGACCCACCCATTTTATCGCATTGCATCTAAAACCCTTCCGGCACACAGAACAAGGATACCGACAAGAGTCCCTTCAGGATTGTAGACCAGAGCCACACATCATCACTTTGGTTTTAGGTAAGTTCACGTTCAAACCCTTGACCTCTGTAATTGGTTTCGGTTACTTGGGAGCAAAACAGAAATCTATGATATGTTTTGCTGTCTATTTCTCTGTCTAGGGATGCAATTGAAAACAAAGGCCTATACCAAGATCAAACAACTTTTCACAAATGAAATATTTAGCGATATTGAATTATCTTACCTAGATGCTGCTATTCCGAATTCACAACGGCAAGCCGCCATTAATAAACTGCCTCTCCTGCACCAAACTGTCATGATTAAAAAAAAAAATTATGTAAAATCTCTTTCAGGTAAAATTTTATAATGAAAATTTATTAAAATTTGCTGGAATAATTTTTAAAAAATAGAATTTTTACTTGATTATTGAAAATCACCAGATAATTAGAATATGAAAAAGTCGATTTTTTTTTTTTACATTTAATTATTTTTAGTGTGCAATCATTTATATCGGTTTGAAACTATCTGAATTTCGTACAACAGAAACAGTCCACTGATGGCGGCACACGGCCACAAATTCAGAATAGCGGCGTCTATGTATGATAAATCAATATTGCTAAATATTTTGAGAAAATCCTTCTGTGGGATGGATTTAATTGCTTTCCACTGCAGGAAAATGTGGCACAAGGCTGTAAGGTATGGGAAACCAGCTCCTCCGAGGGAACACTCTAGTTGGGTATGGTAATTGGTGAGAATGGACCCGTTTGTATTTCCACTTGTAATGACCCCTCAGAGTACACCTCCTTAAACCAAGCTGAACTATATCTCATTCCGACAAAGAAGGGCTTGAATACTAGTGAGGCAGTTCCTAGGTTGCCAAAATGATGCCAAGATGAACCTCAGCTTACATAACAAAAAAAAGGTGGAGATACTTTTAGTGTTATACATTTTGTATTAAGGGTTTTACAATATAGATTGTGGACCCTGCCGTAGGTGGGAAAAAGAAGAAAAAGACTTGTGGTCGCACCATTCATTCTTTTCTTAGGAATCAGATGATTCTATTGTTGGCATTGGTTTCCCCGATATTTTTCTATTTAGAATACTTTCTAGAAAAACATCGAGTACTTACAGGAGGGACCACCGGAAGGTTGCCAACATCCAAAGTGAAAGTGTTTCTGTGGAACGAACTGGATTCGAACCCGGCACACCCAGGTTGTCAGTCCATCTTGTTAACCACTTAGCCACTATCATCATCCATAAAACCCAAAGATGACGTTTTACTTTACTTTATTTATAACTTTATAATTATGGGAATTAAAACAATTATAAGGTTATTTGGGGTTCAGAGATGGGAGAAGAAATTCTCACGGGTTCTTATTGATTCCCTTTCAACTAATGTTAGGGAATTCCTACGAGTGAATAATATAAAAGAGAAATTTAGTCAGAGTATGAAGGAAAGATTTATTGAGTGTAAGACAAGGGAGAATGATGGCGTCATCACAAAGGAAGAACACATAAACTTTACGAGACACTAGGGAAATGGTTATTCCCACGCAGTAGCTGAGTCCATTACACCGACAACAGAGGGGTGCGCAGAGGGAAGCAAGGTTTATTTCTCCAACATAAGCAACAACAAAAAAAAAAATCCTGAATCTTAACACATTGTTTCAGAAGTTATTTAAGTTGTTAAAAAAGAGTTGTATAAAATAAAATCAAAAAATATGTTTTTGATTTTAAAAGTTTACGTTTATTTAGTTTTTTTCATTTCTTTCCAAGACATTTTTTTTTTATTTAACAAAAAAGTTTTTGCAAGAGAAAACTTGACCCAAAAGAAAAAAAAGAAAACTCTGCAAAGAGAATACATATGTTGGCATCCGTCCACTTTTTACTTAGAGCAAGATTTCTTGAGGCAGAAGGATGCCAAATTCTGGGCGTACATTTTTTTTTATCTGAACTTTGGCAAGAAATGGGAATTTACCATCTTAGGAAATTCATTTTTCTAAACAAATTTCAAAATTCATTGCAAATCAGACGACGAGATAAGACAAGAAATTGGTTCGCGTTTTTTTTTGTTGTTGTTTTTTTTTTTGTATTTGCTTTGTTCTGTTTCAAATAAAGCGTAATGGGCACGTTTAAATGCCAAGAAAATACACACCACATGCTTATTCTCATATCTAACCTATGAAAGATACTTGCAACTATGTTTTCCCTATTAGACGTAAGAATATGAAATTCGATAGCAATAATTCCCGATTTTTTTTTTTTTACATTTGTGGTCACCACTTATCAAAAAAGAGAGTCACTCAAGGATAAGGGTTAAAGAGACGGAACTGATTGCTAAGCGAAACATGAGGAACATTATCGGAGTAATAATATTGATGAATAGTATGAATTATGTTTGACTACTTATGGGGCGGTCCGTGACAAGAATCTGTTTATATTGGTTTTGACGACAACGAAGTTGTAATCAGGAGGAAAGCAGTCCCACAAAAATGTGTTCCGCAGGCGGGAAGCTCTTGCAAAGAAGCTCTGTCCGTGGAAATTCAACCTGACGCTCGAGGGAGGAAAAAAAGTCTTCTTTCGTTGTGGTAGAAGAGAGCTTCGCCATATTCTTGAGAACAAAATTCTTCCACTTTCATGATCTTGGACCAGTCTTTCGGGTTTTAGGAGCGGTATACCATTATCAACCCTTATCGGATCGACCCATCTTTTTAGTGGCCGTACTTCTGATCTTTCTTGAATTAAATTTTCTTGCTATGATTTATTTGCATAGTTGTAGTCTGGTAGCCGGGAAACATGTCCAAACCACATTAATCTCTTTTTGTCGAATAACGTCGTTGATGGATCTGTTAATATTAAACCTCTTTCAGATAACTGCAGTTCTTCGTCTATCTCGTAAAGGATGGTTCTTAAACATTTCATTTGAAAAACATTTACCTTCCTTTCATTAATATCCTCTTTTTTGAATAACGTCGTTGATGGATCTGTGAATGTTAAGCTTTTTTGGGCATCTTTTACGAGACTCAGCAGAGTAAAAACGCTAAAAAAACAAATTTACAACAAATAAAAGTAACTGTAAGCTGTAAAAGTTAGTTTCAAACTTGCATGTGCTATTTGTTTATATTTTAAACCCGTTTGAAGTGCTATTTATTAGAAATCAATAGTTTTTTCACCGCAAGTTGGGAAAAAAACATGGCCGAATTGGGGGGGATTACTAACGAATGCACTAGGAGCGACCATATTTATTTTTGTGAAAACGGTGGGAAAAAAAACAAGAAATTTTTTTTTTTACATCTAATGAAAACCCATTTATAATACGTAAAAATAAGTACAAATTACATAGGTAAATAGGAAAATATCTATTCTCTTCGTAGGTCAACTTCACTTGTTGCAAATTTATGTTTTTACACCCTTTCTCGTTCTTTTTTTGGACCCCGTTCGCGCCTCTGCTGAGCGTCGTAACATATACCCGCTTTTTTCTTTTTGGACCATTTGGAAGATTGAAAAAATAAAAAAAGTTTTATCAAGCAAAAACACTCCGTGTTATTTAATAATGTTTGCCTAAATGAAAATATGCTGCCTAAATACCCACACAATATATATATA
>OY744535.1:41262157-41274657 GCA_963556195.1 Sepiola atlantica | reverse complement strand
ACATATTGGAAATGCCATTAATTATCTTGAAAGTCTCAATCATATCACCTCTCATTCTTCTCTTCAGCAAAGTAGTCAATCCCAATTTGTCCAATCTCTCCCTGTAACTACACTCCTTTACTTTACTTATTAGTTTTGTCACCCAAGGATAAAAAGCATGATATATCATAAAATGAAGTTTCTAATATGTAGCTGTCCCGCTAGCATTCTGAGGAGACTGGGAAGTCGAAATAAATTATAAATGCTGACAGTTACAATGTGTTTGTGAATTTTTTCTTTCTATAATCTATTCTTACTCTGTTTTCTACATTGAGCTCTCTTACTCGGATTTCTTACCAAAATTATTAATTTTAACACTATATATATATATATATATATATATATATATATATATATATATATATATATATATATATACATATATATATATATATATCAGTGAATATCCTTGCATATGTGATTGGCTGAAAGAACCTGCTGATTAGAAATCTTGTCCAATCGAGTACTAATAGGTAACAGCAACATTCACTGTCGCTGTTGCTTCTAACTATATCACTAAAGAACAATTCAAAACGAGTTAAACTCAGTGCCAGTTTTTTCTACTAAAAAAAGACGGGACAAACAGACAAAAATGTGTCCCCACGCATTATTATAATAGATGAGGGACAAACATCTAACATCATTTCTGATGTTTGTGTCTCTTGTGGGAAGCCGCAGAGAAGTGGTAGATGAAGAAGCTGACCTGACATATTGAGCCTTTGTCTCCTCTCTCCATTCTCTGAGATGCTGGAGACGGGTCCTCTTCAATATATTGATGACGTTGTGACACTTTAATCTTCACTGCTTAGCATTTGATGCAGCCTTCTCAGAAGTATCTCCCCCCTCTCTTTCTCTCTCTCATATATATATATATATATATATATATATATATATATATATATATATATAATATGATATGTGTCAATATAACATCCACTTAAAACAAATTCATATGATCGTCACACTTTTATCCTTTTGATTAAGGGACTACAATATCTCTATTTATATAGTTAGGTATGGGTATTCATTTATGTACAAGACTCGTTCATAAACTAATTAACCGATCGTTATGAATTTTGGAACACGATTGCTAGGCGTATAGGGTTGTAGTGTATGCTATATTTGGTTTAATTTAGTTGTATGCAAAGCGGGTAAAGCGGGCAAAGCGGGCGTAGAAGCCGTTTGTGACATTTCAGATACCTTTGATTTTGGTGAAATTTTAACAATAATGGGTACAACCACTAATTTTAAAATTTAAATATTTCAGATTTGCATTAAACTTGATCAATAGTCATAAGACACCAATGAAAACAAGATTCTCAGAATTTCAATTTCTTCTTACGACCCTTAAGCTTAAGCCTTAAATTTTAGCCATTTTCTAGAATCAAAATTATGTAATGGATTTTGATCAAAATTTGAATAAGGATTCTATCATTATATGTTGATTTTAATTTTTGAAAGGAGACATAGAACTGGCACAAAACTGTTCTTTTCAGAGAATTAATTTACTCTTCCTGGGACGGGTATTTTTCCAGCATATATATGTATATATATATATATATATATATATATATATATATATATATACTGGATAGAGCTTTATCCGGATGTTTTCACTAATTATAAGATATTAGTTCTCGCTTATACCTTTTGTTGGATTACTTTATATATTTATATATATATATATATATATATATATATATATATATATATATATATATATATATAATATTAAAAATTATATTTTAATATTTTACCTACATGCGACCTCGTTTCGAACTCAGTGTAGGGAAGTAACTATCTCAGACGGTCACATAGTGCAAACCCGGTTCACAGAGACACCTTGAATCTGTAAGTGATCGCCTAATCCTCTTGACCATGGACGGTTGTCACGTGATAACGGATAAATGAAGTGATATTTACGCTCAGAGTGGCGAGTGTAAACATCAAGGCATTCAGATAGAACTCAACGACATATATATATATATATATATATATATATATATATATATATAAATTAATACGCGTCATCAACTGTCCTGATAAGTAATGAAATTGTTCATTTCGTTCATCTTTTCTAATCCTCTTGTAATATTTGCTATAATTCAAATGACAGTCTATCCATCTGATTAACGCTAATCCTCAAGTGGCTTTTCGCCTTGATAAATGGTAACTCATTAGCAATTAATCAAGTTCAAAATGAACATAAAACCAATATTTTTTCAAAAGTGCTTGATAGCGAGTAGAGCATTTATAAAAATGAATAAATACTGGTACAGTCAACGCGAATTAATCTGCGTTTCAATGATTTTACATCTATTCAAGACTGCATGAAAACAAAAAGTAGAAACAAAAATCGAAAACCCAATGTTTTACCGAGATATTCTGTTTACACATCTCCGTGGATTTGCTTTGGTTTTTGCTTTTTGCTTTTGACTTTTCATCCCCTCCGTATTTTTTTCTGGTGACAATTTCAATTTCTGGATTCTTACTTTTTGTTTTCATGCAGTCTTGAAAAGATGTGAAATCATTGAAACGCGGTTCAATTGACATTGACTGTACCAGTATTTATTTATTTATTTATTTATTTATATATAGTAGGCTTTCGTAGGTCGTGTCCAACCATGAATGACACGTGCAGATTTAGCCGGCTAGTTTCAGTATTTACAAAGTCCTATCAGTAAGGCCAATGCCCCAAGCGGGCATACTCATTTGACCTAGGCATTTCTTGCTGTGGCTGAGAAGGCCTATGCGGGTCTTGCAGTCTCTGTCACAGTTGCCATATATATATATATATATATATATATATATATATATATATATATATATTTACTCGTAGGAAAACCTGTCTCAGAATGGGTTCATAATATTTAGATGTTTTTAGAGTCTTTAATAAGTGCAAAGAATTCAGACATCCAAATACATCAAAAACATACTCCTATATTCATTTGATGTGTCTGTTTTATGGCATATCAACCCTTTTCAATGCTGAACCAGTGTTGGATAATGGCCCTATAGGAATGGACGTGTCTGTTGGGGGTCGTTGGTTTGACTTGCACGAATTAGCGCGGGTGCAGCCGAGTACGGAGTTGGGCCTGTTCTCACAGTCAGAGCTAACAGACGTGACAAGGTCACCGTGTGACGAGATCCCAGATCAGGGGTCAGCGTGCACTTGCGAGAGACTCTGTGACGTTACAGGCCCTTGCGTAGGAGGCAGAGGGATCCGTGGCATCATTCGTTCTTCGTGAGCAGCGAGTTTCGTCAGTCTGGGTTTTGGAGGCGAACCTATCAGACATGATTTTGATGTAGGCAGCAATTTGATTTATAAGGAAATATTTCCCTAAGAAAATGCAGGCGAAAGATGTCCTTTTCCCCCCTCTATGAATGGTTAGGAAAATAATTGTTAAGTAACTACGATAAAGTAGTGATTTGCTCTCTCTCTCTCGATGTAGTGAATGACTCCCAGCTGATTAAATGACTAGTGCTTGTAATAAAAAGAATTGAAAGTAAAAATATTGTGTTGGTGAGTCGATGGTGGAGTTTTTGTTGCAGACAACAGACGGTGTGGTTCACGACAGGAAGGAGGGAGGAAGGAATTCATCCACTAGACGACATGACCCTAGACACGGCGAGGGAGAAATCTAAGGTATGCAAACAATATATGAACTATGTGATTTATGATGTTTTAAAAGTGACGAGTATTGAATGTGAACTGCCACGGCCCTTACAAGGACGAGTATACGAAATGAGTACCGCCACGGCCCGTATCGGGAAGAGTGTACAAAACGCGTATTGCCACGGTCAGAGCAGGAGTGGGTTTTGCAACACCAGGAAAAAGGTAAACGATTACTTGTAAACAATTCATTGACCACAAGTCACTATTTTACCCAGAGGTGGGGAGGTTGTTCATACCTTTTCCATTAGTATAACAGTATAAGTGAACATTATAGATTCAACTGGATTTGAACTTTGCCTAGACGATTCCATAATACAACAGTAGGAAGATGCTCAACTGGGCTCCCTCTTGGAAAACATTCACAGCAAGAACTCGCTTTTCTACCACAACGAAAATAAGCTTTACTTTCTTCCTCCGTGTGCCTAGCGTCATTCGACATTTCCACAAACGGAGCTACTTTGCAAGGGCTTCTCGTCTGTGGAACTTATTTCCGCATGACTGCTACCCTGTAGGTTACAACATGTACATCTTCAAATCCAATGTAAAACCCGCCCTCACAAATAATCATACTTACTTCATTTCATTAATCACCCTCAATCCTCTCAGAATGTTCTTCATCTTTAAACTAGCAATTATTGAATCTCATTATCCTTTATCCTCGAGTTGCCTTTGACCTTGACAAAGTGTAACCCAGAAGTACACACTAAAAACTGTGAAAATATTAGGTATTAGATATGGATCAACGGTCTGGACACCATACTCTAACAGTGGTCTGACGAGGGAGACATAAAGTGGGAGAAATATTTCAGGAGTGAGTTTGCATATGCTTAACATATTTGAGGACAAATTTATACATACATATATCTTACACATACACATACACATACACATATGCATACACAGAAACAGATAATAATGTCTTTATATAAAATGTTTGAGCATAAAAATAAATATATTGTTTTGCAATTTTATACATTGAAGTCTCGTTCAACTTTGATAATGGCTTCTTTGCGAAGTATGAATCGGCTAATTTATATGTGGGTCCTCCTCTCATATTGAAAACTGTGAAAATAGAGTTTATGTTTGGGCCTAAAACATTTTTAATTTACGTGAGTTAAGCTTTCATCAAAATATAAAATTATTGAAATTCTCTCAAAATTTAAGATCAGTTCTATTTTTTGATTTACTTGTAGTTTAAATTTGATGGACCGGAGGACGAACTTATTATCGGAGCAGTCATCAAAAATGATCGTTTTCCATCCATAAACCTTTCATCAAAATATCATAAAATTATTGAAATTCTCTCAAAATTTAAGATCAGTTCTATTGTTTGATTTACCTGTAGCTTAAATTGCATCAAAATTACAGGTAAACACTTTTTTGGTTGAGTTTTCTTTTCTTTTTTTTTACTCAATATTATTGTGTCTAAAGAAAGACGAAAACACTCTTTACTTTGATGGTCATTCATTTAAATATAAGGGCATTCGTTTCTCTACTGGGTGACTGAAGAGTCAATACAAGGGAGATTACTCTCACTGGTTAAGCTTAGAAAGAATTGATGTTATTAGATTGAAACATTCCTGTGACAATAAAGAGAAACGCCTACCGGGAAGAAGAGAATGCGAGGAGGATTCGCATGTCGTGACTGTCCATCCACCAGAGTGTGTGTGTGTGGGGAGGGGGGGGGCTTCTTTTCGCAGATGTAGACTTTTGTAGTTTCAACTAATTAGCAAATATGAGGATCACCTGAGGTAAATGAAAGGACTAAAATGGAAGGCGACAGTTGAATTTTTGACAGCAGAGAGAGAACATTAGAGCTGAGATTTGACCTGATCATCTTCTCCCGGAATGAAACGGAAACGTTTCGGTGCAGCTTACTTGCCATAAGTATATTTTCATACTGCTATATATATTCATAGCCTATGACACCTAATAGAATGCCTGTTGTAAATCTAAAAAGAGATATATACAGGGTGGGCAAAAATAAGGGTCCTATTTTTAAAAATTCATAACTTTTTTATTTATTGATTTTTTTTGGATTTTTTTTAGAATAAGTAAAGGACCCCTTCCAAAGCAAGCATGAGCCGTATTAGCCCTAAGGAACGTACCCTCATTTAGAAAACATTATTTTTGCTTAAAAAACTCAAAACAGTGTAAAAAACAATACTTTAGTTTTTGTAAGTTTTAAGAAGTGTTTTTCGGCTAAAATTTGTTTTGTTTATTTCAAAAAATCTCGGAAGGGTCAGTCTACACACACATAAAGTTCGGTGAGTTTAACTTTTATTTTGTGGAAGTTATTCAAATTCAAGTTATTCAAATTTTAAGATAGGACCCTTATTTTGGCCCACCCTGTATAATGATTTCGGACTGTTCTTCAAATGCATATTTTCTGGTTGAATAGGAGATTATCCTTAGTTAATTTTATGTTAAGATCAAATAGCCTAAAAGTAGTGGGCAGACCGACAGACAGACAGACAGACAGACAGACAGACAGACATATGCGGCTCATGTGGGACTTTAAATCACGAAATGTAATATTCTTGTTCAAACAGAAAAAAAAAATTGGCCAGGATCAGTGCATAGTATCAATGTTAAAATCTTTTCTGATGCCTCGCAATTGGGAGAAATATGAAAGAGGCATAGGATTTTTTTGTGACCCCCCCCCCCCCCCCCAACCATCGAATGTGACACATCCTACCTGCGTCGATCAGTTGGCGAATGCCAACACACTTGCAGCATTCTATGCCATGTGCAGATTGGCTGGCCTAAAGAACTCTACACTGCCTAGCAAATATTTGTTTGAATACATAAAATAATGAATTTGCCTTTAGAAACAATTGAAAAAAAAAAAATGATTGAAAAAGAAAAATATGTTAGACAGATTAGATTTCTGTATTCTTAAAGTGAACTGAAATTCTTGCTCACAGCCAGATTTAATTAAAAGTCTGATTCTGACAACTGCACGCACATGCACGCACACACACACATGCACAACACATTGAATTCAGTGTTCAGTTGTCTGACCAGTTGAGCTTAACTAAATAAACTGAGACAGAAGCCCAGAAAACTGGTTTATAAGCAGGCTGGAGCATTCCATTATGCTTAGATTAGCAAGTCCATTCTATAGATTCCGATTGGCTGCTAGTCCATGAATGGATAATCCAGTATAGAGCTCTTATGTCAGTAAGTAAGTATCACTTTGATTCTACATATTGTAAACGATTCCTTTAACCCAAGCATCATTAGTTACCATTGATTTAGTAGTCAGTGCTCAGTTGTCTAACCAGTTGAGCTTGAACTAAATAAACTGAGACAGAAGCCTAGAAAGTTGGTTTATAAGCAGGCTGGAATTGTTATATTTTAGCTTACCGATCAAAAGTTGCTATTACTAGATGGAGCTATAAAACTAAAATGTTACTTTTCTACACAATAAAAAGTTTGTGGAACATGAAATAAGAATCATATTTACAGATCTTATCAGAATTCGGTTCAGATCACATATACTGAGTCCCTATTTACTTGCCAACCCACGAGGGAAGAGTTAGACACATGGTCGGCTTTAATGTAGAGCAAATCAGCTCCCCCAAAAGGGGCACTCTTAACTGGGACAAAAATAAAAGTTTCTTCAATCTAGAAGGATTTGTCCTTCACTGACCTGGGAAAGAACAGACGAAGTAGAGTATCAGAACAGATACTACACTTTGATCCTAGTTAAAAGACCAAGTCTTTTTAACTGATTCTACACCAATTCTCTTCATATATTTCATCAAACATCTATTTACAAAGCAAGAATCAAACAATTTTCGTATTAGATATGTAAACTTCTCCTTCACTGACCAGGGACAGAGCGGACAAAGAGTAGTAGCGGAACAGATACTACACTTTGATCTTAGTCAAAATAAAAACATTACAATTTTAATGGTAGATATTAAAACTGTATCTACAAAAAAATTGTAAATGAGGGAAAACGAATTTATTCCATGACTTCGACACAAAAAACCTTCAAATCCTGAGAGAAGTGGATACATCTTCACTGACTTCCCAAAATTGCATCAACAAAACACAATTTTTCACCAATTTTCTTAATTTCTTTCACATAGATCATTATTTTTTTGTTAATCCAGCTTCCAAGAAAGGAGCACTCGGGATTGGTGCAAAAATTAAAATTGCCTCATTCTAGAAGGATTTCTTCTTCAGTGACCGAGAACAGAAAAAATAAGCACAGCATCAGAAGGGATACTACTACACTTTTCTCCTAGCCAACTCGTCATTTAAATATTTATCTGAATAAATTTAATTGATAACCTAGTGATTGACAATGATGTCCTCATGCCATCCATTATTTTGATATGAAAGATTTGTAAATGAGCGAAAGAGAATTTATTCCAACAACAACAAAAAAAAACGCTCTCTTAATGCTACAAGAAGTATATACATCCTCACTGACTTCTGAAAACTGCACCGTGCCAAGTCTTTTTTTTTTTTTTTTTGCATTTATCAACGTTCCACAGTGGTAAGATGTGACACAAGGTCGGGAAAGCGGAATTGAAAATCCAGCACTCTAGAGGAAGAGCACTCTGGTCTACAAAAAATGCCTGGGCAGTCCCATCGGCATTCCTTGGTAGGGGCGCCTCAGGGGATTAGTAATAAGCTAACCCCTTTCCAAAGGGTGAGAAGGTAAATCCTGGAAGGGGACACCTCCTAGAACTGCAAAGGACCGCCAGAATCAAGGCCCGAAGGCCAAGACCTTACCAGTCTACAGAGTGTAGCATCCATCGGAACAGATACTACACTTTGATCTTGGCCAAAAGGCCAAGAACTGAAGTCTTTTTATCTCTTTCTACATTACAAGACAAACTAGTTCACCAATTTTCTTAATTTCTTTCACGTATATCATTAAATATCTTTTTTGTTTTTGGTCACCAAATATCAAGGCCAAGAGCCACTGGAGGATAAAGCTTTATAGGATGGAACGATTGTCATCCGAAATTGATCAATGCAATGAACTAAGTTTGATTACGTAACGACAAATACTTATGGACATTGAATTTGAAGACGACTTTGATGTAGTCTGTAAGGAAGCAGTCCCACGGTAATGTGTTCCGCAGAAGGGAAGCCCTTGCAAAAAAGTTCTGTTCGTTTTGTTGAATTAGGAAGAAGATGAAGCGTGGTCGTCATTTTACTAACGAGTCAACCACTTACCAAGGCTAAAAGCCACTAGAGGATAAACGTTAACGAGATAGATGGATTGTCAGTTGAAAGATGAAGAATATTATGAGAGGATTTTATATTGAAGGGGCAAGATCCAAAATGACTGCCAAATTCTACCGATTTACAGAATAGAAACCACACCATTTCTGTGACACACAAGTTCTTACTTATATGAAAAAGCAGAAAATATCAATTCATATAATTTGGGGAATGATGTGGCTCAACAAGCTGTGGAAACCTTTGCGGCAGCCTGTATAGCTGCTCGGGTCCAGATTCGAATACAATATTTGCATTCTACCACTAGAAAGAGATAAAATTCAGAATTTGTCCTGAGACGTAATCAGCATTGAGGCCAAAGATAGTTTTATATGTATATGGAACTTTCTAAGTAAGGCTAGAGAATGAAGGCGGTTCTTGTTGAATACGATAGACTATATATATATATATATATATATATATATATATAGTAAATTAAGAAATTTATTTATGGTAATTAAGCTACACAGAGGCTTCCGTGTTTCATCCCTGTAGGGAATCGTCAGGCTAAAATGCATGGAGTTTGTGTTGCCGGGTGTTTTTATATATACACATGGTGTGTAGTCTAGCTAGTTAACCAATCAGATCATTTGTTATTCTCTTAGCCAATTGTTGGGCTTCTCACAAACAAAGGTTCGGTTGATTTTATTTCCTATCTCATTGTTCTGTTTTCATCCCTCTTTCTTTTTTGTGTCGAAATAATGGGTTACCTTATTTTAACACGTGCTTGCTTGTATTTCTAGTTTAGGTTTTAGTTTAGTTTAGTTTTTTATTTATTTATTTGTTCATTTATTTATTTATTATGTATTGTTAACCTAAGGTAAATTTTATTCTGTGTAAGTAGTTGTTTGCTATTTCCACATTATAGTTTAATAGGTTTTGGTGGTCGTTAATGTTTAGGATTTCAAATTTCTCATTAAGATATAATCTACACGGGTCGTCTAAGTTTTCCAGTTGCCAGAGAAAGCGAAAAAGGGAGTGATAGAAAGAGAAAATGGAGGGAAGATAGAAGAAAGAGGGAAAAGATGGAGGGGGGAATAAAGTGCGAGAGAGAGAGCTTTTTTGTAACTCTTCTATATTGTTGTCCCTGCCCCTGGGAAACGCTGGATAACCATGCTAATATATATATATATATATATATATATATATATATATATATATATATATATATATATATATATATATATATATATGAAATAACATTTGATAGAATGAGTAAGAAAAACAACTTTGGAAAAAATCAATTGAATTTCACATTTTACGACTTTATGAGAAATTTGATTTATTTAAAAACTTAAACCGGATTGGCACTAAAGATGCAATCATTTGTGAGAATTTGTGAGAACACTAAAAAAATGTTTAATAAAAAACGAAAAAAACACATTATTTCCAGTCGAGATTTACTTTCAGTTTTTAGATATATCAAACTTCTCATAACGCTGTAATAATTGAATTCATTTTTTTAAAATCGTCATTACATCCATCCATCCATCCATCCATATCTCTCTCTCGCATATATATATATATATATATATATATATATATATATATATATATATATATATATATATATATATATATATATATATATATAAGTTATGAGGTTGAAAAAGACTAGATATACATTAGGATTGTACACATTATAAGTTATTTCGACCATAACTAGGTCTCCTCGGATGTGTTTCCAACCACAATTCAAACCTAAATGAAAGAATTTTAACACCTATATATATCTGACAATAATTTTAAAATAAAGTAAAAATAAAGAATAAAATATAAAATTTAAAAAAATTCAACGATATTCTATTTCCTGATTGGTTTCTATAATAAAGAAGGGATGGGAATGGGGTGATTATGTTAATTAGTAAATTAGGGTGGTGGCCTTAACGGAGTATAAAAATATGTAAAATCAAAGTACAAAAATAAAATGGGTTTCTTATCTTTACAAGAAGTCAATCCTCGATTTAAAAGGTGGATTATAACTGATCATGATTTAAACCTAAATGTGTCCGTTTAAAAGAATAAGAATTTTTAAAATTATGTTACAATGCGAAAGTTTGGATTAAGTTTCAGATTGCGAATGTTATACATTTAAAAATTAAATTTATTACGTTTTTTTTAATTTAAATACGGAAATTACGATTAAAATAGGTATTACAATTGCACACGATTAAAATATGTTCTATTATATGACGATAAATTAAAAGTATGGCAAAGTTAATATAGGTTTTATTTACAAAAAAAAAATTACAGGTTAGTTATTTTAAATTTGTCTACATTTTGCCAATAATTCGTCCCTTTTATTTAAGATATTGTTGTCTGCATATTTTAGGATTCTAATTTTTTCTTCCAGACATAGATTGCATCTATGTCTGAAACCCCTCGGAGTGCTTGACTTACATAGTATAGACCAATGAATGACTGGTTTTAATCCTGTATTTTTTAGAAACCACGCATGCTTTGCTAATTCGGTTTTATTGGTGTGTACAAAGCCACAATTTATCCACAAGAGAACACAGATGATAGAAATATATATATATAGGAATATCAGCTGGCAATTGGAAGCAACGTTTTTACACACATAAACATTCGTTCTCTAATCCGAATATCACCAAAAGTAAAAGTCGATTGGAAATACAAATATTTTGCACTTAACGAAGATTTATTTATGTTTATGAATCAAATCGGGGAAATATAACTTGATTTTACATATAAGGAAAAGAAGAATATATATATATATATATATATATATATATATATATATATATATATATATATATATATATATACATATGTGTATCTCTCTCTCTCTCTCTCTCTATATATATATATATATATATATATATATATATATATATATTGAAAATCATTTGTGGTGTTTGAAGCATAAAACAATGCTGTTGCTTTAATAGTCTGTTTATTCAGTATTTCAAACGCCTTGCATTTTTCATCGGAAATAATCAGAGAAAAAAGAAAATCTGGATATTAGTGAAATTTACGAAAATCGTTGAATCTCTGAAAATAAAATTTGGAGGACGGTAGTGGGTGGAGGGATAATCTCGCATGTTTATTACAGAACAGTTTCTCCATACCTCCACAAGTCAATCGTTAGTAGAAATTATCCAATTTTTTAAATTCTTTTTTTCGTTATGATCCTGATTCTCAATTTTGTCAACATTTTTTTTTTTTCAAAATTATAAAAAAAATTCTTACGCTTATGATCACACGTTCATGCGCGAGGAAAAATATAATAATATCGCATTTTAATTTTCCCAGAAACTCTAATCATTAAAATCACATAAAATTCTTGGGGCAATTATATTATTTTTCTGATGAAAATATTGATTAAACAATGCTTTTTTCTAATCATAATATCACTATTTCAAGAAATTAAATTTATTCGAGTTATAGTGATTTTTTTAATACGGAATTTAGGGGCTTTTTGCGTAATATATACGAAATATTTAAAAAGCAAATTTTAATGTTAATATCTACAGTGCTTTATTTTCATTAAAAAATGTCATGCGTTTTTAGGCAC
>OY744535.1:41143478-41261957 GCA_963556195.1 Sepiola atlantica | reverse complement strand
AAAACTCATAATCATTAAATCACATAAAATTCTTGGGGCATTATATTATTTTTCTGATGAAAATATTGATTAAAAAATGCTTTTTCTAATCATAATATCACTATTTCATGAAATTAATTTTATTCGAGTTATAGTGATTTTTTTAATACGGAATTTAGGGGCTTTTTACGTAATATATACGAAATATTTAAAAAGCAAAGTTTAATTGTTAATATCTACAGTGCTTAATTTTCATTAAAAAATGTCATGCGTTTTTAGGCACTTCTGCTGTATATGTTTAGCAGGACATTTTCTTTCCTTTTTCTGAAAATAAGGGAGATAATTCAACCGGAAGTGATTTTTTATTTTTCATTGTATAAATTAAAACATGAGAAAAAGGCAACGACTAATTTCTTTTTGGGTATAATATAACAGTTAACAACTTTTTTGGCACTTCTGCTGTATATGTTTAACAGCTACTGATTTATAAATCGAAATTGAAGAGTTCCATTTTTTTTCCTCCAAGTACCATTCACTCAGAATTCACCGGAAGTCTCTTTCACGAAGAAAGAACAATACGGGCCGTATCCGACAACTTTGGGTATTTGATGGCTATGAACCGGCTACTAAGTCTAGCTTCTTAGTAACAGTCCTTCCAGAGATGCCGAAACATTAATACCTATAATAAAGCAGTATGTGCGTCGCGGAACAACAATTAATCTCAGACTGTTGGCGTGCATACGATCAACTCGGTTCGGAAGAATTTCACCATTTGCGTGTAAATCACCGATATAATTTTGTGGATCCATCCACAGGTGCCACAACAAATCATATAATAAAAAAGTGGCACTTCTGCTGTATATGTTTAGCAGGACATTTCTTTCCTTTTTCTGAAAATATGGGGGAGATAATTCAACGGAAGTGATTTTTTATTTTTTTTATTGTATAAATTAAAACATAAAAAAGGCAACGCTGATTTCTTTTTGGGTATAATATAACAGTTAATGACCTTTTTTTTATTATATGATTTGTTGTGGCACCTGTGGATGGATCCACAAAATTATATCGGTGACTTACACGCAAATGGTGAAATTCTTCCGAACCGAGTTGATCGTATGCACGCAAACAGTCTGAGATTATTGTTGTTCCGCGACGCACATACTGCTTTATTATAGGTATTTATTTACTCCTCTCCAGGAGTTAGGCACAAGGCCAGTTTTATCCTACTCCCACAAGTAAGATGTGACCCAAGGTCGGGTCGGAAAGTGGGGGTTGAAAAGCCAGCGCCCGAGAGGTGAGCACTCTGACCATCAAAAATTGCCTGGGCAGCCCCGTCGGCATTCCCCGGTAGGGGCGCCTCAGGCAGTAAGCAATAAACTTACTCCTCCCCAAAGAGGGGAGGCGAAGCCTGGAGGGTGGACCTCCTAGAACTGCACAGGACAGACCCATAGACCGGCGTAAATCAAGCCCCGAAGGCCAAGACAATACCCGTCCATGGGGTGAAGTATCCATCGGAACAGATACTAGGTATTAATGTTTCGGCATCTCTGGAAGGGACTGTTACTAAGAAGCTAGACTTAGTAGCCGGTTCATAGCCATCAAATACCCAAAGTTGTCGGATACGGCCCGTATTGTTCTTTCTTCGTGGAAAGAGACTTCCGGTGAATTCTGAGTGAATGGTACTTGGAGTAAAAAAATGGAACTCTTCAATTTCGATTTCTAAATCAGTAGCTGTTAAACATATACAGCAGAAGTGCTCGTTTTTTTTTTATTAATACTTAAAAATAAAACTTTAGTAAAGGTGTATTTTGTTTTGAAAAAAATAATGCATTTTCACTAATATTTAAAACATAATCATAGGTTCATTATATTCCGTGATCGTTGATTAATAAATACTGAATATCTCATTAAAATTGGTTGATTCCCTGAATTTTGGTGAATCTTTAAGTGAAGGGAGGGTCAAAATGTTTTTACATTTTGGGAATCGGCCATTTATTTTGCACGTACTTAGTATTTAAACATTTTAAAATGTACTACACAGATTATTTCAACTTGTTATTAAGTTTTAAAACGACTTTTTTATATACGTGTTGAGGTTCGTGTTGGGTCACTCTGCCCACGGAGTAAAAACAACTGGTCGTATGTTTTTTATGCTATTTCTGTGATATATTATTTCATTGATTATTTATTCGTCCCCCGATTTATAAAATCGGGGGACTTATGTTTTGAGGCATTTCCGTCCGTCCGTCCGTCCGTCCGTCCGGATTTTTCTCCGCAACCATCCATTGAATTTCTCTGAAATTTTGCATGAAGTTGTAACTTTGGTCAGGTTAGAAAGTGACATTCTCCGATTTTTGAAAAAACAATCTGGTTAGGCCCTCAGGGGGTCAAAAGACCCCGAAATGGCAAAAAATGACATTTTTTGACCCATAACTTTTCATCCATCCATTCAATTTCTTTGAAACTTGGCCAAAATGTGGAGGCAATTGTTCCTAATAGAAAATAAGTATCGCTGACCTTGGAAAAAAATCTTGTTCGCGCCCCCAGGGGGTCAAAATCCTCCAAAATTACAAAAAATGACCCTTTTCTCCCATAACGTTTGATCCATCCATTCAATTTTTTTAAAAACTTGGCCAAAATGTAGAGGCAATTGTTCTGGATATAAAATGAGCATTATTGACTTGAGAAAAATTCTGGTTCGCGCCCCCAAGGGGTCAAAGGAGGGGGGGGTCAAAAATGCCCCAAATTGCCCAAATTTATTGCATTTTACACTCGCCACATCGAGTGACATACAGAGGGGGACCACGCATCCGCGGCTTGTTTTTTTTTGTAATCGTTAGTCTGTATAGGTTATGGTGATTTTTTTTATTGGGGTTATAATCTTCAATGATTAAGATTTATATGCTACGTCTGTGCTATATTATTGTATTGTTTTTCTTTTTAGGAGAATTTTTAACGGTAATGGTTTGACTTTATAGGTTATAATTATAGTGATTTAATTGTTGTGGGAAGTGGAGGTATAGTTATGGATGTATTTTATTATATAAGGTATGTTATATTATTGTCGGTTGTGGAAGTATTTATGAGGGTTCAGGACATGTAGGTCTTTATCAAGTCCTGTGGTATGCATGTCGAACCTGAGGAGCCATTGTTCGTATCATTGATACGCGCCATAAACTGGTATCGTCTTGGCCTTCGGGGATTGATTTACGCCGGTCTATGGGTCTGTCCTGTGCACTTCTAGGATGTCCACCCTCCCAGGCTTTGCCTCCCCTCTTTGGGGAGGAGTAAGTTTATTTCTTACTGCCTGAGGCGCCCTACCGAGGAATGCCGACGGGGCTGCCCAGGCAATTTTTAAATGGCCAGAGTGCTCACCTCCCGAGCGCTGGCTTTTCAAACCCCACTTTCTCGACCCGATCTTGGGTCACATCTTACTTGTGGGAGTAAGATAAAACTGGCCTTGTGCCTAACTCCTGGGGAGGAGTAAATAAAACCTGAGGACCCATTGTTGCTTTGTGTTCTGTGCGTGTTTGTGTGAGCGGGTGAGTATGGCTTCCAAATTAGGTGGTTGTCTAATTGCATTAAATATTAATTGCTTCATATATATATATATATATATATATATATATATATATATATATATATATATATATATATATATATATATATATATAACTTCTTTGTAATATAGCAGGAAAAATCCCAGCAGAGTGCTCGATTAATTAAGAAATTAGAAATTAAAATTTTTAGAAATTAAAAATTAAGAGCGTAATATTCATTTATTTTGGTACAAAAAAAATTAGTACAACATTCGTACCGTCGGTTTCAAGCACGGTTTAAATCTCCTCCGGTTTAAATCTCAATTGTTACTTTTCACCCTCCCCCTTTTTTTCAAACCTTATTAAACCTTCATTACACTAAATTTAAACAAACATACACAACACTCTAAGCAATTAACGCGTCCAAACGAGAGTGACACGTGACTTCACATTTCTGAAACAAATGACAACAGAAGCTGAAGAGAGCCGGATGGCTAAGTCCTTCCGTGCTTGAAACCGACGGTACGAATGTTGTACTAATTTTTCTGTACCAAATATATATATATATATATATATATATATATGTATATATATATATATATATATATATATATATATGTATATATATATATATATATATATATATATGTATATATATATATGTATATATATATATGTATATATATATATATATATATATATATATATATATATATATATATATATATATATATATATATATATATATATTAACGGCCTTAATTTTTGAAATGTTAAATTTTATTCCTTCTTCTTCTCTTTCTCTATCCCTCCACTTCATTCTCTCCAAATATGATCTGAGGTTAAGATCGGATTCTAACTCTGTCTGATGAGATCTCAGTTTATAGTAACTGTTGATCGATAACATCGACATGCCAGTGTCGCAGATTTTGTACATGTCTGTGTAAATAAAATTATCATATATATGTATATATATATATATATGTATATATATATATATATATATATATATATATATATATATATTCGAAAAAGCTTTTAGTCAGAGAAAAAAACACAATATATATATATATATATATATATATTAAACATTGATAATATAATGCAAGTTAAAAAATAACAATTTATATAGACCATCCACGGAAATAACCTTCACTGTTGACAACAGAATTCCCTTTTCCGCATTCCTAGTGGACACGGTACTATCCTAAACTAATATACGGTCATCAACAGATTTGAATCATTCAGATACTAACCTTTTGGCTAAGATCAAAGTGTAGTATCTGTTCCGATGGATACTGCACCCCATAGACTGATATTGTCTTGGCGTTCTGGGCTTGATTTACGCCGGTCTGTGGGTCTGTCCTGTGTAGTTCTAGGAGGTCCACCCTCCCAGGCTTCGCCTCCCCTCTTTGGAGAGGAGTAAGTTTATTGCTTACTGCCTGAGGCGCCCCTACCGGGGAATGCCGACGGGGCTGCCCAGGCAATTTTTAATGGCCAGAGTGCTCACTTTCTCGGGCGCTGGCTTTTCAAACCCCACTTACTCGACCCAAGCCGTGGTCACATCTTACTTGTGGGAGTAAGATAAAACTGGCCTTGTGCCTAACTCCTGGAGAGGAGTAAATAAAGATACTAACCAAACTCTCTTAGGTTGAACTCTCTAAGGTTGAAAAATGTCAGACTGTGAGTTTTATTCGCCGCGTGTATCAAAGGGAAAAATGGAGGTTTTTCTGTAAAAAATATCAAAATTAAGTCGTTTTTCGTCGGTAAATCTAAACATTCATTTGTTTACAAGATTCGAACCTTGTTATTACTAGTGTTCTGATTGTATCTGCTGTGAAGAAACAGCTGTTATTTTTTAAATAATGACCAACTTTGTTTGATAAGAAACATTGTTTTTGTCGAAAAATATCTTTATATATATATATATATATATATATATATATATATATATATATATATATATATATATATATATATATATATAGTCCAAAGAAGCCCTGAGTCATTAAAAAAAAAAAAAAAAAAAAAATTTAAAAAAGTAAAATGCAGTCCAAATTCTCAGACAAACCAACTAAATCCAAGATATTGCAGACTTAACATTCGTTGGAAAATTAATAAATGAAAAAATAAAAGTAAAATAAAAATAAAAAAATAAATAAATAAAAAAGGGGGGTTAATCATCCAAGAGTGAAACAAAAACAGGAAACCTTAAGCGTCCAATACCAACACGGGGATCATCAGCCGCCTACCATGTAACTGCCTATATATATATATATACTAACTGTATTTATTTACCAGGCCCTGACCGAGTGGAGACATATTACCGGGTGGAGAGCGTAGAAAAACATTATACAGCATATATTAAAAGTCAAATCCTATTTCAGGATACGTAGCATTTTCACTTCTTAACCCTGTCACCACTTGTTAGCTGAGTTTGTGAAGCTAAAATAACATTTTATACCCTAGCTTTTATGTTTTTAGCGACCACGTGTTCTGGTATATCTTTCCGAACATGAGGTCCACATTGTGTGTGTTGTGTAGTCGTGGATAACACATGTGGTCAGAAGAAAGAGGCAAAGGGCAAAAACTGAAGGAACAGTTAGATTTACATACAGACACGTTTATTCTCGCGTAAAGACAAATGTAAAAGAGGGATATGAAACATGGAAGGTAGTAATTGATATATAATATACAAACAACAGACATAATTGCTAAAAACAAGAATACATTAATGTTCCAATTCAATAAGAAACACATGTTGCAGAGTTCAGTTATAGATAGTATGCATGAAGAAAGTATAAGTAAATATGACTTACATTTAAGTTGAGCAATCCTAAGAGTCTATACGACTGCTATCATAAGGGAGTGTATACGATTGCTACCCTTAAATGCGCCTGCCCGATACGGTGCAAGGGATTGTAAAGGCCATGCCTAGATGGTGAGTCAGTCGAAGCATGTCGATGGTATTGAAAGCTAAGTAAAAATAAAAACAAAAGCAAAAAAAAACAAAAAAAAGACCGAAAGAGTCGCGTTCTAACTTCTACACATGTATGGAACGAATTTTCTTACTTCCGGAGAGAAGAGCGCATTTTTCTAATGTTGGCCAGAATAATTCAAGGGAGTTAAACCGGATATCAGTTAAAGGGATACAACTCATAATTCTGGCGAATTTAATCAGAGAAAGTATTTGGGATGAAAAGAAGGAATTGTTACACATACTTATACTCTCATCTAACATCCTATCCTGAAAGGAGCCATGTGAAAAACCGAAGACTGGAGAAAAGTGTGCAGAAATTATCCCAAATTAATATTAATGGATCCGAGCTTTCAACCCGCGTGTGTAATTTAAAAAAGTAAATTGAAACAAGTAAGTTAACGACATTAGAGACACTGTAGATTTTGTATTTATTTGTAGACGAATGAAATATGACACATTATAATAAAGAGATCAGTGCCAGTTTGAATACATAATCCTACTTAATTGATTTTTGATGAATATAAATTCTAAAATCTTCAATTTTCTTGTAATGGCTTCTGTAAATTACTTTCATACTTCAAATATACACTCCTAACTGGGGTCAACGCGACCCTGTCAGAGATGTACACCCTCTTTTTTATACGCTAGAAGATACTGGCTTCTGTATACTAGAGACAAGCATCCCTACAAAGAAGGGCTTCAAAGACTAAATCTGTCCTTAATTGAGCAGTGAAGGGTGTGGGGAGACCTGATTCTGGCATACAGCATCATCGACGGAATGTAAATCTACCTTTAACGGAGATTTTCATCCCAACACCTAACCGTGGTCTTCGTTGTCACTTGCAGAAGATGTACCATAGTTGTTTTCGTCGCCACAGAAGAAAGGCAGAATTCCCTGTCCGTGTTTTTACTCTCTGTAACAGCCTGCTAGAGGAGGGTGTGATGATGCCTACCATATCCATGTTTAAAGTCGCTTTGGACAAACATTCAGATGGTATATAGATGCGATATCTTCTGACTGTCTTTTTACATGGCTTGCTGCACTTGTCTATTTTTTTATAAAATTGATTTATTTATTGATTGTCAGATAAACAGTATATGCTTCTGATTTCGTGTGTTGTGTTCGTCAAACCGAGTTTGACAGAGGCAAGGCTTGATCTTACGAATGTAATGCGGGCAATGGAGAACCATTGATTAAGCGTCTTCAAATAAATATAAATATTTGTTATTGTTTATATTTTTATCTATGGACGTATACGTTTCGTCTTTTTTCAATCAAGACTCATCAGCATAGAAGTACGACTATTCACCACCGGTCACACGATTCGAAACCCTGGACTACAAGTATTTTCCAACCCAGTCCAACGTCGCTAACCGCTAGGCCAGTTCTGAACAGCTTATAAACAATGATAATTTTAACACATTAACGGCGGCGAAGCGAACAGGCATTCAAACTTCTATAAGTGAAGGAACGATGCATAAAGCAAGTGACGCTACGCTGTGTTACTACTACCATTTAACAGTGCTCTACTTTTTAACGAGGAGCTTCAAATATAAATATTTGTTATTGTTTATATTTTTATCTATGGACGTATACGTTTCGTCTTTTTTCAATCAAGACTCATCAGCATAGAAGTACGACTATTCACCACCGGTCACACGATTCGAAACCCTGGACTACAAGTATTTTCCAATGCGTGATGATGCCTACCATATCCAGGTTTGAAGTCGCCTTGGACAAAAATTCAGACGGTATATAGATGCAATATCTTCGGTCTTTTTACATTACTTGTTGCACTTTGCTATTTTTCTACCAATAAAATTGATCGATTGATTGATTGATTGATTGATTGATTGATCGATATACCACGTTCACTCACACCTGATTGGATATTGCAAAGTAACTAATCACATGTGATGCATTCTTTATTTAAGAAGTCTGCGGAATTATCACCCTTTTAAAAAAACATATTTCAATGAAAATTAATTTTTTCACTGTTATAATTTTCCCCATTATATTTTTTCGATCATTCTATCGCTTGAAAGTAATTTAAAAGTATATCAAAAGGGCAATCATTGCTATTACCGACACGAATTATTTAAAGGAAATACAATTGGGAAATTAGTCAAAAGAATTTCTTTTATTTTACTCGCCTGTGATGTATTTGTATTAACATATTTAATATTTCATATTTAAAAGAAGTTTATATCCATGCGCATTTACATTGTTACTTTGAAATTCCCATACGGTTATTAACTATGATAAAGGGCGTCTGAAGAAGGCCGGAGAGTACAACGACCGAAACATTGTGCAAATGGCAACAACCAAGATGAGGAAATCAGTCTGAAAGCTGTGAATAATGTACTAATAACAATGCTTCATGTCGCAAATATCATCAAATAGACAGAGACTTGTGAATAATCTCTGTAGAATTCTGATCTGAGGAATCGGTATTGGATGAAAGAGATTTCCCCGGAAACGAACAAGAGTTGTGCGAATCATGTGTGGAAATTCCCATACACACGTTTTATTTGAACAAACCAATTTGTGCCTACCTAAACTTGTTTTTATGGTGCGTTACTTGTTCTGCCGGAAGACAAAACATGTTTCTTACTCGTGCCAGAATATCCACTTCTTTTTTTTTTTTTTTTTTGTTGTTTTCTTCATTTTTGTTTTCGATTTTTTTTCTGGTACTTTTCTTATTTCTTTTTTTTTTCTTTATTCTTCTTTTTATCTTATTTCTTTTCATTTCTTTCTCATTCCTTCTTTCTTCTGTCTTTCTTTGCTCTTTTTTTCTTTCTTTTTTCTTATTTCTCCCTTTTTTCTTATATCTTCTTTTTTTCTTTTAATTTTTTCTTTTATTCTTATTATTCCTTCTCATTTCCCCCTTCTTCCTTCTTTATTTCTTTTTTCTTTTTTTTTGTTTGTTTTCTTCATTTTTGTTTTCGATTTTTTTTCTGGTACTTTTCTTATTTCTTTTTTTTTTCTTTATTCTTCTTTTTATCTTATTTATTTTCATTTCTTTCCCATTCCTTCTTTCTTCTGTCTTTCTTTGCTCTTTTTTTCTTTCTTTCTTCTTATTTCTCCCTTTTTTCTTATATCTTCTTTTTTTCTTTTAATTTTTTCTTTTATTGTTATTATTCCTTCTCATTTCCCCCTTCTTCCTTCTTTCTTTCTTATTTCTTTTTTTTTTCTTTATTCTTCTTTTTATCTTATTTCTTTTCATTTCTTTCTCATTCCTTCTTTCTTCTGTCTTTCTTTGCTCTTTTTTCTTTCTTTCTTCTTATTTCTCCCTTTTTTCTTATATCTTCTTTTTTTCTTTTAATCTTTTCTTTTATTCTTATTATTCCTTCTTATTTCCCCCCTTCTTCCTTCTTTCTTTCTTCTTTCTTTTTATTTTGTTTGTTTTCTTCATTTTTGTTTTCGATTTTTTTGGTACTTTTCTTATTTCTTTTTTCTTTTTTGCTCTATTTCTTCTTTTTATCTTATTTCTTCTTATTTCTTTCTTCCTTCTTCCTTTTTTCTTCCTTCTTTGTTCTTTGTTCTTTCTTCCTTCTTCCTTGTTTCTTCTTTCTTATTTATTTTTTCTTTCCTCCTATTTCTTCTTTTGTCTTATATCTTCTTTTTTCTTTTAATTTTTTTTTATTCTTATTCCTTCTCATTTCCCCCTTCTTCCTTCTTTCTTTCTTCTTTCTTTTTATTTCTCCTTTTTCTTTTTACTTCTTTTTTCTTCTTCATTCTTTCTTCTTTCATTTAATTTCTTCCTTATTTCTACTTTCTTCTTCTTTCTTTCTTCTTTTTTTCTTTTTCTTATATCTTCTTTTTTTTCTTTTAATTTTTTCTTTTATTTTTATTATTTCTTCTCATTTCTCCCTTCTTCCTTATTTCTTTCTTTTTATTTCTTCCTTATTTCTTTTTTCTTTCTTATTTCTTCTTTTTATTTCTTTCTCATTCTTTCTTTCTTTCTCCTTTCCTTCGTATATCTTCCTTCTTTCTTTTTCTTTCTTATTTATTTTTTCTTTCCTCATATTTCTTCTTTTTTCTTATATCTTCTATTTTTTCTTTTATTTTTTTCTTTTATTTTTCTTATTTCTTCTCATTTCCCCCTTCTTCCTTCTTTCTTTCTTTTTTCTTTTTATTTCTTCCTTATTTCTACTTCTTCTTTCTTCTTATTTCTTTTTTCTTCTTATCCTTATTTCTTATCCTTATTTCTTCTTATTTCTTTTTTCTTTTTTTCTTCCTTCTTTCTTCTTATTACTTATTTCTTTTTATCCTTATTTCTTCTTATTTATTTTTTCATTCAACTTCTTTTTTCTTTCTTCTTATTTCTTCTTTTTTTCTTATTTCTTCTTTTACTTTCTACTTCCTTCTTTTTTCTTACTTCTCCCTTCCTTGTTTTTTTTATTTCTCCCTTTTTTCTTCTTTCTTATTTCTTTTTCTTTCTTCTTCCCTCCCTTTTATTTCTTCTGTCTTTCTTCTCATTTTGTGCTTCTTTCTTCTTTCTTTTATTCGTATTTTTCCCTTCTTTTTTACTTCTTTCTTCTTATTTCTCCCTTTTTCTTAGTTTTTCTTTCTCTTCATTTATCTAATTTTTTTCCTCCATCGTTTATGTCTTTTGCAAGTTCCTTCTCTCATTTTTAATCCCTTCCACATTTCCTCTCTTTTTCCCTTCCTTTCTTTGCCTTCCGCTTACATTTTCTTTCATTTCATTTTTTTCTTTCATACTCCTCTTTCGTTATTTTCTCATTTCTTTCTTGCTTCTTCATCAGCGTTATTCTCTTTCTTTCCGTCATTATTTTGTTTTTGTTCTTTTAGAATTCATGATTTGATTCTCTGTTTTATTTTATTTGAGGCATGTGTACGCAATGTGATGATGCATGAAAGTGAAACCTGACCAGTAGGGGTTGAGGATATGCGTTGCATGGGGAGAAATGATATGTGAATGATACGATGGATGTGAAACATGAGTCTTTAAGACAGGCTTAGTTCTGATGACCTCAGAGGAAGATTACATCTGGACAGTATAGGGAGATGTGTGCAGAACAGGAGACCGATATGGCCATGTCGAACGAGTGAATAAGAGTTCTTGGGTCAGTAGGTATAGAACAGTTTAGGTAAAAGATTCAGTTCACAGAGAAAGGCCAAGGAAAAGATGGGAGGACGTGATAAAATGGACTTATAAAGACAGACTTAGATCTGATGACCTCAGAGGAAGATTAAATCTGGACAGTATAGGGAGATGTGTGCAAAACAGGAGATTTCGGTGGTATGGCTACATTGAAATAATGGATGATAGTTCTTGAGTTAGTAGATGTAGAACAGTTGAGGTAGCAGGTTCAGTTCACAGGGGAAGACGAAGGAAAACATGGGGGAGTGATTAAAAATAGACCTGAGGGAAAGAGGGATAAATAAAGACCTGCCCAATGATAGGTTACTGTTGTGAAGTAGTTCAACAGTAAAAAAAAAAAGAAGTCAAGTCGAGGTTGGGTTAAGATAACAAGTGTATTAACGTACAAGGTAAGGGATCTGACTGGCACTTGGCTAGACAGTTACAAGACTGTCCTTTTTCTCTCTCCCGTGACTCTGGTGACTCGCACTATTTATAGTGAGAACCGGTGTAGTTTCTCTTCTGTTAGAACGGCCGGTGTAACAGTTACTTTGGAAGTCAATTTCTTAAAGCCGTCCAACGCATGCCAACATGTAAAGCGGACGTTAAACCGATGATGATGATGATGATGATGATGATGATGATGATGATGATGATGATGATGATGATTTTTAAATAATATTTCATTTTGATTATTTTTCTTTACCTGCATAATCATCTCCTCTTTTTCTTCTTCGTCTTTTCCTTCTAATTTTCGGTCTTCCTCTCTCCTTTATTCATCCATTCCTCTCCGTCTTACTCGTCCTTCTTTGTATTCTTACCTATTTCTAGAAGCGGCGCTATCCGTCTGTCCATCAGTCTGTAAATCCTTCAGTTTGCAAAAAGCATTTTCATCGCTAAACGCACAGATTGAACGGACGCATCTTATTTTAGATACGTCCAGATATATCTACAAAAAGCCTCAGTCTGTCAGTTGGTTGGTCTGTCACGTTTACGTTTGAAACAGCATTTTTAGATGCGACCATGGATCTCTATGTTAGGCTCTGTCGGTCTGTTACGCTTAGGTGGAAACAGCATTTTCAGTGATAAACGTGCAGATTGAATGGACGCATCTTGCGAATATCTACGTCGGGGGGGGGGGGGCAACCTTTTCAGATGAGACTTTAGGAAGGAGATCGCGGGCCGGAGTGAAAAACGAAATCTCAGAATTACTATATTTTGTATACATGAATAAATTGTACAAAAATTGCATTGAACACTACAAATCTGATATTTTTTCTCAAGAGACTTCTGTATGTGATGTTATAAAAGGCGCCGACGAAGAATCATTTTGGAACCATAAAAAATAATGACGGGGGAAGTAGCAAATTGATCCAGCATTCGTTTCGACACACCTCACATAAGTTCTATGTTTCATGCCCTTTCCTCGTCTCTCGTTTTCTCTTTGCCTCCCTCTTTCTCTTTTTCTATTTTTATCTCAGTTCAAGAATTTTAAATTAATAGTTAAAGAAAAATGAAATATACATCCATCATCGCTCGCTGATATTCATACATTTTTATCCCACTATAAATCCTAATTGAAACCTATTTTTACGTCTATGTCACAAAATGATATGAGTTTTACTGGGAGGTCCGCGGGTCGGATTGCAATAATAAAGCATAACAGGGTGGCGGGCCGGACGCTAAGCCTTCGCGGGCCGGGTGTAGCCCGCGGGCCGGAGGTTGCCCGCCCCTGATCTACCTTCATGTATTAATTGTTTTTTTGGACTACTGTTCTCATATTGGGTGTTACAAACAATTCAAATAATAAGACATATTATCAACCCGCATCTAAAAAGTTCAGAAACATTATATCAAATCGGTACGAACCCGAATTAATACGAAAATTGAAACGACTCAACACTCTTCCAGTTTCACAAACACATCACACATTTTGAATTCTAACGACTTTAGTTTGTTGGAAAAAAGAACAAAAACATTCTTTCCACCATTCACCAATAAGAGCCATTATCAAGATACACCTGAAGACGGTCGGAGGTTGCATCGGCCGAAACGTTGTGAAAATAACACCCAGTAGTCCGAACAATCCGAATAATGCATATTATCAATCCTCATCTAAAAAAATCACAAACATCTCCGTTCGTGTTTTTTTTTTTATATTTTTATTCTGATATATTTATTCTTTCCTTCTCTTTCTTTTTTATTCTTTCTTCCTTTCTTTTTCATTCTTTCCTTCTCTTTCTTTTTCATTCTTGCTTCCTTTCTTTCTTGCTTATATGCTTCCGACCTCTCTCTCCCCCCGCCCTCTTTCTCTCTCCCCTCTCTCTCTCTCTCCTCTCTCTCTCCCCTCTATCGCTCCCCCTCCCCCCTCTTTCTCTCTCTCTCCCCCTCTTTCTCTCCCCTCTTTCTCTCTCCCCCTCTTTCTCTGTCTCTCCCCCTCTTTCTCTCTCGCCTTGTCTTTTCTCTTCTTGCCTAAACTCTTTCTTTCTCCTCAATTTCTATCCTCTCTTCTTCACTCTGGTTTTCTTTTTCATTCTTTCTTATTTCCTTTCTTGTTGATATACCCCCTCTCTTTCTCTCTCCATCTTCATCTCTCCTTGTCGTTTTCTTTCTCTTCCCCCCCCCCCCGTCTCTCTCCTTGTCTTTTCTTGTATTTTCTCCCCCATCTCCTTTTCTTTCTTTCTTTCTTTCTTTCTTTCTTTCTTTCTTGTACTCTCCCCCATCGCTCCTTCTATCCTTGCCTTGTATTTCCTTTCCCCCCACTCCCCATTTTTTTCTTTCTCCATTTCTTCCCTTTTTATTATCCTTCAGATTTTCCTAGTTTTCATGTCCAAACAATTTAATGACATCAGTTACAATTCCTTAATTATTGCCACACCCAAACATTTTCTAAGAGAAATTGTTTTATTGCCTTTACAATCCCTTGAATTATTCATGTCTCAGATTTCCTGACATCTTTATAACCAGCAAGGTCACCTAGTATAGCTTTCGATACAACACATTTTTTTTAGAAATCTATTAACCTCTTTTTAAGAGATTTTTAAAAACTTGAAGAACACAATCACACTAAAACACTAAGAAGGTTAACTTTGAAATGTAAGAATCAGTTAACATGACGCGAGATTTTGAAATGAAATATTTATTAAATCATTTTTTTTTTTTAATATCCAAATTTTCGGTTTTATAAACCTTCTTCATGGGACAGACAATATTTTCCTTTTTTTTTCTTTTCTTCTTTTTTTCATAGTCGAAGTCTTACGGCTTGGCCGAAGATCGATCTCCATGTGTTATGAAGATACTGTTTTTTTTTATATATATATGTCCGATTTGTAGTATAAGCGCACTGAAACGCATCTGTGATAATGAGATTTAAATTTGACTCCAGTTTTAGAAGCGCCGTTATAATGATAACTTTGAAATGTAAGAATCAGTTAACATGACGCGAGATTTTGAAATGAAATATTCATTATATCATTTTTTTTTGTTGTTTTATTATGAGTATTTTAAAATAATTAATATGAAGACATGGAGACCATGTATTTGTTAGGACATTCAAAACAAATGTTTTTATGGAAATTGCTCCAGACAAGTCATGAAGCCACTTGATGTAAGGAGCAAAAATAAAATAAAAAATAACAAATACTGCATCAAGGTCAAAAATATCCAACGATTAGTGCTAGATGAATAGATTCTGACCCAGGAAACAGCAATTCTTCCCCCTTTGTCAGAAACATTGCTCATGGAATGTGAGGACTTACGAACAAAAATAAGGTCCACTTTCGAGTCTCCGTTCGATTTCCTTTAGTATATGTTCTTTTGATACAACACTTCATTTAGAAATGTTTTAATTACTGATTGTACGATTGATCGGAATCGGGAATCGGGAATCGGGAATCGGAAATATCAGAACTTTTGAGTGGATCGGAATCGGAAAAGTTTGAGTTTTATTTTCGATTCCCAAAACAATTTTTTTAAATTTCTGTTTGTTTGTTTGTTTGTTTGTTTGTTTAGTTTAGTTGTCCATTGTTGGTACGGATGACTAAGAGCGAACTATTCATTAATGCTGTAAAACAAAAATCTATAGATCATAATAACATCGAAATACAATGTAAATGTATTTTTACGTTTTAAAAAAAATATATGCACACATTACGCGGGATTTGGCAGTAATCAAAGTTTTTTCGCACTTCTGCACATTAGGAACGGGCCGAAAATTAGTTGCTTTCATTTTAGAAGAGCTCTAATAGTGTAGGAGGCCGACAACTCTCTTTTTGTTTCACTTTTAAGTACACAATTTCTTCGAAAATGGAAAATATGATTTTTTTTTAAAATAAGAAGTAATGCAAATACAATTAATTAATTAATATAACATTTATCAAAGAAATTAAAATTTGTGAAAATCAACGGTATATTAATAGAACATTTATTGAAAATTAAAATTTGTGAAAATCAACAATATATTTTTTTTAATTTCCTCTTACACTATTGAAGCTCTTCTAAAATGAAAATAAATCAATTTCGGTCCGCCCCTAACGTGCAAAAATGCCAAAAATAAAAAAATAAATAAACCAAAAAACAACTGTCGGGACCCGACACACCGCGACGTCTGTTTACGTTTGAAAAAGACGCCATCTTAAAAAACCGTAAACAGCAGCAGCAGTCGCGTTTCCTTTGTTTGTCACTCCTTCTGAGAAAAACAGCAGCAGCTTCAAATCGCCATTTTGTTCACTATGACTCAGTAAAAACACGGCCAGCGAATATATTCCTTATTTCTCCTTTAAGGAATACAAATGCGTTTTGCCGACTGTGCCGATAACCCCACTAATACATCCGAGACACCTGTCGGCAATGTACTACAACGAAAGATCTTTTCGGTATTTATTTATCGAAATTAATCCCTTTCACAGAACCGACGAAAGTAACTTGACACATGTTACATCAGATCTCCCGTTTTCCTAATAAATTGTATTGTCCGCCCAAGATCAAAGTGTAGTATCTGTTCCGATGGATACTGCACGCCTGTCCTGTGCAGTTCTAGGAGGTCCACCCTCCCAGGCTTCGCCTCCCCTCTTTGGGGAGGAGTAAGTTTATTGCTTACTGTCTGAGGCGCCCCTACCGGAGAATGCCGACAGGGCTGCCCAGGCAATTTTTAAATGGCCAGAGTGCTCACCTCTCGAGCGCTGGCGTTTAAAACCCCACTTTCTCGACCCGAGCTTGGGTCACATCTTACTTGTGGGAGTAAGATAAAACTGGCCTTGTGCTTAACTCCTAGCGAAGGAGTAAATAAATATTGTCCGCCCACCTAATAAACCGGTATCGTCCGGGCTTTTGGGTCTGGATTTACGCCGGTCTATTGGGGGTTGTCTGGTCCTGTGCAGTTCTAGGAGGTGCACCCTCCCAGGCTTTGCCTCCCCTCTTTGGGGGTGGGAATAAGTTTATTGCTTACTGTCTGAGGCGCCCTACCGGGAATGCCGACGGGACTGCCCATGCAATTTTTAAATGGCCAGAGTGCTCACCTCGAGCGCTGGCTTATCTAATCCCACTTTCCCGACCTTGTGTCACATCTTACATTGTGGGAGGTAGATAACTATAGCAGTTCAGCCGGGGGGTCAGGAGGCCCACACGTCCGACTTGGTCCATTGATGAACCAGTCGTCGGCAGTCTACGTTCCTGCACACAGCAGTCGCAACTCCTGCACCGCCCCAACTCCAGCAGCAGCAAAGATACAAACAGCCCTTTTCAGGGCTACTACTGCGATTTACTCTCTTTGCTACTTGCCTCGATCTGCAGTTCCATCTCCAGTTCCTGCAGTCTGAACTCCTGCATCAGCAGTCCTGAGTTCCTGCACCCTGCAGTCCGAACTCCTGCACCTGCAGTCTTGAGATCCTGCAGCTTTGAGCTCCTGCATCAGCAGTCTCCTGCAGTCCTGAACTCCTGCACCCTGCAGTCCCGAGTTCCTGTACCAGCACTCTCCTGCTTCAACTGCTCCAGCACCCTACAGTCCTGAGCTCCTGATCCAGCGACGCCATCTCAATTCACTTAACTTGTTATTACCATATGGTAAATAAACATCTTTCTTTAAACTGATCACTTGTGTTTGTCCTCTCTTCTTTGTCATTGCCGTCATTTGTCTGTGTCCACCTTTTCTTAGTTGTGTGGCCGATCGACACCCGACTGGTCGGTCCCGCAACACAACTCTATGAATAAATATTTAGAAATTTAAAACGAATCGGAATCAGAATCGGTAATTGTATCGGAATCGGGAATTTAGAACAGAATCAGTAATTGTATCGGAATCGGGAAAAATATTGCTCGACTTCATTGATGTTTGGGACGAGCCGTCGTCTCAAGCGTCTATTTGCTTTCACGTCTAACAAGAAACCACAACGCTCTCTAGTTGAACTGACGTCAGATCTCAACTTCCGTTTATCTACCAGGGTCATACGTTGTCGGTTTTGACTAATCCGCTGTTCTTAGGCCCTCATTATATAACACACACAAATACAAACATATGCAAAAAAAAAAAACGCTTATGCATACAATTAAAAACATACATATCAGCGATTATACACACCTGAAAAAAACATACATAAAAAACAATTATATAATCATATATAAAACACGCAGATCGTCAGCGAGCGCTTCGGGTTAACACTTTAGGTGTTTTAGTTATTTTTCCGATTAATTTATTAAATAACTTTAATTAATTAGTGTTAATATTGACGAAACTATAGGGTATAGATAGCAAACAGAAGCCAATGCAATTGCAAATTAATAATGCTAAACATTAATTAATTATGAATTGTTTAAAAAATAGTTATGCAAATTTTACAAAGTATACGTAAACACCTAAAATCTTGTACATCCAAAAAGATGCCTATGTAGACATACGCATAAAGACGCTTATGTACAAGATAAATATACATACGCTTATACACACTTAAAATGAGACATAAAAATGTTTATATACAGATAGAAAAACAGACATAAAACTCTTATACACATATTCTTATAAACATATACACACATATATATATTTATACAAGTATGTTGAAAACCGCTCGTGAAAATGCTTATAGTCACGTGGTCACACATGTTCTAGAGAACAACAATATGTGAACTATTCAATTAAAAAAAAACTGCATATTTGCAAATTTACAAATACAGCGAAATTGATGGGCTTTTTTTTTCGTTAGTAATGAATTTCCCTGTGGTTTCAATGGATGCGTAAATTAGTTTTATAACTTGTTTTTATTGCCGTTAAAATTGTTTTCTTTTATTTGGTATTTTGTTTTTTGGGTGGGGGAATATTTTTTTTTTCTTGGGGTGGGGGGGAATAGTTTGTTATTCTCATTTTCGTCTGTTTTGGATGTCACGTCTTCATTAGAAGCAACTTATCATGAATAAACCTCGATTTATGAAAGTGACTATGAAATAGTCGATGGTGAGTTGACATCTATCAGAGCTATTGTGTTTAATAATACACTGTTTTTATTTATCTTCCTCCCACAAGGTAAGATGTGACACAAGGTCGGGAAAGTGGGATTTGAAAAACCAGCGCCCGAGAATTTGAGCGCTCTGGTCATTAAAAATTGCCTGTGCAGCCCCGTCGGCATTCTCGGTATGGGCGCCTCAGGCGATTAGCAATAAATAAACCCCCCTCTCAAAAGGTGAGAAGGCAAAGCCTGGGAGGGTGGACCTCCTAGAACTGCACAGGACACACCAACCAACGTAATTCAAGACCCGAAGGCCAAGACAATACCGGTCTATGGGGTGTAGTATCCATCGGAACAGATACCAACCCCGGGTTCGTTCGATAAAGTATTAAATCTAAGCTGCCCCTCAGCTAATTAAACATGAGTTGATATGTTACCCATAGCTGAGGGGAGGCTGAGGGTTCATACTTTACCCAAATAAAAGATGAATTTCTATGTTACGCATAGCTAGAGTAATATAGTAAATGTTAAATTTGGGTAAAATATGAAAACTAAGCTTTTCCCTCAAATATGAGTATTATAGCAACACATGTTTAATTTAGGTAAAGAATTAACCCTAAACTTACTCTAAGCTATGCGTAACATAACAACTCATGTTCAATTTGGGTAAAATATGAACGTTAAGCTTCCTTGAAACTATGAGTAACATAGCGACACATGTTTTGTTTTTAACTATGAGTAACATAGCAATTGAGGTTTAATATGAACGTTAAGCTTCCTTGAAACTATGAGTAACATAGCGACACATGTTAAATTCAGGTAAAGAAATAACCCATAACTTACTCTAAGCTATGCTTAACATAACAACTCATATTCAATTTGCGTAAAATAAAAACCCTAAGCTTCCCCTATACTTTGACAAAAATAGCAACACATGTTTAATTTAGGTACAGAATTAACCCTACAATTACCCTAAGCTATGTGTAACATAACGACTCATGTTCAATTTGGGTAAAATATGAACCCTAAGCTTCCTTTAAACTATGAGTAACATAGCAACACATGTTTTGTTTTAACTATGAGTAACATAGCAATTGAGGTTTAATATGAACGTTAAGCTTCTCTTCAGCTATGGTTTACATAGCAATTCATGTTTAATTTGGGTAAAATAGGAACCCTAAGCTTCACCTCCGCTATGGGTAACATAACAACTCATATTCAATTTGGGTAAAATATGAACCCTAAGCTTCCCCTATACTTTGACAAAAATAGCAACACATGTTTAATTTAGGTACAGAATTAACCCTACAATTACCCTAAGCTATGCGTAACATAACGACTCATGTTCAATTTGGGTAAAATATGAACCTTGAGCTTCTCATCAACTATGAGTAACACAGCAATTTATGTTTCGTTTTAACATAGCAATTGAGGTTCAATTTGGGTTTAATATGAACGTTAAGCTTCTCTTCAGCTATGGTTTACATAGCAATTCATGTTTAATTTGGGTAAAATAGGAACCCTAAGCTTCACCTCCGCTATGGGTAACATAGCAACCTATGTTTAATTTGTGTAAAGTATGAACCCTTAGCTATGTGTAACGCGGCAACTCATGTTTAATTTGGGTAAAATATGAACCATACACTACAACTCAGTTATAGGTGACATAGCAACTTATGTTCAATTTATCATATACAGTGTGAAGTCTATGCTTGATTTGTTCACCAAGTTCGAGTCATTATTACAGTGGTGTGTGAAGGTCTGGTGATACCCTGGTAATGTTTGCACCTAACTCCTTGATTAAAGACATATGTTTAAGTCCTAGTGCTAAGAAATATTATAAGAGAAAGACATAATGTGAATATAATTGAATGCCCCTCCCCACCAATATAGGTGGGTACATCTACTGCCTTCCTCCTTCTGCATGCCACAAGTCATAAATGTCCAATAGTTTTTATTTTATCGTCATTCAATGTCAGTCCTGGTCAATAGTGAGCGCTATCTAGTGGTCGTTATGATATGCGGAACACTTTGATGATCGTCTCATCAGTAGGATATGTGATGTTAAATGAGCTTCACACTTACCGGACCGTAACCACCTCCCTTAGATTTTTGAATATATATAATATATACTCTATGTAAAATGCAACTGAGGAATCGTTAATAAAATTCACAATCCTTTCTGCAATTCAACCATATTTGCTACAAATAAACTTCAGTCTATAGCTGGCTTGTCCACCAAGAACCTCCAACAGTCTTTGTTTTATCGTCGTCCAATGTCAGTCATTATCAATACTGACCGCTTCCTAGTGGTTGTTTAGAAGTTTGGGTAGACAAAAAGGTGTTTTGAGGGATGAAGAGTAATTTCAATTCTTCACACGTCAAATGACTCGTTGGAATGACTGCAGGGCAACTTTGATGATCAGTAGGAGGTGCCAACCATGAATGTGCTTCACACTCACCGAACCTTAATCCCCCAGATTTTTATCTGTGAGGTCATCTTTTTTTTATGGAAATCGCTCCAGACAAGGCATGAAGCCACTTAATGTAAGGAGCTAACAATAACAAAATATGATTATTGCAAAGACAAAAAGTGCATATTGGCCATAGTTTTGAAAAGACCAAGGCTATAGGTAGGAGAAAAACAGTCAGCAGGAAGAGAGTTCCACAAGTCTGCAGTTCTTGGAAAGAAGCTACTGGAATAAGAAAACTGTATTACAATCTTAAAGGTAATGGTTATCAAAACAATCCTCATGCTATACGGAAGAGGGACATTACAGTTAAAATCAGAACAAAAAACAATTGTGAATTTTATTAACGTTTTCAGTATTAAATATAAAAAAGTAAAAGTCGATTGGAAATACAAATATTTTGCACTTATATATTAACGAAGATTTATTTGTTTATGAATCAAATCGGGGAAATATAACTTGATTTTATATATAAGGAAAAAAAGAATATATATATATATATATATATATATATATATATATATATATATATATATATATATACATATGTGTATCTCTCTCTCTCACACTCTCTCTCTCTCTCTCTCTATATATATATATATATATATATATATATATATAAGTTAGTTATGTATATATATATATATATATATATATATATATAGTTACATAGTTTTTTGTTATTGTTTTTTTAGCGATAGAAACAGAGCTGCTTTTCTTGGTAGTTTTTCACTTCCTAAGCGGTAAAGAATATTGCATTCGGTCGTCTTTTTTAAATATAGAACGTGTCATTAGTTTTTAAGTTTTTATATATATACATATATATTAATTAATTTTTGCATACATAAAAAGAATCCATGGACACGTGTTTCTGGCTATCAAGAAAATTAATTAATATATATATATATATATATATATATATATATATATATATATATATATATATATATATATAAAGTTAACTATGTGTGCATGTTTATATATCTGTATGTACAGGATTCCCTCCTAAACTAATAAACAGATCATTATGAATTTTGAAACACAGCTGATATGCTTAACGGGTAGTTATGTGGGCTATATTTAATTTAATTTAGTTTTATGTAAAGGGAGTGAAAGCCTTTGTGAAAATTCAGATTCCTCCGATGTTTTTGAAATTTTAGCAATAGGTATTAGACATCAATTAATAAATATTCCCCAAATTTCAGTTCCGTTGGAGTATTTTAAAGGGCATTTCAGAGGCATAATATGGGCACAAGCTCACATTTGAAAATTCAAATATTTCAGATTTACATTGAATTTGATCCATAATCGACACTAATTAAGCAAGATTACCTGAATTTCAATTTCTTCTTAAGACCCCTTAAATTTAAGCTTTATATTTCAGACATCAATTCTAGAATAAAAATGATGTAATTGATTTTGAACAAAATTTGAATAAGGATTCTAGACATAAGGTTTAATATTATATCTTGATTTTAACCTTCGCAAGCGGACATAAAACTATTCTGTACGAGAGTGTGTGCGAATAATTCTTCTAGTAATATATATATATATATATATATATATATATATATATATATATATATACATGGTTATTGGAATATAAAATGAACCTGATTTATATATGCTCTGTTGTTACTGATTGACAATCATCGAGCTGAATTTTTTAAAGAGACTGCAAAATAAAAAGGCGCTGATAGTATATGCTAATATATATATTGTCATAAATAATTTTATACATATATATATATATATATATATATATAATGGGTCTGAAAGTACTTGGGAGACACATCCAAACTATGGCAAATTCATCAGCCAATTCCCTCTCCGAAACTAAGATCCACATTCGGACTATTGAAAAGATCTACCAAAGGATATCTAGACATGAGTTGTCTCTTATATTCAACAATACTTACCTAGCACAGGGGAAGTAAGTGTAGTATCTGTTCCGATGGATACTGAACCCCATAGACTGGTATTGTCTTGGCCTTCGGGGCTTAATTTACGCCGGTCTGTGGGTTTGTCCTGTGAAGTTCGAGGAGGTCCACCCTCCCAGGCTTTGCCTCCCCTCTTTGGGGAGGAGTAAGTTTATAGCTTACTGTCTGAGGCACCCCTACAGGGGAATGCCGACGGGGCTGCCCAGGCAATTTTCAATGGCTAGAGTGCTCACTTTTCGGGTGCTGGCTTTTCAAGTCCCACTTTTCCGACCCGACCTTGGGTCACATCTTACCTGGTGGGAGTAAGATAAAACTGGCCTTGTGCCTAACTCCTGGAGAAGAGGTAAATAATATACTTGCCTGCAAGAGAAGATGCTGCCTAGGATTCTATAACATTTCTACTTCTTCTGCCAGATCGATTCTAATCGAAATGAACCTAAATCAATATGATAACGGATAACTTTTTTAGTTCTTTTTCCTCCTCCTCCTCCTCCTCCTCCTCCTCCTCCTCCTCCTCCTCCTCCTCTTCCTCCTCCCTCTCCTTTGTTGTTTAATTTCTTGTCGTCATTAATTTTAAATTACTACTTGCCCACTGCATTAACTTACAGTGTTTCCAATCGGCGTTCATTCACCAACTGCTGATTTTTTCTTTCCTTCTTCTTTTTCTTCTTCTTCTTCTTTTTTAACATTTCTTTCTTTCTTTCTTTCTCCCTTTCTACTGTTTATTACACGTGACTATTTTTTTTTTCCAAATTGCGTTCTTTGTATAAATTTGAAAACTTTTCTGCTTTTAATTAAATCGATGATGATTGTATGTTGACAATCGAAATATTTCGGTAGAACTATTCAATATGTGTTTTTGAGTTTATTTTTGCTAGTGTTGATTTGCTTATCCTTTATTCCATTTTTATTTTTACACACACACACACACACACATATATATATATATATATATATATATATATATATATATATATATATATATATATATATATATATATGTGTGTGTGTGTGTGTACACAGCGTAAAAATATCTTCCACAAAATATTTCAATTCATGTTGATGTATTAAGACTATAATAAATCCGTCTCTGCCAAAATCAAGAGATGGAAACAAAGAAAAGAGTACAAAATTCAAACCCCAAAGTCCCAAACAACGGATGTCTTAGTTCCATTAAACCAGCCCTCTCCCTCCTCAACCCCCTTTCATTAGCCAATCGCATTCGTTCCTCTCCCCTCCCTCTGCCCTCCCACCACCTCCTTATGTAAATGATCAACCAATTCTTTCCAAACTTCAGATGTCCTTTTCCGTCCCTGTTAGCAAAAGACCGAGGCCATATGTTCCAGCTGACACGGGAAGGAATTGTGCCAGAAATGTTTCAAGATTGTTCTAATCTATTATACCTTTGTCTCATCTACATTCGTCCATACCTTACCCTACCCTCAATCTCTTAGGCGGGTGGGGGGGAGGTCGGGGGGGGATAGGGAAAAGGAGAGAGTTGTTATCATTCTTGTTCGTTTTCTCCCTCGCCCTCTAATACCCATCTCTCACCATCTTTCTTCTTCTTTAGGCTTTTTCTTCTTTATCTATTACCAGCAGGGCTATCCGGCGTCGCCCGGGATGCAGTGGAATCATTTTAGTTTTTAATCTTCATTAGTTTGCGCATCCTTTTGGCCAAGATCAAAGTGTAGTATCTGTTCCGATGGATACTACACCCTATAGACCGGTATCGTCTTGGCCTTCGGGTCTTGATTCCGCCGGTCTGTGGGTTTGTCCTGTGCAGTTCTAGGAGGTCCACCCTACCAGGCCTTGCCTCCCCTCTTTGGGGTGGAGTAAGTTTATCGCTTATTGCCTGAGGCGCCCCTACCGGGGAATGCCGACGGGGCTGCCCAGGCATTTTTTGTAGGCCAGAGTGCTCACCTTCTCGGGCGCTGGCTTTTCAAATCCCACTTTCCCAACCTTGTGTCACATCTTACCTTGTGGGAGGAAGATAAATAAAACGGCAGGATCACGTTGACATACTGGTTCCCTCATTAGATCACCGAAGTTAAGCGACGTTGAGCCTGGCCAGTACTAAATGGGTGACCATTTAGGAATACCAGGTACTGTACGTGGCCTGGAAAGGTCATGGGTTCCACCAGGTTCTATCATGCTCACTGAAAAGTTATGACAGATAAAAATATCTGCATGACTCCCCGTCGACGTCCCTTGACGTTATGGGATATGGATGGAGGGATATTTTAAACTATACAGACATTTCTTTTATTTCAAATGTTAGTTGTAAAAGAAACAACCGTTTTTATATTCTTCAATGAAAGATATAAGTTATTCCCTTTTGATTTTTTAAAATTCTTAATTGAAAAAATGTTTCCAATTTCTCAATTGTTTCAAAGAAGTTATTCAAAAATTGTTTGAAAAAATTTATTCAAATAATTTCAAATAATTGTTTCAAAAAATAAATAAAATAATTATTTCAAAAAATAATTGTTTCAAAAAATTTATTCAAATAATTTCAAATAATTGTTTCAAAAAATAAATAAAATAATTATTTCAAAAAATAATGATTGTTTCAAAAAAATAATTGTTTCAAAAAATAAAAAAAATAATTGTTTTAAAAAATTAAAAAAAAATTGTTTCAAAAAATTTATTCAAATAATTTCAAATAATTGTTTCAAAAATAAAATAAAATAATTATTTCAAAATTAATTATTGTTTCAAAAGTAATTGTTTAAAAAAATAAAAAAAATAATTGTTTCAAAAAATAATTATTGTTTCAAAAAAATAATTGCTTAAAAAAATTCAAAAAATAATTATTTAAAAAAATAATTATTGTTTCAAAAGTAATTGTTTAAAAAAATTCAAGAAATAATTGTTTCAAAAAATTGATTACATAAATGTTTCCACTTTCTCAACTGTTCGGGCAGGACTACATTATATGATGAATAATATATTCTTCAATAAAAGATATGACTCATTCCGTTTTGATTTTTTTTTCTTTCTTAATTGAAAAATGTTTCCATCTTCTTAATTGTCCAGACGGGATTACATAATTTTTTAAATAATTTGTAGCAAAGTACGTTATTATATTGCCAATAACATTGTACAACAATAACAAATGAAACTCACTAATCGGAATTAAAGTTTGATATGTCATCGTATATGCTATTTCGGTCCAACTGTAAAAATCTTAAAAAGTGTTAATCTGTTTTGCTATCTCTTCCTCTCCTTGTCATACAAACTTCTCATTTTCTCTCTAAATGTTGTTTCTCGTCTAGGGAGAGTGGGGGAAGTTATTCTCTCTCTCTCTCTCTCTCTCTCTCTCTATATATATATATATATATATATATATATATATATATATATATGTGTGTGTGTGTGTGTGTGTGTGTGTGTATATATATATACATATAAATGTTATATATATATATATATATATATATATATATATATATATATATATATATATATATATGTGTGATTTTATGAAGGCTTACCAAAGCATTCCTTTCAGGACACCAATGATCACCATTAAAGATATGTTTTCTTACAAATACTATTTATTCAAATTAAATGTTTTTTCCTACACGTGTTTCACTACCAAAAAACATTTAATTTGAATAAATAGTATTTGTAAGAAAAAATATCTTTAATGGTGATCATTGGTGTCCTGAAAGGAATGCTTTGGTAAGCCTTCATAAAATCACATATAAATGCTCTGTACTCTGTAATCGAGTATCATCGAGCTTGTTTTTTATTGGAACAACCCCGGTCTTCACTGAATGATCTATTTTATAAGTGAAAAATCCAAATCTCTCTCTCTATATATATATATATTTAAATTTATTTTTTAAAAATGCAATTTTTTTAGTTTCTAAAACTTATTTTTAAGCTAGCATTCATTTTCGACTACTGCATGTGTTGTCTTTTTTTGTGTGAATTCAATACTTCGATGATATTGTCATTTACTATTTAAAAAATTAAACTGACGTACCGAAAAGTGAAACGTTTTTTTCTTCAAACTTAAGTGGACAGTTCTTTTTTTTTTAATTTGACTGGTATTTTTGTTTTTAAACTATTGCACTCTTACGCCTGAAAAAAAAATGTTTGTTTACTTTTTACGAAGATTTTTTAATTATAATTCTATTTATGTAGATTTGTTATTGTGTTTAAAAATTCAAATTTAAAATAAAACTGTCATTTGTTTTATTGAAAATTTATTCCGTACATTTTTGTAAAAAGTAAATAAACATTTTTTTTCAAGCTTAAGAGAGAATATTAAAAATAAACTTTCTATTTAAGATAATCGTTATGGCTGAAAATTGTGACGGGAAGAGATTGCCTTGAATATGACGAAAAGGTTGTTCCACTGACGTTCCTATATTTCGAGAAAAGTAGCAGCAGCCGCTAGTGGTCATGCCTTGGTTGTGCCTTAATTAATCGTACATAAATAGTAAAATCCATTTAAATTCTTTTATTTTTAACTATTTTTCTTATTAATTTCGAATGATAAAACATTATTCTTCAGAGAAATAGACTGGCTTCACTTTATTATTATATATATATATATATATATATATATATATATATATATATCTTACTACCTAGCTCTACTTACGTATCGAGCACTGTTGAAGTAAATACTGAAAATTGATACATAAAAAATTATATCTCCTTATAAAATTTTATGTGGGTACATGAAATACTAATATATATATATATATATATATATATATATATATATTCAATTCAATTAAAAAAATAGGGACATCTTATTAAAATTACTTACTGCCTATCTCCCCCATTTTCCTTCTCCATAATTATTAGACGAGACAAAATTAAATCAGCCATTATTTTAAATTAAAAATAATAAGAATAATAAATAAAATTAATAAATAAACGAACTGTTTCAATTGTCACATTTTAAAATGTAGACGTCCGTATTTTACGCTAACGGTTTGCCGGCGTATTTTTTAAGAAATTCCATTCTTTCACTCGCTTTTTATTCATTTTTTGCCATAAAAGACCTGAAGATGATTCCGGAGAGAATCGAAAACGTTAGTCAAACACATGGATCCTTCATCAACTCATTCCATCTACACGTCAAAAAGATCATTCGACGAATGGAAAAAATAAAAAAAGGAATCACTAAACAGAAGATTTCTGTCGTCTTTAATAAAACATGCCTTAATATATATATATATATATATATATATATATATATATATATATATATATATGACGATAAAATGCAATATATATCATGAAATGAAATGCCGTGAAAGACAAGATGTGTGAAAAAGACAAACGGGAAAATTTTTAATACAGGAAAAAATCATAAGAAACGAGAGATTTTGCCCGTTTGGGTTCGTTGATATGAACGTCTTCAGAATGTCTTCTTTTTTCTGAAGCCGTCCGTTGATCCGAACGAAACCGGTAAAATCTCTCGTTTCTTAATGATTTTTTCCTGTATTTAAATTTGTTTTTTCTGTTTGTCTTTTTCACACACACACACACACACACACACACACATATATATATATATATATATATATATATATATATATATATATATATATATATATATATATATAATAAAGTGAAGCCAGTCTATGTCTCGAAGTTTGTCATCGATAACTTTGAATCTCATAAATCGATATTTGATTCTGCCTAGCCATTTTTTTCTTTTCTTCTTTCCTCTTTACACTAAAAATGTATTTCGCTTTAATTTCTTTAAACAACTACTTCCTCCAGCTATGAGGATTGTCGATTTATCAATCTTCTGTTTGAAATAGCAAACATCGTATTTTAGATGCGACCAAACATCTGTATAAGAAGCTCTGTCTATCAGTCACTCTCTTATGCTTAAGTAAGAAATATATTCGTTCATACTTAAGTTTGAAATAGCATTTTCATTGATAACCACAAAATTGAATTGCTGCATCTTAAAAATGGATCAGTTCAATTTCTATTACTTTTGTCTTGCGTTGTATGGTGATATTGTCTTTTGACATTTGATAATATTGCTGTTATCACTCATTCATCTTCATGTGTGGTCCCTCCTGTGAGTACCGGGTTCTTGAAAGAATTGGAGAAAACAAATGTCAACAACAGAACCGAGCCGGTCAAAAAAAAAGTCGTAGCTGATTCATACGAATTTAAATTTTTGTTTTATATCACTTATTGAATGTTTATACAACCAAACATATGAGGCATGCAAACACAGTTTCTATTCCCAATTGTTTGTGCCCACCGAAAAAAAAAGTGTTCTTTAAAAAATCTAATCAGAAAAAAATCCTTTTCCTACAAATTCTTTAAATGTCTTGTGGTGCCTTACCATTTTCTTGTTTGTTTAAACTCAAGCCGAGAAGAAACTGTTCGGAGCAATGGGACAGAAGTGAAGTTCCAGGTTCCCGAAAAAAACTGATTTGCCTTGAAATCGGAATCTCTTGAGGAAAATATGTTTTCTTATTTACAAAACCGTAGAAGCTATTTTCTGGAAAATTAACTTTTAGCAAGAAAAAACAAAACAAAAAAACAACAACATTTATCATGTTTTTTTGTTTTCACCTTTGGGACAAGGCTCTTAATCTAAGCCAATGCTGCCCCCTATTTTTGAAATTGGCACAAACCAGGATCACTTTACAATTTGGCCTATCGAAAGTACATGAGATATGCCAACTGAAAACGTTGTTTTTTTTTTGCATTTTAAATTTATTGTAAACAGATAAATTTAAAAAATTAATTGTCATATGTGTTAGGTTTCTAGAGCTATGACAATTTCAAATTTTATATTTGCTGACCAATGAGAATCCTCTAAAATAGATTCTACAGGTTTATGTCATAAGCAGATAATCTTTTAAAAGGTGCTCGACTGAGCTCCAATCGCTGGTTCATCCCTAAGAAACATTCACAACAAGAACTCTTCTTACTACCACTACTGTAAAGTGCTTTCCTTTCTTCCTCTATGTACTTAGACGCAAACAGAATTTCCACAAACAGAGTTTCTTTTGAAGAACTTCCCATCTTTGAAACACATTACGACGGGAGAGTTTCCCTGAAGACTACAGCTTGCTCATCTTCAAGTTCAGTGTCAACAAATATTTGTCGAGCCGTCCTCTTAAGTAATCAAATTTTGTCTATTGGAGAGCAGAAAGTGAACCTTGGGTTTACTTTCAGCAGCCTAGTAACTCTCGCTGTTCTTGGCCTTTTGGCTACGATCAAAGTGTAGTATCTGTTCCGATGGATACTGCACCCCATAGACCGATATTGTCTTGGCCTTCGGGGCATGATTTCGCCGGTCTATGGGTCTGTCCTGTGCAGTTCTAGGAGGTCCACCCTCCCAGGCTTCGCCTCCCCTCTTTGGTGAGGAGTAAGTTTATTGCTTACTGTCTGAGGCGCCCCTACCGGGGAATGCCGACGGGGCTGCCCAGGCAATTTTTATACCCCACTTTCCCGAACCGACCTTGGGTCACATCTTACTTGTGGGAGTAAGATAAAACTGGCCTTGTGCCTAACCTCCTGGAGAGGAGGTAAATAAATACCCTTATTTTTGTCCTCACATTCCATGAGCGATGTTTCTGACAAAGGGGGAAGATTGTTGTTTTCTGAGTCAAAGTCTATCCATCTAACACTTATCGTTGGCTAGTTTTTGACCTTGAAGTGGTATTTAAAAAAAATTTTTAGCTCCTTACATCCAGTGGCTTCATGCCTTGTCTGGAGCAATTTCCATTTAAAAAAAAGAAAAAAAGCCTCTCATATTCATTATCCAACTGACAATTTCATTAACGCTTATCCTCGAGTGGCTTTTAACCTTCGTAAGTATATGACAAAAAGCATAGGAGTAATATAAGTGCATGTTTTCTTTTCTGTGTGAATATGACATTGATACAGTGATGGCAATTGTGTGGTGACCATTAGGTCAGCGGTGTCTATAGCCTCAACCAGTCTATTTTACAAAGGTAACATCCACATCGACTAAAATAAAATGGACTTCTATAACTGTTGTGGGGTACAAATCACCCCTATTGAAGAACTAATGGAAGCAACCATCTATAATAAATACCATGGTTGCAAAGACTCAAACAGAGCACACTCCTATTATGTGAGTGTCCACGTGTGGTATCTGTTCCGATGGATACTACACCCTATAGACCGGCGTTGTCTTGGCCTTCGGGGCATGATTCCGCCGGTCTATGGGTCTGTCCTGTGCAGTTCTAGGAGGTCCACCCTCCCAGGCTTTGCCTCTCCTCTTTGGGGAGGAGTAAGTTGATAGCTTACTGCCTGAGGCGCCCCTACCGGGGAATGCCGACGGGGCTGTCCAGGCAATTTTTAATGGCTAAAGCGCTCACGTTTTCGGGCGCTGGCTTTTCAAATCCCACTTTCCGACCTTGTGTAACATACTCCTATAGTGGGTAGGTGTTAAATATCGAGGACATTCCTATCATGTGAGTGTCCACGTGTGGTATCTGTTCCGATGGATACTACACCCTATAGACCGGTGTTGTCTTGGCCTTCGGGGCATGATTCCGCCGGTCTATGGGTCTGTCCTGTGCAGTTCTAGGAGGTCCACCCTCCCAGGCTTTGCCTCTCCTCTTTGGGGAGGAGTAAGTTGATAGCTTACTGCCTGAGGCGCCCCTACCGGGGAATGCCGACGGGGCTGTCCAGGCAATTTTTAATGGCTAAAGCGCTCACGTTCTCGGGCGCTGGCTTTTCAAATCCCACTTTCCGACCTTGTGTCACATACTCCTATAGTGGGTAGGTGTTAAATATCGAGGACATTCCTATCATGTGAGTGTCCACATGTGGTATCTGTTCCGATGGATACTACACCCTATAGACCGGTGTTGTCTTGGCCTTCGGGGCATGATTCCGCCGGTCTATGGGTCTGTCCTGTGCAGTTCTAGGAGGTCCACCCTCCCAGGCTTTGCCTCTCCTCTTTGGGGAGGAGTAAGTTGATAGCTTACTGCCTGAGGCGCCCCTACCGGGGAATGCCGACGGGGCTGTCCAGGCAATTTTTAATGGCTAAAGCGCTCACGTTCTCGGGCGCTAGCTTTTCAAATCCCACTTTCCGACCTTGTGTCACATACTCCTATAGTGGGTAGGTGTTAAATATCGAGGACATTCCTATCATGTGAGAGTCCTCGTACCACGTGTGGTATCTGATCCGATGGATACTACACCCTATAGACCGGTGTTGTCTTGGCCTTCGGGGCATGATTCCGCCAGTCTATGGGTCTGTCCTGTGCAGTTCTAAGAGGTCCACCCTCCCAGGCTTTGCCTCTCCTCTTTGGGGAGGAGTAAGTTGATAGCTTACTGCCTGAGGCGCCCCTACCGGGGAATGCCGACGGGGCTGTCCAGGCAATTTTTAATGGCTAAAGCGCTCACCTTCTCGGGCGCTGGCTTTTCAAATCCCACTTTCCGACCTTGTGTCACATACTCCTATAGTGGGTAGGTGTTAAATATAGAGGACATTCCTATTCATGTTTTACAGCATGGTAGGAATCCGGTCATCTCCTACCACATTTAGTGGCGTTACTGTATTGCTATGAATAAATACATTGTATATTTTAACCTGTCACAATTTGTGGTTGTTATCTTTGTGACCCCTAGCACGGGTCTACAACAATAACATAACTCTAGTCTATGTTTTAATTAGATGACAAGCAATTAATTACATACTCTATTTTGTATATATGATGAATATATATATTTCGCTCTCGTTTCTGCAACTGTTTCGGTGGCCAAATTGACTAAGACGTTAATCATTAGTGGTGACTAAGGTCTGGGGTTCGAGTCATAGTTTTATGAAGACAAAACATGCATGTCTGTGGGTAAAGATAATATTTATTAAAATATTATATATATAGTAAGTAATTTTTGCCATAAACATATTTTCATAACTTACTACCTAGCTCAACTCACGTATTGAGCACTGAAAATTGATACATGAAAAATTATATATCCTTATAACATTTTATGTGGATACATGAAACAATATATATATATATATATATATATATATATATATATATATATATATATATATATATATATATATACTTTACATTTTTATTGCCCACTTATGTCTTGGTAAAAGTTTACAACATCGCCACCTAGGGTTGCTAACCTCTTTAAGTACAAAGCTGCTGGGATTCACCTCATTAGCTATATTTTATCCCCTTTTTCCCCTGCTACCAACACTCACCGTACACACACATTCCTCGTAATACACCGAGGAAAGCCGAAGGAACGGCCGAAAATTTTGTTCGTTTAGAAAAAGATTTAATCTAAAGGACATTTTGTATTCCTATACGACAATAAATAAGAAATAAATAGAGAGAAAATATAAACATTTATATATTTTTCATATTATATATATATATATATATATATATATATATATATATATATATATATATATATGGGAAGAGAAGGATGAAGGTAATCCGACGTGATGGGAAAATGAAAAAGGAAAACCAAAAAATGGATGTTTTTTATGTGTACATCAACGTTTCGTCTTTATTTATAAGACTTCATCAGGATGATAAAATAGAGAAAAAATGTCATGCAAGTACAGATACATGTAGGGTAGACATATTGGGAGGAAAAATAAAATGAAATAATGGCCACTTCTATTTCTCCAACAAGTACGGACGCCCACCCAATAGTGGCCATTATTTCATTTTATACCGGGGAATGCCGACGGGGCTGCCCAGGCAATTTTTAAATGGCCAGAGTGCTCACCTCTCGAGCGCTGGCTTTTCAAACCCCACTTTCTCGACCCGATCTTGGGTCACATCTTACTTGTGGGAGTAAGATAAAACTGGCCTTGTGCCTAACTCCTGGGGAGGAGTAAATAAAAACTGGGGATTGTTTTGGTAGCCATTATGTTTGAGATAATCCCACAGATAAAAATCTGGCGGTTTAAGATCCGGTTAGTGGGAAGTCCATTCTAGGATCACACCTCCTACTGATAAGACGATCACCAAAGTGTCCCCATCGATCGGCGATAACACAAAGACTGCTGGATATTCATGACTGAAACTTGGTGGACAAGTCAGGCACATACTGAAGTTTTTTTTTACACATTTTATGGTTGTGTTGCAGACCGGATAGTTAATTGTATTAAAGATTCCATAAATAGTATATTTGGGGGGGGGGGGGAGGCAGCCTGTACTATAATTATCTGCCACAGTTGTCTCAGGAGGCCACACTCTCAGGCATTACTTTCCAAGAGAGAATGGTTTTATTACCTATCAGCTGAGGTACCCTCATTTATGAGGGGTTCAACCATGTTAGTTTTCCATCACCAAAAACTATATTTATGTTCATATAAAAATCTTACACTGTTTATTATGCATGCAAACAAATGGCTTTTAACAGAGTAAAAGAGATGCTTAATTTGCATAATGATTTTAAGATGTTATTCGGCAGCCTCGTAACTCTCGCTTCCCTTATTTTGTCTATATGTGCTCACATTCCATGAGCGATGTTTCTGACAAAGGGGGAAGAATTGCTGTTTTCTGGGTCATAATCTATCAATACAACACTTATTATTGGCTATTTTTTTTTTTATCTTGAAGTGGTATTTTTTTTTAGCTTCTTACATCAAGTGGCTTCATGCCTTGTCTGGAGCGATTTCCATTTAAAAAAATATAGTCCAATAAAAAATGAGTGAATCTTAAGAAATGTTCATAGTTACTATCAAGTATTTATTTTGTTAAAAAGCAAAGAAGCATAACTTTTTTTTAGGTCACTTAAATTATTTCAATCTCCCTTAATTTCATATATCTTATAATACCCATAGTCGAAACCTATTGACCATCTTTACCTGAAGGTGCGAATGGAAAAGAAAAATCAGAGATAGCTGTCAGTAGAAAATGATACTAAAACTATGAAAATTAAATGTAACAAAATTAAATGAGCTTAAAATATTAGTTGCCTTCAAGAAATTTCATTTCCCGCCTTCAAAGTTTTATCTCTTTGTAAAAGTGGTTATTGAGTTTCGACTATAAATTGAAATGAAGAAGGGGGAGAGTAAAATAATTTTAGTGACCTAAAAATTTATAATTTTTTAATAAAATAAATGCATTATATTTACACTCGTTTATGAATTAATTAATGCTGAAAATTTTATTAAGATCGGATAATTCTTTGATTTTTTGTGGATATTTTTTAATCAAGAGGTATTTATTTTTATTTTTATTTATTTTTATTATCATTTTATTTAGCATTTTACTATTGTTTCATTTTTATTTTTTATTATTATTTTATTTTTATTTACATTTTTATTTATTTTTTATTACTATTTTATTTTTATTTATTTTTTATTATTATTTCATTTTTATTTATTTTTATTATTATTTCAGTTTTATTTATTTTATTATTATTTCATTTTTATATATTTTTTATTATTATTTCAGTTTTATTTATTTTTTATTATTATTTTATTTTTATATATTTTTATTATTATTTCAGTTTTATTTATTTTTTATTATTATTTTATTTTAATCTATTTTTTATTATTACTTTATTTTAATTTTTATTTTTTATTATTATTTTTATTTTATTTATTTTTATTATTATTATTCTATTTTTATTTATTTTTTATTATTATTTTATTTTTATTTATTTATTATTATTATTATTATTATTTATTTTTTCATTAATATTTTAATTTTTATTCTTTATTATTATTTTTATTTTTATTTTTTTATTTTTTATTTTTATTATAATTATTTTATTTTTATTTTTATTTATTTTATTTATTATTTTATTTTTATTTTTATTATTATTTTTTTGTTAATTTTTTATTATTATTTTAGTTTTATTCATGAAAGAAAGTGAAACTAATTTGTTTTTTAGTAAAAATATATTAAAATACAAATTACTTTCACTTTTGTTGTCGTCCTTGTTTATTTATATTGGGATTAAATTTACCTTGGAAAAAAGTACAATTCTCGCAGTAACAATTGTGCAGATAAGTACTGAAATAGAAATAGGGTGACAGGAACACAACAATACCTGTATATAGTTTTAAAGTAGGTTTACTAAGAGAGAAAAATGAAGGCATATATATATACACAACAAAATGGTGCGTTCAAAGTTCAGAAAGGAGGTAGGGTAAGTTGGATTTGCGAAAACGTGATTCAAAGAGTTCGGGTAACTGTTTGCACGTGTACGTGCCTCAATTCTGGCTCTTGTCGTCGGGAAGTAAAGGCGTTCTGCGAATGCCTGTTTCAAGGACTTTTGTTGCAATATGAGCGGGATGATAACAACGATTGCAGTCTAGGGCTTAGTCGAGATGTAGTCAATTCAGTCCAAGATGGGGGGTAACAGGAAGTAGGAGTGGAAAGGCTCTCCATGACTACCGTCGTGGGCTTTGTCACCGAGGGGTTCAGCCGTGGTCCTACTGGGTTGAAAGGAGGGGCCGAAAAGAGACCGGAACACTGCATGCAAGCCTTTTTAATGGGCTGAACGACTGACAGTAGGGTTGGCAGGTATTTAATTTCATCCCGCCGCAGCAATATGTGACACAAGGTCGGAAGGTCAAGGAAGAGTCAAGCCAGCGCTCCTAAAGAAGAATAGTCTGGGCAGCCCAGTCGGCATTCCCCGGTCAGGGCGCCCCAGGCAGTAAGCAATGAACTTACTCCACCCCAAAGAGGGGAGGCAAGGCCTGGGAGGGAGAACCTCCTAGGAAAACTCAGGACAGTATACCTCAGCCCCGCAGATAAAAGGCCACCGAAATGGCCCAGTTCCTGCCGGACTGATTGTTAAGAACGAATCCTCGACTGGTATTACCCCATCCAAAAGTCCTCAATCAACCGAAGTTGCTGAGAGACTGAACAGGCTGAGGTGTAGGGTTGGTATGCCTGACAGCAAATCCGTGAGCCCCTTAATTGGAAAGGCAGCAGCCAATCAGTGAGAGGAACGTTAATAATTTCTAACATTTCTTCTAATCAATAAAATAAATATTTTATTTATTCTGAAGAATAACAAATACCATTTTAATAGTTCTAATGTATTTAAATGAATATTGGGAAATGAAAAAGGACAAAAACCAAGAGATATTTTTTTATATATTCATCAACGTTTCGTCTTTATTGTAAGACTTCCTCAGGATGATAATTTGAAGAAAAATGTCATGCAAGTACATCGAAATTTTGAGTTGACATGATGGGTTGATAAAGAAAAGTAGTGAGCGCTAGAGGAGAGTCCATATTCTTAATATGTCCATATTCTTAATATGTCCATATTCTTAATAAAAAAAAAGAAAGATATTTCGATTAATTCTAGCAGACAAATTTTGCTGCTTTTGAAAAAAATAAAAAATAAAGTCATAAGAAATTTGTTTAATAATTAAGCAAAAAAATAACAGAAGAAAAACATTCAACTTGTTTTAAAGAATAAAAGAAAGGTGCTGCTGGTTCCGAAGAATTGAACAAATTAAAAAAAATAATTTGATTATATATGAACTTCAACTTCCAGAAGAACTGATTTTACTTAGCACTTTTATCCGTTGCGCCACTGGTCTTCTTAGAGGTTGAAGGTTCAATCCTCAGTATGGGAAATACAAAGAATACTATTCTGAATTATTTAAGACTTCGACACGGTCATGGTTGACGAAACGAAAGCTACCCCCCCCCCCCGGATTAAATAAAGGGTTCCATTCGAAATTCTGTAGATTCCTGATTTCTACATAAACATAACCAAGGTTGACGAAGGTCGGAGGTTACATCAGCCGAAACGTTGTGAGAAAAAGAAAAAGCGCCTAAATAAGATCAGAACTTTCATCGTCCGAAAGGTTGTGAAAATAACAACCAAAATGAGTAGAGTAGTTTGAATAACACAAATTATCAATCCTCATCTCAAAAATTCTGAAACATATTTTGATTAATTACAACAAAAAATCTTGCTACTTTTAAAAAAAAGAAATTTGCTTACTAATTTATGGAAAAAAAAAAATGAAAAAGAAAAATTATTAAACTTGTTGTAAAGAATAAAACCAAGCCGCGCGTGCTTGGTCCCCCTATTTATGTGACTCGATGTGGCGAGTGTAAAATGCAATAAATTTGGGCAATTTGGGGCATTCTTGACCCCCCTTTGACCCTCTGGGGGCGCGAACCAGAATTTTTCTGAGGTCAAGGATGATCATTTTTTATCCAGAACAATTGCCTCTACATTTTGGCCAAGTTTTAAAAAAAATGAATCGATGGATCAAACGTTATGGGAGAAAAGGGTCATATTTTGCAATTTTGGGGGCTTTTGACCCTCTGGCGTGCGAACCAGATTTTTTCCAAGGTCAGCGATACTTATTTTCTATTAGGAACAATTGCCTCCACATTTTGGTCAAGTTTCAGAGAAATTGAATGGATGGATGAAAAGTCATGGGGCAAAAAATGTCATTTTTTGCAATTTTGGGGCCTTTTGACCCCCTGGGGTGCTAACCAGATTTTTTTTCAAAAATCAGAGAATGTCACTTTCTAACCTGACCAAAGGTACAACTTCATGCAAAATTTCAGAGAAATTCAATGGATGATTGCGGAGAAAAATCCGGACGGACGGACAGACGGACGGACGGAAATGCCTCAAAACATAGGTCCCCCGATTTTATAAATAGGGGGACCAATTAAACCAATTCAAGAAAACATTTGATTACATATATGTCTAGTTTTAACACTTAAATGATTTTTGTTTCAAATATGACACATTATAACAAATGCCTATTTAATATAATATTCAACGAAAATGTATCAAACTGCAACTTGTTTCAAATCTGCAACGAGCCTGTTAACAAGTGTGAGTAGGTATTAGTATGGTGTTGCATCAACGCACCCGCTAAATAGGTAATCAGTATCTTCGATGTCATGGCCGAGTGTAATCGGTGTGTCATCTGCCTTATTCATGAGCCTAAACTTTTAAATCTGGTCATTATAATGGAAAGTAAAAATTATGTTATGATTCTCTAGTGTATTATGATTATTTTTATTTTTTTATAGAAATCGCTCTAGACAAGGCATGAAGCCACTTGATGTAAGGAACTAACAAGAACAAACAGGACATGCCTATTGGCCTTAGTCTTGAAAAGACCTAGGTAGGAGGAAAACAGTCAGCAGGGAGAGAGTTCCACAAGCCTGCGGTTCTTGGAAAGAAGCTACTGGAATAGGAAGCTGTATTACAATGAGGTATAAAAACAGCGAATTCATGGAGACCACTAGACCAACGAATCAAACGAGCTGGAACAAAAGAAGCGGGAATAGATCACATAATTTTGAAGACAACATAATACTATAAATAGAACATAATAGTATTTATAGAAAAGACTGAGACTAGCAACATCACGTCTGTGAAAGAGAGGGTGTAGAAAAGAAGAAATGGTGAGGCCAATCAAATTACAGATACGTGTCAGTACCTTATCAAGAACCCTCAAATGTTTTGTTATACATGTAATATTTTATGCCATTTGTTGCACATTTACAACATCATTTATTTTTGTCCAATAAATATATATATTTTTCCAAAAATCATTTATACTACTTTATATTGCCCCTATGAAAAGTTTTTCACTTGATAACATTTTTTCAAACCAATATAAAAAATAAAGCATTTTAGGGTCAAAAGTAAAGCCGTACGAAATTTGCTTACAAGTTCATGAAATAAAAATGAAAGAAAAAAATTCATGAACAAAAAAATGAAAGAAAAAATTCATGAACAAACAAATGAAAGAAAAAATTCATGAACAAACAAATGAAAGAAAAACTTGAGGAACAAAAAAATGAAAGAAAAACTTCAGGAACAAAAAAAATGAAAGAAAAAATTATGAACAAAAAAATGAAAGTAAAAATTCATGAACAAAAAAATGAAAGAAAAAATTATGAACAAAAAAAATGAAAGAAAAACTTCAGGAACAAAATAAATGAAAGAAAAAATTATGAACAAAAAAAATGAAAGAAAAACTTCAGGAACAAAAAAAATGAAAGAAAAAATTATGAACAAAAAAAATGAAAGAAAAAATGCATGAACAAAAAAAATGAAAGAAAAAATTATGAACAAAAAGAATGAAAGAAAAAATGCATGAACAAAAAAAATGAAAGAAAAATGCATGAACAAAAAAAATGAAAGAAAAAATTCATGAACAAACAAATGAAAGAAAAACTTGAGGAACAAAAAAATGAAAGAAAAACTTGAGGAACAAAAAAAAATGAAAGAAAAAATTCATGAACAAAAAAAATGAAAGAAAAAATTATGAACAAAAAAATGAAAGTAAAAATTCATGAACAAAAAAACTGAAAGAAAAAATTCAGGAACAAAAAAATGAAAGAAAAAATTCAGGAACAAAAAAAATGAAAGAAAAAATTATTCAACTTGTTTTAAGAATAAAACAAAGACGTTGCTGGTTCAGAAGAATTAAACAAATTCAAGAAAAAAATTGATTCCATATATGACTAATTTTAAAATACCTAAAATAGTGAGGACGATGTTGCTAAAAAGTTCTGATTATAAGAATATATAACATCGTTGGTGTCTGGCATCAGACTTTATTTGTTCTGATTGCGTTATCTTTTTATAAAGGCTTTTTCATTTCTTTTTTAAATGTAGTTTTCGATCAAAATAGCAATGAAAATAGTTTACATCAGAGAATCAATCGACATATGTTACGTGTAAAAAGAAGTAATTTGCGCACCTCGTGTCTTTGAGAAACAAGAATGTTTTGCTGGCAAACGCTGTTTATTCTTCGGCTCCTCTCGACCGGTACAAGAGAGAAAGTAATTTCATATCAATAGAAAAAGAAAACGAAATGAGAAATGCAATATAAAAATCCCTTAAAAAGCAAAAGACATTTTTTTTCTATTTCCTTTTCTTTTAAAAAGATTTTTTTCCTTTATTTTGGTATATCTGATTCTATTATATTCCCTAATTAAGATGAACATGTTTTTTTCGCAGACAGCTGCTTCTGTTGATGTTCTTCATTGTATTCCAAAGACGGAATTATCAGAGTTGGTGCTGCTTAAACCATTTTCATTTAAAAGCCTCATTAAAAAAAAATTCTTTCTTCATTCTACATAAACAGAAGTAACATTAGATAAATTGTCCCAACCACATAAAATTATTTTTTTTGTGTCTAAAAGTAGAAAACAACTTTGAAATGTGTAAAGTGTTCTAAAACAAAATAAAATGATTAAAAACACCTTTGGAGTATAATTGTATTTTTCAAAATATTTCTCACAAATTCCTTTTTAAATATCTATTTTTATTTTAACTCCACAACTCCACAACAACTCGAAAACTTGCATTTCATGTAAAACTACAAAAGTTTTAAAAACTAAAGTCAAACTGCATGAAAAGTGAAAGTTTTAAAGTTGACTAAAATGTACCTAAATAAATAATGTTTTTCCTATAAAAAGAATAAGAACTAAAGAGATCTCACGTGACTTGCTAGCTCAACATAGTGATAAGAACTAAGGAGATCTCACGTGACTTGCTAGCTCAACATAGTGATAAGAACTAAGGAGATCTCACGTGACTTGCTTGCTCAACATAGTGATAAAAACTAAGGAGATCTCACGTGACTTGCTAGCTCAACATAGTGATAAGCACTAAGGAGATCTCACGTGACTTGCTAGCTCAACATAGTGATAAGAACTAAGGAGATCTCACATGACTTGCTAGCTCAACATAGTGATAAGAACTAAGGAGATCTCACGTGACTTGCTAGCTCAACATAGTGATAAGAACTAAGGAGATCTCACGTGACTTGCTAGCTCAACATAGTGATAAGAACTAAGGAGATCTCACGTGACTTGCTAGCTCAACATAGTGATAAGAACTAAGGAGATCTCACATGACTTGCTAGCTCAACATAGTGATAAGAACTAAGGAGATCTCACGTGACTTGCTAGCTCAACATAGTGATAAGAACTAAGGAGATCTCACGTGACTTGCTAGCTCAACATAGTGATAAGAACTAAGGAGATCTCATGTGACTTGCTAGCTCAACATAGTGATAAGAACTAAGGAGATGTCACGTAACTTGCTAGCTCAACATAGTGATAAGAACTAAGGAGATCTCACGTGACTTGCTGGCTCAACATAGTGATAAGAACTAAGGAGATCTCACGTGACTTGCTAGCTCAACATGGTGATAAGAACTAAGGAGATCTCACGTGACTTGCTAGCTCAACATGGTGATAAGAACTAAGGAGATCTCACGTGACTTGCTAGCTCAACATGGTGATAAGAACTAAGGAGATCTCACGTGACTTGCTAGCTCAACATGGTGATAAGAACTAAGGAGATCTCACGTGACTTGCTAGCTCAACATGGTGATAAGAACTAAGGAGATCTCACGTGACTTGCTAGCTCAACATAGTGATAAGAACTAAGGAGATCTCACATGACTTGCTAGCTCAACATAGTGATAAGAACTAAGGAGATCTCACGTGACTTGCTAGCTCAACATAGTGATAAGAACTAAGGAGATCTCACGTGACTTGCTAGCTCAACATAGTGATAAGAACTAAGGAGATCTCACGTGACTTGCTAGCTCAACATAGTGATAAGAACTAAGGAGATCTCACGTGACTTGCTAGCTCAACATAGTGATAAGAACTAAGGAGATCTCACGTGACTTGCTAGCTCAACATAGTGATAAGAACTAAGGAGATCTCACGTGACTTGCTAGCTCAACATAGTGATAAGAACTAAGGAGATCTCACGTGACTTGCTTGCTCAACATAGTGATAAAAACTAAGGAGATCTCACGTGACTTGCTAGCTCAACATAGTGATAAGCACTAAGGAGATCTCACGTGACTTGCTAGCTCAACATAGTGATAAGAACTAAGGAGATCTCACATGACTTGCTAGCTCAACATAGTGATAAGAACTAAGGAGATCTCACGTGACTTGCTAGCTCAACATAGTGATAAGAACTAAGGAGATCTCACGTGACTTGCTAGCTCAACATAGTGATAAGAACTAAGGAGATCTCACGTGACTTGCTAGCTCAACATAGTGATAAGAACTAAGGAGATCTCACATGACTTGCTAGCTCAACATAGTGATAAGAACTAAGGAGATCTCACGTGACTTGCTAGCTCAACATAGTGATAAGAACTAAGGAGATCTCACGTGACTTGCTAGCTCAACATAGTGATAAGAACTAAGGAGATCTCATGTGACTTGCTAGCTCAACATAGTGATAAGAACTAAGGAGATGTCACGTAACTTGCTAGCTCAACATAGTGATAAGAACTAAGGAGATCTCACGTGACTTGCTGGCTCAACATAGTGATAAGAACTAAGGAGATCTCACGTGACTTGCTAGCTCAACATGGTGATAAGAACTAAGGAGATCTCACGTGACTTGCTAGCTCAACATGGTGATAAGAACTAAGGAGATCTCACGTGACTTGCTAGCTCAACATGGTGATAAGAACTAAGGAGATCTCACGTGACTTGCTAGCTCAACATGGTGATAAGAACTAAGGAGATCTCACGTGACTTGCTAGCTCAACATGGTGATAAGAACTAAGGAGATCTCACGTGACTTGCTAGCTCAACATAGTGATAAGAACTAAGGAGATCTCACATGACTTGCTAGCTCAACATAGTGATAAGAACTAAGGAGATCTCACGTGACTTGCTAGCTCAACATAGTGATAAGAACTAAGGAGATCTCACGTGACTTGCTAGCTCAACATAGTGATAAGAACTAAGGAGATCTCACGTGACTTGCTAGCTCAACATAGTGATAAGAACTAAGGAGATCTCACGTGACTTGCTAGCTCAACATAGTGATAAGAACTAAGGAGATCTCACGTGACTTGCTAGCTCAACATAGTGATAAGAACTGAGGAGATCTCACGTGACTTGCTAGCTCAACATAGTGATAAGAACTGAGGAGATCTCACGTGACTAGCTAGCTCAACATAGTGATAAGAACTAAGGAGATCTCACGTGACTTGCTAGCTCAACATAGTGATAAGAACTAAGGAGATCTCACGTGACTTGCTAGCTCAACATAGTGATAAGAACTAAGGAGATCTCACGTGACTTGCTAGCTCAACATAGTGATAAGAACTAAGGAGATCTCACGTGACTTGCTAGCTCAACATAGTGATAAGAACTGAGGAGATCTCACGTGACTAGCTAGCTCAACATAGTGATAAGAACTAAGGAGATCTCACGTGACTTGCTAGCTCAACATAGTGATAAGAACTAAGGAGATCTCACGTGACTTGCTAGCTCAACATAGTGATAAGAACTAAGGAGATCTCACGTGACTTGCTAGCTCAACATAGTGATTGTGAAATTACTGTGTTTACCTTGTATCCTTAGTTTAGTAAAGCAGTTTTTTCCAAAGACGGAATTATCAGAGTTGGTGCTGCTGAAACCATTTTCATTTAAAAGCCTCATTATAAAAAAAATTCTTCCGTCATTCTACATAAACAAAAATAACATTAGATAAATTGCCACAACCACATAAAATTATTTTTTTCTTGTTTCTAAAATTAGAAAACAACATTGAAATCTGCAAAGTGTTCTAAAAAATATAATAAAATGATTAAAAAACCCATTTGGAGTATAATTGTATTTTTCAAAATATTTCTCACAATTCTTTTTTAAATATCTATTTTTATTTTACTACCCCCCTCCCCGTAACAACTCGAAAACTTGCCTTTCACGTAAAACTGTCAACGTTTGAAAACCTAAAGTCAAACTGCAAGAAAAGTGAAAGTTTTAAAGTTGACTACAATAAACAAATGTGCCTGAATAAAGAGAATGGACTCGTCTGTTTTTCCTATAAAAAGAACGAGAACTAAGGAGATCTCACGTGACTTGCTAGCTCAACATAGTTATGGCTAAATCACTTTGTTAACCTTGTATCCTTAATTTAGTAAAGCATCTTTACCAAAGACGGAATTATCAGAGTTGGTGCTGCTTAAACCATTTTCATTTAAAAGTTTCATTTAAAAAAAAAATTCTTCTTTCATTCTACATAAACACAAGCTACATAAGATAAATTGTTCCAACCACATGAAATCGACTTTTTTTTATATATCTAAAAGTGGTAAATACCATTGTAAAAAAATTAAAAAATTGAAATGATTAAAAACACCTTTGGAGTATAATTGTATTTAAAAAAATATTTCTTGCAATTCTTTTTTAAACATCTACTTTATTTTACCCCCCTGCCAACAATATGAAAACTTGCTTTTCATGTAAAACTATCAACGTTTTAAAAACTAAAGTCAAACTTCAAGAAAAGTTGCTTGCAATACACACACTGACACATTTGGGGCACATATGAAAACAGAAAACATATTTCTTGCAATTCTTTTTTAAACCTCTACTTTATTTTACCCCCCCCCCCCCAACAATTTGAAAACTTGCTTTTCATGTAAAACTATCAACGTTTTAAAAACTAAAGTCAAACTTCAAGAAAAGTTGCTTGCAATAGACACACTGACACATTTGGGGCACATATGAAACCAGAAAACATATTTCTTGCAATTCTTTTTTAAACATCTACTTTAGTTTACCCCCCCCCCCCCCAACAATTTGAAAACTTGCTTTTCATGTAAAACTATCAACGTTTTAAAAACTAAAGTCAAACTTCAAGAAAAGTTGCTTGCAATACACACACTGACACATTTGGGGCACATATGAAACCAGAAAACATATTTCTTGCAATTCTTTTTTAAACATCTACTTTAGTTTACCCCCCCCCCCCCCAACAATTTGAAAACTTGCTTTTCATGTAAAACTATCAACGTTTTAAAAACTAAAGTCAAACTTCAAGAAAGGTTGCTTGCAATACACACACTGACACATTTGGGGCACATATGAAAACAGAAAACATATTTCTTGCAATTCTTTTTTAAACATCTACTTTAGTTTACCCCCCCCCCCCCCAACAATTTGAAAACTTGCTTTTCATGTAAAACTATCAACGTTTTAAAAACTAAAGTCAAACTCCAAGAAAAGTTGCTTGCAATACACACACTGACACATTTGGGGCACATATGAAAACAGAAAACATATGTATATTATTATACTAGACTAGTAGGATGAGTGAATTTAATTCTTTGAACAGAACATTCCATGCACAACTTCTTTTGTCCCATTACACATTAACACCAGGATTATAACGCTACTAAACCTTTTGTTTTGAATCCTTATTCCAATTTTGATCAAAGTCCATGACATGATTTTGATTTTAGAAAATGTCGAAAATTTAAGGCTTGACCTTAAGGGGTCTTGATTAAAAAATTGAAATTCAAAGAATCTCGGTTAATTGCTGGCTAATGACTATGGATCAAATTTAATGCAAATCTGAAATATTTAAATTTTCAAATAAGAGATTGTGTCTTCTAGAAATATTTTTAACTACCCCAAAGAAACTGAAACAGACCAAAGAAAATTGTATTTAAAATGTATTAGTGACAGACTAAAGAAAATGCTATTTCAAATGTATGTGTGACAGACCAAAGAAAATGCCATTTCAAATGTATGCATGACAGACCAAAGAAAATGCCATTTCAAATGTATGCATGACAGACCAAAGAAAATGCTATTTCAAATGTATGTGTGACAGACCAAAGAAAATGCTATTTCAAATGTATTAGTGACAGACTAAAGAAAATGCTATTTTCAAATGTATTAGTGATAGACCAAAGAAAATGCTATTTCAAATGTATGCGTGACAGACCAAAGAAAATGCCATTTCAAATGTATGCATGACAGACCAGAGAAAATGCTATTTCAAATGTATTAGTGACAGACTAAAGAAAATGCTATTTCAAATGTATTAGTGACAGATGAAAGAAAATGCTATTTCAAATGTATGCGTGACAGATCAAAGAAAATGCTATTTTCAAATGTATTAGTGACAGACCAAAGAAAATGCTATTTCAAATGTATGCATGACAGACCAAAGAAAATACTATTTCAAATGTATGCATGACAGACCAAAAAAAATGCCATTTCAAATGTATGCATGACAGACCAAAGAAAATGCTATTTCAAATGTATTAGTGACAGACCAAAGAAAATGCTATTTCAAATGTATGTGTGACAGACCAAAGAAAATGCTATTTCAAATGTATTAGTGACAGACCAAAGAAAATGCTATTTCAAATGTATTGATGTTATCAACTATTCTTCACAGCCTTGTCTCCAGAAGGAATCTTGTTACAAGACAACTGGCATTTTCAGTGAGTCCACAATGGCACTTCTTTTGCAAGCAACATTCTCTTTTTATTTCTTCTCTTTTTTTATCCATATAAATATCCTTTCGTTATCTACCCAAGTTGTTTGTTATCTCTGTTCTAGTCTAGTCACGTTTATATGCCACCAACTTTTCTTCCCGTGGACCACAGTCTTCGTTCTTTTATTCTAACAGGAAAAATCCCAACAAGATCGACTAATTGACAGACAGTACAAAAACAACTGCAACTGCTCATTTTCTCAAAGTTCTGAATGATTGGATTTTTTTCTTTTCAACTTGAAAATTGAGCGTGACAGATCGACCAGTACTATCTATAGAGATGCATTCACGCAGCTACAGAAAAAATAAAAAATAAAACAAACAAAAACATTAACTGCAAACTTCTAAAATGATTCTATTTTTTTTTTTCGACTAGAAACTGCTGGTAAATCTATCAAATCATTCTATTTATGCTATCATCTAGATCTATGGATTTTTTTTTCCTAGGCTTTAAAAACACACATAAACAAAAAAAAATTCATATAGATGCGGGGGGGAGGTGGGAATTTTCACGCATTGTAATCACACTTTGAGCCGCTTGTTATTGTAATCTGCTGAATCATTTCCTGGTGACGAATCAACAAAAATCCGCCATTTTGATAACAGCATTATGGTATTTTGTCAAGATTTTCAAAAAAAAAAAAAAAAAATTAAAAATTAAAAACAACATAGTAAATCTGTTAAAATAATAATCAACGCGATTTTTTTGAGCAATTTTACATTCTGTTTTATTAATTTCCTTTTTATTTTACCAAAACTGCAGCATTTTTTATCCACCCTCTCATTCTGCTAAAAATGAAAATAAAAGAATTATGGCTCATGTAACGTACACGGTTAGAAATAGCTGAAGATAAAGAATTAATCCACCATCAAAAAATATAGATAAAACAGTGACTTATCAAGTAACAGACATTTTGTAAGGTAAGCTCGGAATTAAATGTCTGTCGAGAATGGAAAGAGAAGGAAAGACATTTAATTCCGACGTTCAGTGGAAATAATTTTTCTCACTCAGAGAAAATAAGAACAGTTATTCTGAAAATACGTCCATTTTATTTGCTCATTTCGCAATAAAAATTCTATTTCAAATTTAAGCAAGACAGAGAGAGACCGACGGAGTCTCTTATATAGATACGTGGATGAAGGTAAAAATACTACCGGACAACGCCAGGTCGGGACAGATAGCATTAGCTTTATGCTGACTTAAAAAATTTTTAAATAAATTCTTTTGAATAAAAAAAAATGATGTAAACACCAGCATTTAACATTAATACCATCAAAATGAGGAGGAAGAAAAGAAGAAAAAAAAACTATAAGACAGTCTCGCCTGACAAAGTTGTTCTACAACGAAAGCTTGCAAAAAAAAATCAAATAAATGAATTTTTAATTTAAATTGCACGATTGTTGATTTTCAAAATATTTCACTTAAATACATTCTCATATGTGTTTCAAAGATGTTGTCAATTTCCTTACTTAAAAAGCACCAATCTGCGCATAACATCGCCAGGACTACACTTACCCTAACGTCTTTAAGAACTTGACGTCTCTTTCTGCTCATATCGTGATTCGACCCCTCGGGGTTAATACCATCAAATGAGGAGGAAGAAAAGAAGAAAAAAAAACTATAAGACAGTCTCGTCTGACAAAGTTGTTCTACAACGAAAGCGTGCAAAAATATTTTTTAAATAAATGAATTTTTCATTTAAATTGCACGATTGTTGATTTTCAAAATATTTCACTTAAATACATTCTCATGGGTGCTTCAAAGATGTTGTCAATTTCCTTAAAGTTAGGTATGTTTATATGTTTATATATTTGTATGTATATGATTCACTCCTAAACTGATTAACCGATCTTAATAAATTTTGGAACAAAGCTGCTAGGCGGAAGAATGCGTAATGTGGGCGATACTTTAATTAATTTAGTTTTATGCAAAGGGAGCAAAGAGGGGTAGAAGCCCTTCGTAAAAATTCAGATACTGTCGATTTTTGTGAAATTTGAACAATAGGTATTAGACATCAATTAATGGAATACTCCCCAAATTTCAGTTTCTTTTGAATATTTTAAAGAGTTTTTAGGGGCATAATATGAGCAGAAGTACCCATTTGAAAATTCAAATATTTCAGATTTGCATTAAATTTTATCCATAGTCATTAGTCACCAATTAAGCAAGATTTTCTGAACTTCAATTTCTTATTAAGACCCCTTAAGCTTTAGACATTTTCTAGAATAAAAAATCATGTAATGGACTTTGTTCCAAATTGAAATAAGGGTTCTAGACATAAGGTTTAGTAGTATTATATCTTGATTTTAATTTTGATAAGGGGACATAAAAGTGGTGCAAAATTGTTTTGTTCGGGGAATTAAGTTTACCTGTCCTGGGACGGGTAGTTTTCTTGTTATTCATTTAAGTGAATCAATATGAAAGTTGGGCCCATTTCCTGCAGTAATGTTAAAGTCAAAACTCCCTATTTCAAATTAATTAAACTTAACACAATAGACGCACCATCTTTTTTTTATATACTGCTTATGTATACGCAACATCAGTCGCAATGTTAACTAATTTGCATATTGATTTTGGAAAAAAACACATCAGATTTTCAAAGAGTTGCGATCTATTTCTAAATTGCAAGTGAAAAGACAAATTGATTTCTCCTTTCTTTTCCTTTCTTTACGGTCACATTTAAAAGATAAATAAATCTGTATCGAAATTACCAAAATGTTAATGTTTATCTATCTCTATGAATAAAGGAGAAAGATTTTATTTCGTGTTTACAACAAAATTATGAATGAAATGTTTATTATTTTAAATTAATGTTTCAAGTGTTTCACGTATTTCAAGTAGTGAACTTTGCGAAGCAATAACCGGCAAAACCAGCCAGTATATTAATAGTTGAAAAGAAAAGCTTTGAATGTAATTGTGCAAAGACGTAGGATTGATTTAGAAATACTGATATTTTGTTGCGAAATAATAATGCAAATAGAAATACTACCGAGTAGAGCCGAGTCGGGAAAGCTAGAAAATAACAGATCCTTGTGTATTATTACAATTGCCTTATTCAAATAGAATTATTACTATTATTAGATCCGTGTTTATTATTACAATTGCCTTATTCAAATAGAATTATTACTATTATTAGATCCGTGTTTATTATAACAATTGCCTTATTCAAATAGAATTATTACTATTATTAGATCCTTGTTTATTATTACAATTGCCTTATTCAAATATAATTATTACTATTATTAGATCCTTGTTTATTATTACAATTGCCTTATTCAAATAGAATTATTACTATTATTAGATCCTTGTTTATTATTACAATTGCCTTATTCAAATAGAATTATTACTATTATTAGATCCTTGTTTATTATTACAATTGCCTTATTCAAATAGAATTATTACTATTATTAGATCCGTGTTTATTATTACAATTCCTTATTCAAATAGAATTATTACTATTATTAGATCCTTGTGTATTATTACAATTGCCTTATTTAAATAGAATTATAACTATTATTAGATCCTTATGCATTATTACAAGTGCATTATTCTGAAAGAATTATTATGATTGTTCCTTTCTTTCTCCATGTGCCTAGTGTCAGGTAGAAGTTCCATGAACGTACTTTCCTTACAAGAACCTCCCATATGTAAAGCACATTACCACGTGACTGATTCCCTGCAGACTACAACCAGGCCGTCTTCAAATCCAATGTCAACAAATACTCGTCATAAACTTGCCTTATTTTGTCCTTTAGTCCTCACATTCCATGAGGGAGGTTGCTGACAAAGAGGGAAGAATTGCTGTTTTCTGGGTTGGAATCTATCCATTTAGCACTTATTGTTGGTTAGTTTTTGACCTTGAAGTAGTAGTTTTCTATTTTAGCTCCTTACATCAAGTGGCTTCATGCCTTGTCTGGAGCAACTTCCTTAAAAAAAAAACCTGTCCCCATAACTAATCAAAGTTTGTTTATTCGATCAATCATTTTCAATCATCTCATAATATTCTTCATCATTCAACTGACAATCTATCCATCTCATTAACCTCGACTGAATTCCAATCTCTGGTTCCTCCTTATAAGACATTCACAGCTAGAACTCGTCTTATTACGACAACATTAAACAAATGTTCCTTTCTTTCTCTGTGTGCCTAACGTCAGGTGGATTTTCACAAACTGAGCTTCTTCGCAACACATTGCCACGGGACTGCTTCCCTGCAAACTACCTCACGGTCGTCTTCAAATCAAATGTCAACAGAATCCTATCATTAACAGCTCCCCTCCCTCCCCAGAAGTATTGGAACTCGGTCCATTCTATCAATCATTCTCAATGCTCTCATGAAGTTCTTCATCTCTAAACTGACAATTATTCTGTCTCATTAACCCTTATCCTAGAGTGGCTTTTGGCCTTGATAAGTGGTGACTCATTAGTAGAAATAAAGAAATAACAATTATTATTAAATAATTGTGTATTATTTACAAGTGTATTATTTTGAAGGAATTATTATTATTGTAGTGTATTATTATAAATGCTTCTGTTTTTTTTTACAAGTTTATTATTCTAAAAGTATTATTATTATTCTTGTTCGTGTATTATTATTAGATCCTTGTAACAAGTGCATGGTTCTAAAAGCATTATTATTATTATTATTATTATTATTATTATTATTATTATTATTATTATTATTATTATTATTATTATTATTATTATTATTATTATTATTATTATTATTATTATTATTATTATTATTATTATTATTATTATTATTATTATTATTATTATTATTATTATTATTATTATTATTATTATTATTATTATTATTATTATTATTATTATTATCATTATTATCATTATTATTATTATTATTATTATTATTATTATTATAATCTTTATTATTATTATTATTATTATTATTATTATTATTATTATTATTATTATTATTATTATTATCATTATTATTATTATTATTATTATTATTATTATTATTATTATTAAATCATTATGTATTCTTTACGAGTGCATTATTCCCAGTTTAATTGTTATAAATGAATGGATGGAAAGGAACCATCATAGAAAAACCGGTGAAAATAGTGAAGTCAATTTTTATTCCAATGCATTTTCTATTTTAAATAATTTTTGGAGATAATTTTGTTAAGTCATTTGTTAAAAATAGTTATTTGCCCTTGAATGAACGTCATTATATGAAAAATAGGAAAATTAAGCCCCTTTTTCTCTTTCTCTAATTTTAAGGCCTATTTTTTAATTTTTTATTTTTTAAAAAGTTTTACAAAATATTTGAGGTTTCTGTTTTGTGGACTTTTTCCTTTCCTTGTCATTTTTTCAAATGAATGCTTCGCATTGTCTTGGGAAACAGAAGAAGGGAGTGGGAGAGCTGGAGCAGTGGCAGGGGAGAGGGAAGCAAAAAAAAAGAGAAAATGATGAGAGGGGAATGGAAAGAAGAGGATGAAAAGGGCTTGAAAAAGATGGAGATGTGGCGGGGAGGGGGGGATATTTGGTGGATGAGAATAATACAAATAAAGAATAATTAGATGGAGAAATAGTTGGAGAAGCACGTGGCAGCGTAGAAGAATAAAAATAGAAACGAAACCTGACGAAATAGATGAAAAAAAAAAAGAAATAAAAGAAAAAAGATGAAGAAAGAGGAAAGAAAGATGAAGAAAAAGAAAGAAAGAAGATGCGGCAAATCAATCAAAGAATGATACCATGGCACCAAATAATTAACAAAAATCAAAATTAACAACAACAAAAAAAAAAAAAGATGAAGAAAAATGTCAGAAATTATTTCTACCTGATTCTCACTTTTCTCGGGTTCTATTTCCAGCGCCGTTAATCATGGTAACGATGGCTGAGAACGGAACTCTGAATATAATTTTTCTTTTTTTCCTATGGCAACCCACCACGTGCTAGAGATATACAATTCTTTTAGACTTCAAATAAATCTTACTATTTAATTTACGTATTATCTACGGTAATAACAGAAAGACCCTTAGCTAGGAGAATAAATGGGTCCTAACCCTGTTTTGTTTTTTGGTACGAGAGATCCTCCAAAGATGCCTACTCTCCACATTTATTTTGCACCCGGTTACCTCTAAACTGTTGTATTATATCTTGGACACCATCCATTCCCATATTCCAACCAGATACGTTTTATTTTTAACATCCCACTTAGCCCCCACTCCCATCTAGAGACCGACCTGCTTGTTTTTTGAGCATCCGGAAAACAGTGGGCAGTCTAACACGTAGCAAAGCCCTACTAACCTACATTAAAAAAAAAACAAATTTAATATTTGTAAATGTCCCACTTTCTATGATAAATTTTGTGTAAATAAAATCTGTTTAAAACAAATTGGGGATCATTTAAAATAAAGCCACAGAGTGAATGTGGTATCTTGGTGAGTGTCTAGTGTAGGGTAAGCCCAAAAGTTTTTGACAAAATTGGATGACCATCGACCCTATCTCCCCAAATAAAATGATTCGGACTTCATGCCGTAAGCAAAAGATGAACTTTATGATTATTGTTTTTGGTTAAAAAATAAAAACCTTGTTCGGAATGTTTATATTTTGCTTAAATAAAAAAACACAAAAAAAACCTTTTGGATTATTTGGATTATTCAAACTACTATTCTCATTTTTTAGTTGTTATTTTTCACAACGTTTCGACCGATGTAACCACCAACCTTTTTCAGGTGCATCTTTTACAATTTGTAAATTCTTATATGTTGAACTCAGAAACTTCCACCGAAATTTGAACTGAGCACTTTATTTAACCCTTAAAGGCTTTTTCTTTCAAATATGACGCATTCCAACAAAATGCCTATTTAATATAATATTCAACGAAAATGTGTCAAACTGCAACTTGTTTCATATCTGTAACGAGCCTGTTAGCAAGTGTTCTAAATAGGTAATCAGTATCTTCGATGTCAGAGATGAGTGTCATCGATGTATCATCTGCCTAAGTCAAGAGCCTAAACTTTTTAATCTGGTCATTATAATGGTAAGTAAAAATTATTTTATGATTTTCTAGTCTTCTTCTTCTTCTTCTTCTTCTTCTTCTTCTTCTTTCGTTTGCTTCACAGCATCTCACTGTTAGATCACCAGCTCGGTTGAGAAAAGCCATGTTAATGTTTTGTTGTCTAGCGCAGCTATGCCGGCTTCGCCGTTGGGTGATCGATGTTTAAGGCATGACTCGATGATGTGGTCTACTGTCTGTTCAGAGTGATCACAGTCGCAGACAGCCGAGTCCCTGAGTCCCCATCCTTTCATGGTCGCGGCGAAACGGCCGACACCTGTCGTGGGGCGGTTGAGCATTGTCCACTGCCGGTGAGAGAGGTCCATGCCTGGTAAGTTATCCAAGTCCTCCACAAATCTGTGCAACCTTGATTTATCTGCTGCCTGCCATTCCTCCGTCCAGCAACGTGTCACCTAGTGTATTATGATTATTTAAATACATATATTGCAGTGTTCTGTTATACATGTACAATTTTATGCCATTTGTTGCACATTTGTTGCTTTATAATGTTAATTATTATGTTATTCTTAGTTATTATTGGCTGTAGTAAGAATTGAACCATCAACTTCTAGAAGACAGTCATTTAGAACTGATTGTAAATAAACGCCTTTATCCGTTGCGCTAAATGTTCATGTGGAAAATTCTAACATAAATTTTGGGAGCTTTAAAACTAACACTTCTACCTCGTCATTACTGACAGAATGAGAACAATCTACCCCCCCCCCATGGATTAAAGAAAGGGTTCAGTTCGAAATTCCGTATAGGTTCCCAAGTTCGACATAAAAATTTACAAATTTGAAAACATGCATCTGGGGAAGGTCAGAGGTTACATCGGCCGAAACGTTGTGAAAATAACAACTAAGACAAGAATAGTAGTCCTAATAATTCAAATAATCCAAATTATTAATTCTCATCTTAACAATTCCGAAACAATACTCAGAGTAAAAATACTTATGCCCCAGGTGAGGTTCAAACTCACAACCTCTATCTGTATGTTCCGTGAGTTAAACTATTGAGCCACCTCGGTAATTAGGAAAAGGCGACATAATTAACTATCCTACATAAAACAAGAACTGGTGGCTTTTAGTTATCTTACTCTCTCTCTCTCTCTCTCACTCTCTCTCTCTCTCTTTCTCTCTCTCACTTTATTTTCTCTCCCCCCCCCCTTCTCGCTATCTCTCTCTTTACAGTCGATGGTAAATACAAAAATAATTGTCTGTTATTAAATTTGTCCTGGTGTTATGGGTAACAGTGTTAGGACTTCTGAGTGTGAGGGTAAAAGCTCTTACCCCATCCTCTATTTATGACATAATTAACTATCCTACATAAAACAAGAACTGGTGGCTTTTAGTTTTCTTACTTTCTTCTCTTTCTCTCTCTCTCTCTCTCTCTCTCTCTCTCTCTCTCTCTCTCTTTCTCTCTTTCTCTCTCTCACTTTATTTTCTCTCCCCCCCCCCCTTCTCGCTATCTCTCTCTTTACAGTCGATGGTAAATATAAAAATAATTGTCTGTTATTAAATTTGTCCTGGTGTTATGGGTAACAGTGTTAGGACTTCTGAGTGTGAGGGTAAAAGCTCTTACCCCATCCTCTATTTATGACATAATTAACTATCCTACATAAAACAAGAACTGGTGGCTTTTAGTTTTCTTACTTTCTTCTCTTTCTCTCTCTCTCTCTTTCTCTCTCTCACTTTATTTTCTCTTCACCCCCTTCTCGCTATCTCTCTCTTTACAGTTGATGGTAAATACAAAAATAATTGTCTGTTATTAAATTTGTCCTGGTGTTATGGGTAACAGTGTTAGGACTTCTGAGTGTGAGGGTAAAGGCTCCTACCTCATCCTCTATTTATGACTAATTAAATCAGGATTAAATATTATTAGATATTAGATTATAAAAATCGATTACAAATACAATTTTTCTTTTTTAACAACACAAACCAATAGTTGCCTTATATGAGTGACGGAACAGATTTGATTATGTACCGTGCAGTAAAAAAGGTATTGATCACAAAGATGCAGGGGGGAAATGGTTCTCTTTTATATATAAGATTTATAGACTACTAAAACAGAAAGGTTAGGGTTAGACTTACGGTTAGTTTTAAGAAGAAAAAAAACATAATCTAGAGATCCCATTTTTTTAGCTTTTATTATGAATTTTCTTTAATGTATTTGTACATTTAGAATAAATAAAATAGAATCGTAAATAAATACTTTTAGTTTGTAGTATTTATGATACTTAGAAGGCAATACAATGCAGAGGTGTGACGGATAGACACAAGTTGGAGCAAATAAGACATATAATGGTGGAACAAATTAAATAGTTTCACCCTTAATACAATGTATACATACACACACACACACACACATATATATATATATATATATATATATATATATATATATATATATATATACAGGGTGGGCAAAAATAAGGGTCCTATTTTTTTAAATTCATAACTTTTTTATTTATTGATTTAAAAAATTTTTTTTTTTAGAATAAGTAAAGGACCCCTTCCGAAGCAAGCATGAGCCGTATTAGCCCTAAGGAGCGTACCCTCATTTAGAAAACATTATTTTTGCTTAAAAAACTCAAAACAGTGTAAAAAACAATACTTTAGTTTTTGTAAGTTTTAAGAAGTGTTTTTCGGCTAAAATTTGTTTTGTTTATTTCAAAAAATCTCGGAAGGGTCAGTCTACACACACATAAAGTTTGGTGAGTTTAACTTTTATTTTGTGGAAGTTATTCAAATTCAAGTTATTCAAATTTAAAGATAGGACCCTTATTTTGGCCCACCCTGTATATATTTATATATTTATTTATTTTATTTTTTTCACAAACACACATATATCTGTCTATCTACACAATGTTACAATGTTATGTAATACCTGTATCAAGATGGTCTGGTGGAAACTCCGTATGATATAATATTCGGGAACTCTTCCCTTCTTCAGAAACGTGCTCAACTCAAGTTAATATTCCATGTTGATTTTGAGACTGAATTTTTTATGCCAAGTTTTCCTGAGCAAGAGTTTTTAAGTCGAAATATTGTTAACCTTGTTTTTTTTTGTTATTTTTTTTATTTACCTTTAGTCATCTTGCCACTGAAACGTAAAGGGCTACTATGATTAGGGGCCAGACTTATAGGGGCCATCCTAAGTTGGAAGTTATGCAGCAAAATGTTTGTTCACAGTACATTTGTATTTCTGCATGTTGCTACACTCGCAGAAACAGGGAGAAGAGATGGAATTCCAAAGGCTATTCGGGTTGGTCGGAATTATTAATGTTGAGGGTGTACAAGTGCAGTAAGTCTGTCGCAGCACAGGAACCCTTGTAGGATTGGAAAATTAACTGCTACTGGTGGAATTTGAACTCAATATGTTAATACCATTCCACATGCCTCAGATTACCTAAGTGGCAATACAGTTAAAAAAAAAAAAAAATGGTAGAAAAAAAAATTCTAAGCTATAAATAAAAGAGTTGCCTTAAGCATCCATCTGAAACGAATGCACAATTTTAAGGCGGGAAAAACATAAAATAAAATGAAAATGAATCAATCTGAAAAAAAAAACGTCTTAATTTAATGTTGGTGAATCAGTGTTTTTTTTTTTTTTTTTTTTTTTTCTCTTTTTATTTATTTTTATTTCTACCCCAAATAATTTAAAAAGGCGGGAAAAACATAAAATAAAATGAAAATGAATCAATCCAAAAAAAAACGTCTTAATTTAATGTTGGTGAATCAGTGTTTTTATTTTCTTTTTTTTTTTTCTCTTTTTATTTCTTTTTTATTTCTACCCCAAATAATTTAAAAAACAAACAAAAAGTCCTCCGCTTAATTCGACTAATTAATTAACACCACGGGTGAAATCTGTTGATATACCTGCATACGTAGATTGCATTTTATTATTCTTTGTCAAGTAACAGCAAGATTTATTTTCGTATATTTCTTTTCTCCTATGTGTGTTTTTTTTTTTTTGTTCCGAAATTTTCTTTCGTATTGTTTTTTTCTTTCTAGTTGTAGTGGTTATAGAGATTAATTAGAAGCTTTTAAATTAAATATAAACTCGATAAAACTTGCGTAAAAGCTTCTACAAAAAGCTTTTCTTGTTTAGTGCTTGCTCAGTGTGGGAAAAAAGAAAGAAAATTAATAGCTTTACATGTAAAAAGTGAACGAATACTCATATCTCTCTCTCTCTCTCTCTCTCTCTCTCTCTCTATATATATATATATATATATATATATATATATATATATATATATATATATATCGTATTTCTTAATTGGGAGAGTTTCCCAGCAGAGTGCTCAATTATTAATGCAAAAGTAAAATTAACTAAATAATTAATAAGAGCATGATATTTATTAATATTAAATAAAGTGTTATAACAACATCCGGACCAAAGTTTCAGATCCGAGAAAATCGGACCTTCATATATATATATATATATATATATATATATTTTTGTGTCTTAAATAACTAATATAAGTTAGCAAAACATTTATATGGAACAAAACGTAGATTTAGTATAAGGAACGTTTATGTTTTTGTCTTTTAAGGGAAGTGGGGTCTGATCAACTCTGCTGGGAAGCCATGAAATTAAATACTGTCTTGTTTTTAAATTCCCGAAACAGTTTTTCATGGTAAACAACCGATGATCCCTTAAAATAGTGTTAGAAATAAACTAATATAATAACTGTAAAAAATAAATTGACTTACATGAGTGATTTTCCACTGGAAGACTTGGGACTATAAGTTTTTTTTTTTTTGTTTTTTTTTGTTTTTTAATATAGTTTTAATGGTTGAGAAACTTCCGAGACTATATATATATATATATATATATATATATATATATATATATATATATATATATATATATATATATATATATAGATAGATAGATAGATAGATAGGTCTTACCTTGTGGGAGGAAGATAAATAGATAGATATATAGATGGATAGATGGATAGTAGTATTTTTTAAAAAGGCAATGGAAAGTCCCGGGTAGCATGTAAGCTGGAATGGGAGGAACAAAAATAATAAATCGAAATCGAAATGTGACTTAATATTTATTTTTTCTTAAAATCTTACATAACAGCAAGTGTGGTGTTAGCTGTTTCTGTGTTGTCCGGGTGATTATCAAAAATCATTTATTTAATATTTCGGGAAAAAAGAAACTTCCCTTTGTCAAAAATAATAAACACCAAAGGAAAACTCCTTCCGTGCAGAGAATCTACCAAAATTATATATATATATATATATATATATATATATATATATATATATATATATATATAATTTAATTTTATGAATAGTTAGATTAATAATGATAGCCGATGATGAATGATTAGAAATATAAAAAGATAGGATACGTACATGTTATTTAAAAAGATGTAAAAGGGACTATAATTCCATGTATACAAAATAAAATTGATGATGAATATTGACTGTAATTTCGGGCTATAATCGCCAAGTTTAAAAAAGTTTTTTGAATTTATTTTTGTACAATTTGCACTGAGGATTGCCACACCAAGAAATAAATAAATGCATAGAAGCATTTTACAAATATATTGATGTTAGCCGAAACAATTGTCTGCAAAATAAAAAAATAAGTTGCAAAAAATGACGTGAATCTGTCCTCTCTGATAATGATACGGTATTGAACTAAATAAAAATACTAAATATAGCATAGCTCTAGCTTTAAACTATTGAGCTATTATAAGTACTCTGTGTTACAAAAAATTAAAAAATACACACACACACATACACATATATATATATATATATATATATATATATATATATATATATATATATATATATATATATATTCCTAATTGGCATTTAGGTAGAGTGTTTTCTGTTCAAACGTATCCCAGGTAAAATAAATATATAAAAAATGACATCTACAAAAAAGCGACACATTTAGTACTAGTGGAGATTGGCTCAGACTCTGGGGTCCTGGTTTCGAATATCGCTAGATTCAGCCACACTGATGAGTTGTATAACGACGAAATACGTGTCTGTGGATAATTATATTTAAAGTTATATATATATATATATATATATATATATATATATATATATATATATACTAGTTGAATACCAGCCCTAGGACTGGTATAAGCAATAAATATAGCATTAGTTTTAAATTTTAATGTTTATTTTTTGGGTGGGTGGGGGGGATATAGTACGGTTTCGGTGGCACTCCTCTAAATGGTAAAATTTACAAAAAAATTAAATGTACCTATGTTGCTCACCGTGTTGCCTAGAATACATATTACATAATTTCAAAATTATAAGCTTAATAGTTTAGGATTTTACCAAACGCATACATATTATTGGCACTCATGCGCATGCACTGATCCTTTTAGAAATGTATTGCTTAAAATAAATAAAAATTTGGTGTAGAGCAATTATTTTCTCTATTAATTATTTTTGAGTGCACCCACTAAATTGTGATATTTACAAAAAAAATAATGTGCCCATCTTACTCACCGGGTTGCTGAGAATATATATTCCAAAATTCATAATAATCAGTTCATAAAAATATATATATGTATATATATATATATATATATATATATACAGGGTGGGCCAAAATAAGGGTCCTATCTTTAAATTTGAATAACTTGAATTTGAATAACTTCCACAAAATAAAAGTTAAACTCACCAAACTTTATGTGTGTGTAGACTGACCCTTCCGAGATTTTTTGAAATAAACAAAACAAATTTTAGCCGAAAAACACTTCTTAAAACTTACAAAAACTAAAGTATTGGTTTTTACCCTGTTTTGAGTTTTTTAAGCAAAAATAATGTTTTCTAAATGAGGGTACGTTCCTTAGGGCTAATACGGCTCATGCTTGCTTCGGAAGGGGTCCTTTACTTATTCTAAAAAAAAAATTAAAAAAATAAATAAATAAAAAAGTTATGAATTTTTAAAAATAGGACCCTTATTTTTGCCCACCCTGTATATATGAACCCTCTAAATGTTAACATTTAAAAAATATAAAAATGTGCTCATATTACTCACAGTGTTGCCTAGAATATATATTCCAAAATTTATAATTATCTGTTCATTATATATATATATGTATATCTAGGCAGCATCTTCTCTTGCAAGAAAGTATTGTTGAATATATGAGACAACTCATGTCTACATATCCTTTGGTAGATCCTTTCAATAGTAAAAATCAAGATCTTAGTTTCGGAGGGGAATTGGCTGATGAATTTGCCATAGTTTGGATTTGTGTCCCAAGTACTTTCGGACCCATCTGGGTCCATCTTCGGGGAAATGAGGTTAAACTTGATTAACTGATTAAATCCAAACTATGGCAAATTCATCAGCCAATTCCCCTCCGAAACTAAGATCCTGATTCGGACTATTGAAAGGATCTACCAAAGGATATCTAGAGTTGTCTGTTATATATATATATATATATATATATATATATATATATATATATATATATATATATATTTACAAATGAATATTAACGTAACAAATAAATATTAACGTATTTATACCTACATACGCCAGCGTTTCAAGCTTACGCTCTCATCAGTGTAGGAAGTGAAAATTTTAGATGGGCACAGAATGTAGACCCGGTTCACAGAGTAAACGGAGACTCTGCACGCTTTCGCTCTATCCCCACGGTCATCGGACATTATCACGTGATACAGGAGAAATTAAGTTAAGTATAAATATGCCTAAATACAACGGGCAGTAAACAGCAGACAATTTAGAGGGTTCGACGAACGTTATCGGAACCTTGTATATAGCTAAGGGACAGTCTGTTTTTATTAATATCTCTTTAATGTCTTAAAGGGGCTTTATAACAATATTTAGAAATAAATAAGAGGATAAAATACACAATATATCATAAAATGAAAGAGAATTGAATCTTATAACAAGAATGAGTATTAACTTGTTCTCACAAAATTTGAAAGCCTCCCAGGAATTACCACCTCCCTTCAAAGTAGCGATAGGAAAAATCTTCATCGTCTCTTCCCTTAGGAGGAGTGATTAGTTTTTTTTTGTTGTTTTTTTTTTTTAACATAGTTCACCTCAAACAAGGCAGGCCGCAACTGTAGACATAAGGGGCTACTAAGAAAAAAGGGAGAACGTTTGGCGGGGTGGGGTGGGGGGGTCAACCTAAATTGGGAGCTGTGCAGCGAGATGTCTGTTTACATTAGTTTTAAATTTCTGCATGTCAGTACCGCCGGGGAAACAGGGAGCAGGGAGGGAGTTCCAGAGGCCAGCAGCACGAGGAAAGAACCTATTGCAGTAGAAAGCTCTCGGGCATCAGGGGACCGCAACAGTGAATGGATGGGATTTAGCTGATTGTCGAGTTTGTCTAGTGAATTTACGTCGAGGGGGCACCAGAGTAGCCAGTTCATCGGAGCATAATTTGTTGTCGTTTGCCTGAGGCAGTGTCGATGAGTTTATTCGCAGTTATTTTTGTCACTCATCCATAGTACTTCCTTTTAAGGAGTAGCTGAACTTCTCACTCAAAAACTCAACCCATATCACGCATTGGTGGAGACGTAAGTAAATCAAAGGACGTGTTGGCTTAAGCTAGTGATTGCTAAATTACTCTGTTCACCTTGTAACTTTTGTTTAGTAAACCTTTTTTACCTATTATTTTCTCTGTTAAGATTTGCTTGCAACACTTTATAATCACAGTAAAAACTCGTCTAACTACAACCATTGTAAATAATTTCCAACACTTTACATAGTAGATTATTTGTAATTGTAAATGTTATGCTGTCGACAGAGGAAAGCTTTAACCGTTTTAAATTTCTGTTAATTAAACTTGACTTTGTGATAAATTTGAAAGAAAATAAACCATTAAAAAGGAACATGTGACGGATGCAATTAAGACATGGTTCTCTTTTTAAAAATTCTGTTTTCAGCCTAATGAATGAGAGGCAACCGTTTTTCTGTTAGGAAACACATGCTCTAATAAATCATTCTTTGCGGTTGAGGAGGCGATAACCCATGGATAGGATGTCAAACAAGGGGACGTGAAGGTCTTGGAAGGCACGAGTTTGTTTCCAAATGAATACATCATATATCCATTTAAAAAATGTTTACTTAGTTTTATATTAAATGGCTGCTAAAAGAAAGAAATAAAAAAACTGTATTCTTTAAACACTGGTTAAATCCTGATTCTCTCCCTTCTGATCTGGGGTGTGGGGTGCAATGGAGAAAAGATGGTCACAACTCTAACACCCTACCTGAGAGTTCATCATTCAAACTCCTCGGCCTAACCTTCACAGGTAACATGAATTGGAACAAATACATTGAACACATTGCCAAGGCTGCCGCAAAGAAGGTTGACTCCCTCTACCGTGCTAGTAAACTCCTCACACCTGACATTATCCTGTATCTCTACAAAGCCACCATCCGCCCATGCATGGAGTATTGTTGCCACATCTGGGCTGGTGCATCATCTACTAGTCTCTCCCTCCTTGACAAGGTCCAAAAAAGAATGGCCAACCTAATAGGTCCCTCACTGTCAACCAAGCTCCAGTCCCTGTCCCATCGCCGCAATGTAGCATCCTTGTGCTTGTTTTACAAATACTTAAATGGATTGTGCTCCGATGAATTGGCTACTCTGGTGCCCCCTCGACGTAAATTCACTAGATCAACTCGACAATCAACTAAATCTCATTCATTCACTGTGGAGGTCCCCAGATGCCGGAGAGCCTTCTACTCAAATAGCTTCTTTCCTCGTGCTGCTGGCCTCTGGAACTCCCTCCCTGCCCCCTGTTTCCCCGACGATACTGACATGCAGAAATTTAAAACTAATGTAAACTGACATCTCGCTGCGCAGATCCCAATTTAGGCTGACCCCCCCCCCAAACTTCTCCCTTTTTCTTTTTTCTCAGTAGGCCCTTACGTCTACAGTGGCGGCCTGCCTTGTTTGGGGTGAACCATGTAAAAAAAAATAAAGTTATCGTAATCGTTGCAGAAACATTGAAGTTCATAAATTGTATCCATACCTTGGCATCTACATATTCTCCTTGTATGTGTTACTGCGTGATCCTTCCAGACTGAGGGAAGACAGAGGAGGTGTATTCAACTTGATCTTTGTTCTAAATAACTGACCAGTGGAAGGGGGTAGTCAGAGGTTTAATGATAAATTTAATGTTTAATGAAAATTTCAGAAATAGCACCACATTGCTAGATATATTGAGTAAAAGATGGAAAGATAGATATAGACACAGGCAAATTGATAGTTAAATAAATAGATAGATCATTAGGAATCATTTTCCGTTTTTCTCATTTCATATTTATATTTTCAATTTAATAAAAAAAAGAAAAGTGCTGCTTTTCGCAAGAGAAATAATAGACGGCGGCTTGGTCTTTAATTTCATTGTAAACATATCTACATCTGTCTTCTTCTTCTCACCGCCACCTACTCAGCTCGATTGAAAAGCAATGAAGATATATACTTTTATGATTTCCCAACCACAAAAAAAAAAAAAAATACATCCTCTTATTTGACCAACCATTAAACTATTGGTGCCCTTTTTTTTTTTTGCAAATTGCTTCTCTGTAGACATTTTGTGTAATTTGATATTGCACACTTTTTTATATGTAATTAGATATTTTAAAACTTTGCCTGACAAAGTCAAGTTTGTTATCTTAATGTTACTCCACTTGTAGGAATGGAGACCATTTCCATGGATTCTTTTACTCCTAAGTGAATTACAAGTCATTTTTTGTTTACAGTCTCTTCAAATGTCCATTCCTTGGATAGAAATGGTGTGACTCTCTCATTTGGAATTGACAGCTCTTCTTATGCCAAATGGTCTGCTTAAAGAATCTTGCTTCGATCATACGACAGACGACAGACAAAGGGTCGAAAAAAAGTACCGCTTTTCTTTAGCTTAGAACTAAAAATAAAAAAAAACGAACTATAATAGTTTACTTTGGCCAACGGACTTTAACTCATCATCATCATCATCATCATCATCATCATCATCATCATCATCATCATCATCATCATCATCATCATATTCGGTTTAATGTCCGTTTTACATGCTGGCATGTGTTGGACAGCTTTAAGAAATTGACTTCCACACTAACCTATCTCTGACAGGGTCTTTATTTATCCCTCTTTCTAGTCCATTTTTATCACTTCTTGCCATGTGTTCCCTGACCTTCCCCTGTGAACTGTCCTACATCTACTTCCCTTAGTCGACAGTGGTAAAACTTACTCCATCAACTTTTAACTTGGAATTACACCTGCTCCACCCTGTGCTCCAATGGTATCACTCACCAAACTTCTCGACAATTATATCCAGGAATACAGGTGACTCCCCCCCCCAAAAAAAAAAATATGGCATCCATGGAATCGTTAATAAAATCCACAATCCTTTCTGCAATCTAACAATATTTGATACAAGTAAACTTCAGTCTATGCCTGATTTGCCCACCAAGTTTAAGTCATGAATGCCCAACAGTCTTTGTTTTATCACGATTCAATAATAAGCACACCTGGATGCGACATGTAAAATTGTCAATAACTGTGACGTCACACTCCTCTTTTGGCACTGTCCTGATTTTGGCTGTGATCGCCCTCTTTAGTTCAGGAATATTCTGAGGATTGTTTTGATAGGCATTATCTGGGGGTTAATTTCCGATTAGTGTGAAGCCGATCTAGGATTACTATTCGTTTTTCTTTGAATTAAAAGCCCCCCCCCCCAAAAAAAAAAACTATAATACTTTATTTTGGCCACTCAACGTTAATTATAGCAGGAAATTATGTTTCATCGAAACTTTAAAGACATAAATACAAATTTTCTAGGGCCACAAAGTAATCCCCCTACCGGACATCTCAATATACAGAGTGACCCCGACCCCCACACCACCCCCAATAAAAACAGGCTGCCTCCAAAATAATGCCACCCATGGAATTTTTTATAAAATCCACAATCCTTTCTGCAATCCAACCTGCCTTTTGGCCAAGATCAAAGTGTAGTATCTGTTCCGATGGATACTGCACTCCATAGACTGGTATCGTCTTGGCCTTCAGGGCTTGATTTACGCCTGTCTATGGGACGGTCCTGTGCAGTTCTAGGAAGTCCACCCTCCCAGGCTTTGCCTCCCCTCTTTGGGGAGGAGTAAGTTTATTGCTTACTGCCTGAGGCGCCCCTACCGGGGAATGCCGACGGGGCTGCCCAGGCAATTTTTAATGTCCAGAGTGCTCACCTTCTCGGGCGCTGGCTTTTCAAGTCCCACTTTCCCGACCCGACCTTGGGTCACATCTTACCTTGTGAAAGTAACATAAAACTGGCCTTGTGCCTAACCTTCCGAGGAGGTAAATAACCCAACCATATTTGGTACAAATAAACTTCAGTCTATGCCTGACTTGTCAATCAAGTTTCAGTCATGAATGTTCAAGTGTTTCTGCAAGGACCCGTGGCGCAACGGATATAAGTGCTAGGTGATAATCAGTTGTAAGTGACAGTCTTCTGAAGGTTATTTTCGAGTGATGATGGACATTTTGGAAATGAAAAAAGTGAACAGCTTTTTAAGCGTCATAATGTATCTGCTTTGAACTTTTACCTGCAAATGAATAGATTTAGAGAAGAACTTCCCTTTTGGTCTGAGAAAAATAAAAGTGAGAGATAAATTAATGAAATGATAAAATAATAATAACGGATAAATAAGAATAAAATAAACGAAAATAAATAGATAAGAAAACTAGATGAAAAATAAATAAACAAACAAGACAAAGATTAATTTTATATTTTTAATCAAGGGAGGCGCGATAGCGCTCTATCCCTTAATAGACTTCAAAAACGACTTATGCTAGAAATCTCATTTCTTTGATCAATCATAACTCAAAAACCAATGAACCAAATTAGTTAAAACTTTGCACCAAATTTTTTTTTGATAGGTTCTATAAGTGTGTAAAATTTCAGCATCATTAGTCAAGGCTACCCAGAGATCCAGAAAGGTCAGGCATGATTTTGTGTTATCCGTGTGTACATACGTACGTACGTGTGTGCCACCCTGTATCTCATCAACCATTTGATGGATTCAGCTGATTTTTGGCAGAGATAGAGGTTCTAGGGTCTAGTTGATGGCATTTAAATTTCAGTTTACTATATATCCTAGTTTTCCAGAAAATTCCAAAAAACCTTATTATCTAACGTATTTATGCAGTAATCTGATAAAAATGCTGAGTCACTGAAAACGTCCCATAATCCCTTGCCGGATGTACCCGGTTTTGCCCTAAATTCTGTCCGGTTGCATCAGTCATACCATAACTTCAGTTCGGATGTATCAATAACATCATAGGAAGGCTACGATTTTAGTAGTGCTCTGGATTCCTCCTTGATTCTCTAAGTACTCGACGTTGTCCAGGAGAAAAGTGCTCAATATCCTAGATAGAGCTACTATAGTGATAAGTTTGTATAATATTTTAACATTATCTACGTTTCTCTTCAGACTATTGTGCACATGGAAATGAAGAGAAATCAGTTAGAGTGATTTTAGTAGTGCTCTGGATTACTCCTTGATTTTCTAAGTACTCGGCGTTGTCCGGGAGAAAAGTGCTCAATATCCTAGATAGAGCTACTGTATTTGGATAATATTTTAACGCAATCAACGTTTCTCTTCAGACTATTGTGTACATGGAAATGAGGGGAAATTAGTAAGAGTGATTTTAGTAGTGCTCTGGATGCCTCCTTTATTTTCTAGGTACTCGGCGTTGTCCAGGAGAAAAATGCTCAATATCCTAGATAGAGCTACTGTAGTGATATGTTTGGATAATATTTTAACGCCATCTACGTTTCTCTTCGGACTATTGTACACATGTAAATAAGGGGAAATCAGTAAGAGTGATTTTAGTAGTGCTCTGGATGCCTCCTTGATTTTTGAAGTACTCAGCGTTGTCAGGGAGAATAGTGATCAATGTCTTAGATAGAGCTACTGTGCAGATGAAAAGGAGGGGTGATCAGTAAGGGGGTGCTTCTGGTGCTTCTACAATATAGACCCCGGAGGCTTGTGCAGAATAGGGACCATGGGTGTTTCTGCAGTATAGGGGCCAGGGGTGGTTCTACAGTATAGGACCCAGCACCGGGGGTGTTTCTGCAATATAGTACATGGAGGCTTCTTCAGAATAGGGACCATGGGTGCTTTTGCAGTATAGGGACCAGGGGTGCTTCGAATATTTATATGTATGGGGGAGGATGAACAAAATTTTTTGGGGGGTGGGGGGGTAAATTTTTTTTTTCTTTTTTAAATTAAAAATATTTCTATCTATGGGGAGGTTAAATTTATTTTATTTGGGGGGGGGGGGGTAAAAAAAAATCTTTTTAAATTTTGCATTAAAAATATTTCTATGTATAGGGGAGGATAAAAAATAATTTTTTGAAGGGGGGGTAATTTTTTTTTTCTTTTTTAATTAAAAATATTTATATTTATGGGAGACGATGAAAATAAAATTTGGAGTGGGTGGGGGTTAAAATTTTTTATTTTCTTTTTTAAACTCAAAATATTTCTATGTATGGGGGGAAAAGTAACCAATGTTTTTTTGGGGGGTCAACATTTTTTTTTTCTTTTTAATTAAAAATATTTCTATGTATGTGGAGAGTAAAAAAAAAATTGGGGGTGTTGAAAAAATTATTTATTTAAAAAAAATTTTTTTATTAAAAATATTTCTATGTATGGAGGAGGATACAAAAAACAAATTAGGGGGCAAAAAAATGTCTTTCTTTTTTTTTTTTAACCTAAAAATATTTCCATTTATGATAGTGACACTAAATGAATGAAAACTATTTTGTTTTTCTGACACGACAGGTGCACATTAATATGAGTTCTTAGGTATGCAAACTGGGCTAGAGATAGGTACATATATAGTATGTGCACCCTTGCAGACATAGGTAATTATGTAGTATGCGCACCAGAGCCACGATAGGTACGAATATAGTATGCGCACCGGGGCGGCGATAGCTATATACATAGTATGTGCAAGGAGGTGGGAATAGGTACGTATATAGTAGTGCATAGGGGTGACAATAGGTACATATATAGCATGTGCACAGGGGCGGCAATAAGTACGTATATAGCACGCGTTCTGGGGTTGCGATCGGTACGTATATAACCCGCGCACCGGGGTGGAGATAGGTACGTATTTAGCATTCACACCGGGGTTGCGACAGGTACGTATATAGCACGCGCACCGGGGCGGCGATAGGTACGTATTTAGCATTCGCACCGGGGCGGTGATAGGTACGTATTTAGCATTCGCACCGGGGCGGCGATAGGTACGTATTTAGCATTCGCACCGGTGCAGCGATATGTACATATTTAGTATTCGCACTGGGGCAGCCATAGGTACTTATGTAGTATGTACACCGGTGCAGCAATAGGTACGTATTTAGCATTTGCACCGGGGCGGCGATAGGTACGTATTTAGCATTCAGGGGTGGCGATAGGTACGTATACAGCATGTGCATACGGACGGCAATAAGTACGCATATAGCATGTGCACCGGGGCGGTGATAGGTATGTATTTAGCATGCATTCCGGGGCAGCGATCGGTACGTATATAGCGCACGCACCGGGGCGGCGATAGGTATGTATATAGCATGCACACCGGGGTGGCGAAAGGTACGTATTTAGCATTCGCACCGGAGCGGCGATATGTACATATTTAGTATTCGCACTGGGGCAGCGATAGGTACTTATGTAGTATGCACACCGGGGCGGCAATAGGTACGTATTTAGCATTCGCACCAGGGCGGCGATAGGTACGTATTCAGCATTCGAACAGGGCGGCGATAGGTACGTATTCAGCATTCGAACAGGGCGGCGATAGGTACTTATATAGTATCTGCACACAGGCGGTGATAGATACTTATATATTATATGCACTGGGGCGGTGATAGGTACGTATATAGTATGCGCACCGGGGTGGCGATAGATACGTATATAGTATGAACACCGGGGCGGAGATAAGTACCTATATAGAAGTCGCAGACAGAGGTGGTATTTTTTATAGAAATATGTCATACTATTGCCCTCCGCAACGTAGGAGGAATGGTGGGGAAGAAACACCTTTCGCAAAAGGCAAAATGAGAAAGTAGCGGTGAAATGGGGTGACTAGGGAACTGAAAGGTAGACATATAAAGAGACGGCTATAGAGAGAGGGAGAGAAATAGAAGTATTAATATAAAGATGTTACACACGCGATTTTTCTTCAATTATATGTTTTTATGACCCTGAGCAACGCCGGGTAGCCCTGCTAGTTATATAGTAGATGATATCATTTGGGTCATTAATATCTAACTGCAGTCCTATCCGACTGTGAAATAGTTGAAGAATATCTTCTTTTAGTTCTGTGAAGAAAAGTATAAAAGTCGGCAGTTTAAAGACTTAAAAGCAAAGGTTTAATTTTGCTCTGTAACAAAACGCAACCAACCATGTGCGAAACGAATCCCCCGTCACTCTCTCTCCCCCTCTCTCACTATGTATCTCCCTATCTATTTTTTTTTCTTTTTTGTTCAGCTGGTAGCGCACACACACAAATCCAGGCACTTCCTATGAAAAGTGTTCATTAGGTTATATTAATTGTACTATGTTATATGAAATATTAGTTGTAATAATTAACGGAAATAAAGTGGTAAATTAAGCATTATTATTATTTATAATGTAGGCCGAAGTATCATTTGAAATAAAGCGGGATATGCGAATTAAGAGAGGCGCGAGAGCGCTCTATCCCTTAATAGACTTCAAAAACGGCCTATGCTGGAAATCTCATTTCTTTGATCAGTCATAACTCAAAAACCAATGAACCAAATTAGTTAAAACTTTGCACAATTTTTTTATAGGTTCTATAAGTGTGTAGAATTTCAGCATCATTTGTCAAGGCAACCCAGAGATCCAGAAAGGTCAGGCATGATTTTGTGTTATCCGTGTGTTCATACGTACGTATGTGCCACCCTGTATCTCATCAACTATTTAATGAATTAAGCTCATTTTTGGCAGAGATAGAGGTTCTAGTGTCTAGTTGATAGCATTTAAATTTCAGTTTACCATATACCTTAGTTTTCCAGAAAATTTCTAAAAAACCTTAAAAATGACCATTGTATTGAGCCAACGCACACACAGACACAATGCATACACTCTTTCACTGTCTTACGCATGTTTCACTGAACCTAACCGTAACGACGGGGTCAAAGTTAGCGCGGGTCCCAATGTAACAAAGCACCCTCTATTTGTTAGTAAGTTACGCTTGCTTTATTATGAGCAACCCCCGGATAAGTGTGAAATACTTTTTAAAAATAATAATTTGAATTCAAATAACGTGTGTACGATGGACACTCTTCTAAAATGGGTTGATATACCGTAAAAACTGGCAGGCTTACCAAAAGAAAACGAAACTGTACTTGTTACTTGAGTCTCTTTCGTTTTTGTTACATATTTTAAAAAACTTTTTTGCGATTTATTTATTTGTTTTTCTTGCATTTTCACTTTTCAATTACGTTTAGTGTCTCTCTCTATTTTCTCTCTATCACTCTCTTACGAACATACACACTCTCTTTCTTCTGTACGCGCTTTTTGTGTTTCACTGAAAAAAAAACAGTGCTTAATGTGAGTTAAAAAAAACAAAAACAAAAAATAATACTGGCTGTCTCTCGAACCAAAAGAAAGGAAATGAATAGTTTTAACATTTAAAGTTATCGTCTGCTAACGTTTGCGTTGGCACAGCTCGTAAGGAGTTTTATTAGTTTCATTAGTTTTATTCGTAAATATTCTAAATATATTTCAAGAACAGATATTGGATTTTTTATATATGTAGAAGTATTTGAAGCACAGAAATTCATAGAAGTTACCGTTATTTTTGATAATGTTGCATTATAAAATGAAAATAGTTCACATATCTCTCTCTCGCTCTCTCTCTCTCTCTCTCTCTCTCTCTCTCTCTCTCTCACTTCGTTCAAATGTTTAACCGAAGAAAAGGTGCATAAACGTCGTCGCCTCCTCCTTCCACGCCGAAGCGACAATAGTGAGCGGGGCCAGTTAATGGTTTAATTAAGTTAATTTTGATCTACTTAACGACTTCATTTAGGTAGCTCAGTGGTAAAGTTACGGCTTTTCAGCTAGATGTTACGGTTTCGATTCCAAGTCACTCCGTCCAACTGAATTTCTTTAGGAGCATGACACACGTACGTACACATTAACGTATTAATATATAGATATGGCGGTTTCCAGGGAGGGGGAATCCTATTTTGATTTACCATTCGTACAGGGCGCCACATAGAACAGTTTTATACAGGTAATTCATCAACTTCTTGTCCATTTCTTTTTTTGTTTATTGCTCAGAAAAGTACTGATTTTACAAGAATAAACCATAATTCTAAACTACACCTAACATTTTTTTAAACATAACTCAATCCCATAACTATGTTACATTTTAGCATAGGAATACGAAGGCCTTAGAGAAAACAACGTTGATAAACTCACAGTCAATATAAGTATATATATTAACTGTGAAAAAATGTGTTCTAGTTTGAATTGTATCATGAATAAATATACACTCATCATAATTAAAAAAAAATATTTACCTGTGAATATTGGAAGAAACATTGATTAGTCAAACTACCAACTATATCAGTTATGAGAAGGCATTGTATTGGGGCATAGCCTTTACAAAAGTAGTGACATTCCATGAAAATGCCAGTATACTGAAATCATATGCCCTTAATAGGGTTAAGATGAACATTCATATACACTAAACACTAAATTTACAAAAGCAAAGAAATTCCCAAATTTGTACACTTTTATTGTCATTAAGGGTATACGAGCACAACAAGGCTATGTATTTTACTGGTAGGAATTTTTCTTCACCGCAAAACATCGAACAAGAATTAATCGTTTATACAAAATCTCTTGGGCTTTTCCGAAGGGAATTCGGCTGGAACTGATCGTCTTCTTTTATTGAAAAACGTTCTGCTCGATCTGATGTTCTTAGGTAAGCTAACTAATATCGACTGGGCCTAGGTCGATCCAGTAAGAACTTAGACTCTTTCTCTATCCCTCCATTTCATTCTCTCCAAATATGATCTGATGTTAAGATCGGATTCTAACTCTTCCTGATGAAATCTCAGTTTATAATAACTGTTGATCGATAACATCGCTATGCCAGTGTCCCAGATTTTGTACATGTCTGTGTAAATAAAAATAATCATATATAAAAGCTCTATTTGATATTGAGCACTTTTTATGAACCCGGTTTAAATTCTTCGGATTACTACCCTGTGGATGTTTTACCTGGATTATTATTACTATTATATATATATATATATATATATATATATATATATATATATATATATATATAATTACTATTTAATGTATCCAAATAAAATTTTATAAGGAGATATAATTTTTTATGTATCAATTTTCAGTATTTACTTCAACAGTGCTCGATACGTAAGTAGAGCTTAATATATATATATATATATATATATATATATATATATATATATATATTCCCAAACTAATTTACCCATCCTGGGACGGGTATTCTTCTATTTATTATATATAATTAAAAATGTCCACCGATTTAGTGACTTTCTTTTTGGCTATAAATCTCTTTTTAATTTGTCAGATCTGCATAATATATATATATATATATATATATATATATATATATATATATAGTTAGTGAAATTGAAAATTGCATTTGCAATAAAATAAACAACTTTAATTGCTAACACCAAGGCCTCGTTTTCTTTTTAATTCAAAGTAATTCAATTCGGAGTAATTCGTAATTTAATTTATAACTTATATAAATCCTGAATAGAAAAATCTAATTAGAATTTGTTTGAGGCCCGAAAATGCTGAGGGGGGTTTAATTAAGAGCCATTTCTTCATTCATCGTCGTCGTCGACAACGACGTCTTCTTTTTCTGCTTTGCAGTTGGCAAAGAAAATTCACTTCAATGTTTTAATAGACTCGTGCACTTCAATTATATTGGTTGATTCTATTTATTGAGAACGAGAAATATGTTCACTCCCACCACACGCCGCACATATGTATACACATCTTTCTTTATAAATACATACTAAATTATATCTGTGCCAAAAACTTTTTATATATATATATATATATATATATATATATATATATATATATATAGAGAGAGAGAGAGAGAGAGAGAGAGAGAAAGAGAGAGAGAACAGTTTTTTTATTATATTTCAATAACCATGGTCTGTTTTATTACTTTTATTTTTATTTAAATTTTTTCACATTTCCAAAAATTCCAAATTTCTGTGAGATATATTTAACGGTCCGTTTCATTTGTTTTGTGCCAAACAACATTTGTATGTCTATATATATATATATATATATATATATATATATATATATATATATATATATATATATAAATATAATTATTTTTATTTACACAGACATGTACAAAATCTGCGATCTTAACCTTAGATCATATTTGGAAAGTATTCCAAATATGATCTAAGGTTAAGATCGGATTCTAACTCTGCCTGATGAGATCTCAGTTTATAATAGCTGTTGATCGATAACTTAGATATGCCAGTGTCGCAGCTTTTGTACATGTCCATGCAAATAAAAATAATCATATATAAAAGCTCTATTTGATATTGAGCACTTTTTATAAACCAGGTTGAAATTCTTTGTATTACTACCCTGTGGATGTTTTACCTGGATTATTATTATTATTATATATATATATATATATATATATATATATATATATATATATATATATATATAGGCAGCATCTTCTCTTGCAGGCAAGTATTGTTGAATATAAGAGACAACTCATGTCTAGATATCCTTTGGTAGATCGTTTCAATAGTCTGAATCAGGAGCTTAGTTTTGGAGGGGAATTGGCTGATGAATTTGCTATAGTTTGGATTTGTCTCCCAAGTACTTTCAGACCCATGTGGGTCCATCTTCGGAGAAATGAGGTTAATCAGGTATAGACCATGGGTTAGTATTTATAGACGTTTTTTGGCGGGAATTATATTTTTCTGAGGTCAAGGATGCTCATTTTATATCCAAAACAATTGCCTCTACATTTTGTCCACGTTTCAGAAAAATTGAATGTATGGATCAAACGTTATGGGAGAAAAGGGTCATTTCTTTCCATTTTGGGGGCTTTTGACCCCCCTGGGGGCGCGAACCAGATTTTTTCCAAGGTAAGCGATACTTATTTTCTATTAAGAACAATGCCCTCTACATGTTGGGTAAGTTTCAGAGAAATTGAATAGATGGATGAAAAGTTAGTGGGCAAAAAATGTCATTTTTTGCCATTTCGGGGTCTTTTGACACCCTGGGGGGCTAACCAGATATTTTTTCAAAAATCGGAGAATGTCACTTTCTAACCTGACCAAAGTTACAACTTCATGCAAAATTTCAGAGAAATTCAATTGATGGTTGCGGAGAAAAATCCGGACGGATGGATGGACATGCCTCAAAACATAAGTCCCCCGATTTTATAAATCACCAATAATATATATATATATATATATATATATATAATGTAATATCCAATTTTTTTTCACTGTGAACTTGTGGTCCTGACGAGATACACTGTAGTGCTAAAACAGGAATTAATTTGTGTAGACCATTTTCAATGTTTATATAATGTACAGTTATAAAGCTCTACCTTGTATTGAGCACTTTTCAAATAATATTGGGTTTAAGTTCATTTAATCAATACATTTGAACTTATTAAGTTTATATATATATATATATATATATATATATATATATATATATATATATATATATATATATATTTGCTGCCCCCAATCTAGGCAAGGCACTGTAATGAGTAGTATAAATACAGCCGTCAAGATCATAGCTTTAATGCATTTTTCTTCATATGTTGAACACACTAGACGTCGGCTGCCTACAATAGGTTTAAAACTCCCACTGTTTATGTAGTTGTTTATGGTGGCCGTGAGGGTTAAGACGTTGGAACTTGAGTTATAAACATGACTTGTTCTGGGGGTTTTAATCCTTCGACCGGCTTGAATAATTATTTCTACACTGATGATTCTTGAAGGATGAAACGTACACGTATGTAGATAAACAAATATTTATGATTATATATATATATATAAATATATATAAATAAGTGATGAGAATAAAAATTTGATGGAGTGCAATGTTTATTAAATCATCAATTGTTCAAACAAGGGTAATATAAAAAACCTTTTTTCTTTCCTTGATCCATGGATTTTCAAAGATATGCTCTTATCATCAGAGGAAATTCGACGGATAAGTCAGTAAAACTATGGTAAGACTATTCAAGATAGGATATAATTTAAAGATATTATTTTTATCTTTAATTTCTGACTATCTACACACATATATATATATATATATATATATATATATATATATATAAGATCAAAATAAACCAAAGTGAAAAACTTTTAGTAGATGGAATTTTTCTTTTCATTCAATACGTTTTTTTAACAAAAATTATTTTAATAATTTTTAATAATAATTCTCATATTTTTCAAATATTTGAACTTTGGTTTTTTCGAAAGCCAACTTATCCATCTGTATTTCTCCTCTGATGATAAGATTTCGATCTTTGAAAAGCCTTGGCTTAAGGAAAGAAAAATAAACACTAGTTTATTACTGACAACCTTGCATTGAACAATTGAAATTTGAAATAAATTTGCATCGCATATTTATCACTCTTTTTTCTTCTATCTCTCTCTCTCTCTCTCTCTCTCTCTATATATATATATATATATATATATATATATATATATATATATATATATATATATAATGTGTATGTTTATTGGGTGTGGTTCAAAGTTAAAATGTACAAGAAGCAAATTTGAGTAAATGATTTATTCCCCTGACATGTGTTTTCTATCTATCTCTCTCTCTCTCTCTCTCTCTCTCTCTCTCTCTATATATATATATATATATATATATATATATATATATATATATATATATATATGTTCATGTATTTACATATACACACATGTAAAATATTACCCAAATCTCTTCTACATTGTCACTTTTAACCACGGCCACCCAAACACACACACACACACACATATATATATATATATATATATATATATATATTATTAAATAAAAGGTGACAGTGTTTTATGTCCCTCATGTGATGATTTTACACATATAATGCAATAATCCCATTATATAAACTTATGGCATGTTGTTTTTTACATCTGTTTCTTGAATTTTTGCATAGACACCATTTTGGAATTATTTAATGCTGAACCAACTTTTCATTTATTATAGGTTATTTATGGAATACACTTCATTGAATAAAAATTGCTATCTTCATAAATTCATATTATGAGTATGTGCGGCGAGTTCATACCCTTTCCATCGATTTTTTTGGTAGAAATAAACGCTGTAGATCTTATAGGATTTGAACTCAGCTTGCCAAATTCATAGTTCACGCTACCTGGCTCTCCATCCATACTAGCTGATGTGAATTTCCACATATACTTTTTTGACAGATGTTGTTTGTTTTTGCTCTAAAGCCATTCGAGTGGTATCACAGACCCACTACTTCATAGATCTGAATATCTCAATTTTCAGCACACAAAAATATAATTCTGTAACGGTTAGACTAATTGAAGCAGTAGTTTTTCTTTGTTTAAAGTTGTCTGCCCTTCCCTTGGGAACTCTTCTTGGCGAGTGTGTTGGTTCTTATGACACAAACCTCGAAGAGAGACATACGTGTTAAACGAGAGTTGTAGTTGATGATGTTGGTCTAACAAGCAAGACAAGCGCTACATTAACCTGTGCTGATTATACCTTTTCCCAATGTTAGATGCTTTGGATTATAGTTAGAGGGAGAGATTGGCCAAATTGGGATTGACTACTTTGCTGGAGAGAAAAATGAGAGGTTATATGATTGAGACTTTCAAGATAATTAATGGCATTTCTAACTATGAGGGGCATTTTTTTAGTATTTCTGCTAGATCTGGGTTAGGGTTATTGTCAAGACAGTTTCCAAAAACTAGATCTGTTAACCAGTTAAGTTTTTTTGCTCACGGTGTAATATGTTTTTGGAATATGTTGCCAGATCGGATTAAGAACAGCAATAACGTGGATCAGTTTAAGATAAGGTTGGATACATTCAGAGAAAGTGGTAGGAGGGAGAAATTGAGGAGGCACTTTTGGGAGTTGTCAAATGAAATATTTAACAGAATTTGATCTGGATATCGATACTGTACTAAGAGTTTAATTTTTTTTTAACAGTTAGAATTGGGAAGATAGTTAAAGGGGAGATGCCCGAGGAGACATAAAACAAATAATAATAATAATAATAATAATAATAATAATAATAATAATAATAATAATAATAATAATAATAATATTCTCATCTTGGATGTTATTCTCACAGCTTTGTCGCCCAATGAAACTTCCGACTTTCTTCGGGTACATCTTTTCGAATTTGGAAACGCTTGCTTTAATCTACAGGAATAGTTTGTTCTCATTCTGTCGGGTAGTAATTCTTATTTTTATTTGATTTCATAACTTGTAGTTAAGATTGGAATTTCAACCTGAACACGACTGTCATCAAGAACTGATTGTCACACAGCGCCTTTATCTGTTGCACCAGAGGTCACAGACATATCTAGCATAATCTTTAAAGCTCATATAAATTATAAATAGTAGATTAGTTCTCTATTATATATATATATATATATATATATATATATATATATATATATATATATATATATATATATATATATATCAGGATAACATACACGATATATCATAAAATGAAATGCTGTGGAGACAGGATGTGTGAAAAAGGCAAAAGCAAAACCAAATTAAACCAGAAATAAATCATCAAAAACGACCGATTTACCGATTTCGTTTGGATCAAAGTCAATTTTTCTGAAGATGTTGTTTGATTTGAACTAAACCGGTAAAGTTCTCGTTTTTCATGATTTATTCCTGTGTTTAATTTGTTTTCCGTTTCGTCCTTTTTCACACATAAAAAAACAACATATTGTTATTTGGCTTTCTACATTCTATACTAAATTCAAATTAAAAGCGATGATTTCCAGGTGCAAAGTTTTATTTTAATATATATATATATATATATATATATATATATATTAAATATTTGTTTATCTACATACGTATACGTTTCATCCTTTCGGGAATCATCAGTGTAGAGATAATTATTCATACCGGTGGCAGGATTTGAAACCCCGGAACCCAATTCATGTTGTAACCGAAATTCTGACGCCTCAACCCACTCGGCCACTGTGAACAATCTGATGTATATATACATATATATATATATATACATATATATATATATATATTCCAATGATCAAAGAAAAAATCAATCCCTAGCCATACCTTTCATCTGATTTTCCAATGTCTTCATCTGTGGTCAAACACCACAACCAAACTTTACCTCTGTACTTTTAATATCCGGGAATATCTGTAATTCGTCTTCATCCCACTGACAGACAGAAACGGATTTTTTTGAAATATGTTAAAAATTGTAGTTTTTTATTTTTTTAATATTTGTTTTTTTTCCAAACTTGAATGGTTTTATCATTTCCGATGCACATTACACAGCAGAAATTAAGGAGAATATGTAGTCTTGTTCTTGTTGCTCATCTGAGAATTTTTAATTCATTATCAACAGGAAGAGGATAGAAAAGGTAAAAAAAATGAGCGCCCGACAAAAGTTATGGCAAGTCAGAACACACGAAAAATGAAGGAAAAAGAACTCACATGAGAAGTTGTGACAGAATCTAGCACCCGCTCCGCCTAAAAATGAAAAAAAAAAGAAAACCTACTTCCAAATGTTTGGCACGATATGTTAAATTGTAATTTATGGTCAAAACTCGACTGAGCCAGCCCCCAGTCTACTGGAGAACAAATAAACCCCAGCAAATAAACGCCTAACCCTAACCGTAACCCTAAACCTAACCCTAACCCTAAACCTAAACCTAAACCTAAACCTAAACCTAACCCTAACCCTAACCCTAACCCTAAACCTAACCCTAACCCTAACCCTAACCCTAACCCTAAACCTAAACTCCAGCAAATAAACGCCTAACCCTAACCCTAACCCTAAACCTAAACTCCAGCAAATAAACGCCTAACCCTAACACTAACCCTAACCATAAACCTAAACCCCAGCAAATAAACGCCTAACCCTAACCCTAACCCTAGCAAATAAACCTGAAAAAAATTATTAACAAATTATTATCTCTGAAAATCATTATAAAATAATATATATATATATATATATATATATATATATATATATATATATATATATATATATATATATATATATATGCTTCGTACTGTACTCAACATGCACTGGAAAACGCACCCATCTAATAAACGGCGGTATGGCAACTTGTCTAAAATATCATCAGTAATAAAAGAAATGAGAATGAGATTCGCTGGACATTGTTATAGATGCAAAGAAGAGGTTATCAGTTATCTGATTTTATGGACGCCAACACACGGAACATTTAAGGTTGGTCGACCCTATAAGACGTACACAAAACAGTTGACCGAAGATACTGGTTCTCAACTCGAAGATCTTCACAGAGCCATGACGAACTGGGAAGTATGGAAGAGTTGGGTCAATATGGTGCGGGCAACCAGCCCAATCTGACAGATATATAGGGCATTCAAGACAAATTTGAAACTTTTTGGAAATGAAACAAAAACATCATATCTTGGCCAATAATTGATGTATTCTCAAAATTTAATATGCATCTCTTAGAAGATCTTTTATCAAATGCAGCTCACTCTAAGAAGTCTTTACCGTGGCCTCAGGGTGGAACCTAGACCTGGACCATGCAGCCGTCATGGTGTCCCTCAAAAGAGACACTTGAATACCAGTTTGATGAAGTCATTGCGTCTTTGGTGTTGTAGGCGATATGATTGCTGTCTTTATCAGCTGCGCTCCACACATGTGATTGGAAGTAGGTGTGTCGAGGAGGGGGGCGGATGTTGGGACTGGTAAAGTCTTGGAAGTTCTCAGACATTCACTTCTGGGTTTGCACAAAGGTGTAACACAGACGTGAGTCATGCTGCCACACGTATAGTCTTCCTGAAGCCTCCCTCTCCACCAGGCGCTTGATAATAGTAGACAGCAACTCAACATAACCATCTGAATTGAGTCGGAGTCTCTTTTCAAAGATGAGGGACGGCATGATACGGCCTTCATTGGAAACACACCAAACGACCTTGATTGGAAACACACCAAACGACCATCACAGTATGAGGGAACTTGGTCTTCATTATGCGCGGGACTTTGTGCACTGTAAGCCAGCCACCTGTTGTTCTACACCTTGTGCAACTGGTTCATTTTTTTTACTAAGGATTCGCCATTTATCAAGGCCCAAATGCCACTCAAGTGTCAGGTGGACGGTGAGACAACACCGTAATAATTGGTAGTAATGGTGGAAGTTTGAAAGAATCTGATTATCCAGGAGAGCGGCTTAACAAGAATTTGTTTACAGTGGACTTGAAAGCGACAATGTTGTAGTCAGTAGGGAAGCAGCTCTGCGGTATTGAGTTTCACAGATAGGTAGTTCTAGGAAAGAGAATGCCCAAAGCATTCTCAACTTGACCTTGTTGAGGAGTTTCTTGCCTTTCATGAGCCGTGGCAGTGAGTAGTTGGTCCTTGTTCAACATTCTTTACATAGTCGTCACTCCAATGTCCATCTCTTTCACCCAGGTACGCATTGCCTTGCCTGGATCTTGCTGCACCTTATTTTGCACCTTTTCGACGAATTCTGTTATGCAGACACAGTAGGAACGCATGCTATGATCCTTCCGGCTAGCCACTGCTTACACATTTCCACTGCAATTCTTCATATCACATCTCACATCTCATGGCTTTCAAAAAGCTAATTCTCAGTAGCTCCTTACATCTACTGTGGCAACCTCCCTTGTTTGGAGGAAAATAAGTTAACAAAAAAAAAAAATTACGAGCGGGACTTCATGCATACTTTAGGCACGCCACCTGTTTTTATGCATGTTGTGCAACTGTTCCTGATTTTGGGACTGTTGAAGTCGTGAAAGTTCTCAGCAGCCACTTCTGTGTGTTTCCTAGAGGTGTGACACAAAGCTGAATCCTGCTACCACATGTACGACCTTCCTGTAGGCAGCCTCTCCACCCAGCGCTTGACAACATTAGAGAGCAACGCAATATAGCCATCTAGAATTGAGTCGGAGTCATTTTTCGAAGATATCGGGTGGAATAATGTGGCCTTCACTGGAAACACACTCAAAAACCATCACAGTTTAAACTTTGTCTTAATTACGAGCGGGACTTCATGCGGACTTTAGGCTAGCCACCTGTTGTTATGAATGTTGTGCAACTGTTCCCGAAAAGAACGAAAGTATTCCTGACTCGACAATGTGTTTGACCTTGTTAAGGAGTTTCTTTTGTTTTATAAGGTGGTTCTCTTGGGCCTTGCTGGCAAGTTGTTGGCCCTTGAGACTCTTGTATCCCTTAAAATAACCTACTTTTTCACTAAAACTTGGAATGATACTTGTCTACAAAAATTCGGCAATTGTGCAGTATAGTTAAGATAGTAAAAAAAGGAAGGACTAGTGGAACCGTAAGCAAAAGTCCGAGGATGGTTTCTAATCGGACTAGGGTAAGCTTTTTTTAAAATTATCTTTTAAGCCTAAAATTCAAGACCAAGTCTGGCAAAATTGGCGGCCATTATTACAGAAACAACACTGACTTGGCTAAGTAAAAGTGACAATAATAAATGCATAGATAAATCTTACAATCAGTAAGCACACGTGAAAATTATACAGTTAAGCAGAAAAGTAAATTTTCTTGCGTTTGGTTATAGTTATTTGTTTTCTATTTGTTTTCTCCATAGTCGTCATTCTGCTGTCCATCTCTCTCACTAAGGTCCACATTTCCTTGTCTGAATTTTGCTGCATCTTTTTAAGAGGTCAGCTTCTTGATGAGTTTTGTTGTATAGAAACAATCACAATGCCTGCTATGATTCTTCCTGCTAGCCGCATCTTCCACATCTCTCTCGCAATTCTCCAGCTCACAAACTTACAGACTTCAAGATATTCAAAACGTACCAAGCTGCAGCTAAAATTACCGAATTTTTAAAATCTGACACGAATCACAATGATGCAGACCACTCTCTTCCTATATCCCGGTTATTTCCAGTTGCCCATGGTCTCCAGCTCTCAAATGCACCAACAGTACACAGCTATCCATTGCACTTTACCTTTATTAAATATCTCCAATATATCTGAAATGAAAGAATATCAAAAAGTTATCAAACTTGTCTCGAACACTCTGAATTTAATAAATGGAGTATGTCATTTTGCTCAGGTCGTTCGACAGTCGGTGACAGGGAAATTTCGGTTAGCTAAACGAGCAAATGACTCACCTTCTTAACCAGGAAATATTGTTGAACAATATGGCTGATTGGCCTTTGGAATGTAACAAAATCTTGTTTATATATGTATGTCTGTACAACAATGTTATTTTGCTGCGAATACACGAGTTGTTTTTTCCTCTCGACCAATCTTGACTTCTATTCGAAAAGATGTCCTTCCCCCACATCATAATAATTCCATTATTTATTTATTTAAATGTAGTTGCAGTATGCACTACGTTGGGATGACGTCACAAAGATTGGACATCCAGGTCAAACAACACGTGCCCACAAAAATTCGCAATGCAAATTATTCACCAACTGACGTTTTGAATAATACTTATGGTTCGTCGATAGGTCAACATCTCATAAATAACCGCACCTGTGCCTCTAAATTCAGTGTCGACTTATTCTCCATTCTTAGTAAGTCGCACTCTCCTTATCATCTCAAGATCCTAGAAACAATTTATATTAAGTCCTTGAGACCTTCTCTTTGCAAGCAAAGAGAAAATCTCCTCGGGCTTAATGTTGTTTCTATTTGATTGAACTTTTTTTCTTTTTTTTTTACCCCTTTCCCTCGCTATAATTCTCATAGCATCTTTTTTAAAATATTTTTTATACATTACCTCCATATTTGGCTCTTAATTCATTATGAGTAATAAATATTGTCTCTTTAATGCCATTTTAAAGTTTTGTACGACAAAGAAAATATTTAAATATATATTTATATATATATATAGAGAGAGAGAATATAGAAAGAAAAAAATCACAAACACATTGTAATTGTCAGCATTTATAATTTATTTCGACTTCCCAGTCTCCTCAGAATGCTAACGGGACAGTTACAATTTTTTAACATCACGTTGTTATATATATATATATATATATATATATATATATTATTATTTCATGTATCCACATAAAATTTTATAAGGAGATATAATTTTTTATGTATCAATTTTCAGTATTTACTTCAACAGTGCTCGATACGTAAGTAGAGCTAGGTAGTCAGCTATTAAAATATATTTATGGCAATTAAGCTACACAGAGGGTCCTGCGTTTCATCCCCGGGGGGAATCTTCAGGCTAAATGTATGGAGTTATTTTTGCCGGCTGTTTTTATATACACGGCTAGCTAGAATCTGATTGGTTAACTAGCTAGCCGTGTATATAAAAACACCCGGCAAAAATAACTACATGCATTTAGCCTGAAGATTCTCCCCGGGGATGAAACGCGGGACCGTCTGTGTTGCCATAAATATATTTTCATAGCTTACTATATATATTAAACTGCATTTTACTTTTTTTTTCTTTTTTTTCTAAATGACTCAAAGCTTCTTTAGACTATATATATATATATATATATATATATATATATATATATATATATATATATATATATATATAATAATATTTATAAATAAATATTAATTATTTATTACCTACAGACATCGATGTTTCATGCTAACACAATCTTCAGTGCAGGAAGCTAATTCCCAACAGTCGGCAGGCGCGAACCCCGAACACAAATCGCCACTGATTTGTAGACAAGACTCTTAACCCCTCGGCCATAGTGAACTAGTTATTAATTAGGGAGGAATTTAACTTGGTAAATAGTGAATCGGCGGCTAAATTTACCCAAGCAGTTTAGAGTGATCAACGAATGTATTCGGATCGTGCATTTCGCTATTAGTACTGCTTGTTATTAAAGTCACTCATATATATATATATATATATATATATATATATATACAGGGTGGGCCAAAATAAGGGTCCTATCTTTAAATTTGAATAACTTGAATTTGAATAACTTCCACAAAATAAAAGTTAAACTCACCAAACTTTATGTGTGTGTAGACTGACCCTTCCGAGATTTTTTGAAATAAACAAAACAAATTTTAGCCGAAAAACACTTCTTAAAACTTACAAAAACTAAAGTATTGTTTTTTTACACTGTTTTGAGTTTTTTAAGCAAAAATAATGTTTTCTAAATGAGGGTACGTTCCTTAGGGCTAATACGGCTCATGCTTGCTTCGGAAGGGGTCCTTTACTTATTCTAAAAAAAAAATTTTTTTAAATCAATAAATAAAAAAGTTATGAATTTTTAAAAATAGGACCCTTATTTTTGCCCACCCTGTATATGCATTTATTTTCTCACAGAGAAGGTTTGTAAAAGACAGACGTAAAAGAGACATAATATATGATACACGAAAAGAGGGTGCACATTACAGACGTAATTCCTAACGTAAGAGTCAACGTTAAAAGTCCCTAAACACAATTGAAACAAATATGAATCACCAGGGTCGACATGGAGAATGCGTTGGGCATGTAAAATAAGTACAACTTACTTTGTATTGTCTGAGAACTATTCTGTACATGCATGTTATCGCCAGTAGAAAAAGTACCATGCTGAAATAGCCAGCTGTCTGGGAGTCCGGTCTTAACTGCCCAGAAGCTAAATCTGAATCACCAGGGTCGATATGGAGAATGCGTTTGGCATGTAAAATAAGTACAACTTACTTTGTATTGTCTGAGAACTATTCTGTACATGCATGTTACCACCAGTAGAAAAAATACCATGCTGAAATGGTCAGCTGTCTAGGAGTCCGGTCTTAACTGCCCAGAAGCTAAATCTGATGACATGGCGTTAGTGGTGGGAAACCATGTAAAAAGGGAGAGCTGGGGTAGACAGGATTCGAACACAGAACACAATCATAAGTCTATACTAGCATCCACTTTATCCCAACCGCATCCCATTTACCAATGAAAATGCTATTTTTCAAACTTAAGCATGACAGACAGACAGACAGACAGACATAGCCTGTTATAGAGATCATTGAACGCATCTAATCAAGATGTGTCTATTTAAGCTGCATGTTTAGTGATCAAAATGCTATTTCTAACTCAAGTGTGACATGCCAACGGATGGACAGACATAGACTCTTATAGAGATGCGTGGGCGATTAGAAAAAAAACGAAATGACCTTCTGCAAGTGGTTTGCAGCATTTAGCGCTAACGAACTATTTTTTTGTTTTCATCAACTCTTGGGAATTTCACGGAAAATTTTCGCAGTGCTTGGCAGTTTTTGAAACTCCCATCCCATTTGTCAGAGAGTTGTTTGAGAGATTTTTATAAACCGTTGGGAACTGCCATTTTGAATGATGACAGGTGTGCTTAAACAAAAGGGAGATGAAAGAAAGCGGACTAATACCATTACTACTACTACTACTACTACTACTACTACTACTACTACTACTACTACTACTACTACGAAGAAGAAGAAGAAGAAGAAGAAGAAGAAGAAGAATATAGACTGAGCAAAAGAAAGAACCAAAAAACTATGCCATTAACTACAGAAATGATAAAGATGTCTTTGGATTGTTGAAAACATCTGTGCATTAGTTTTCAGTAAACAAAAGAAACAAAATTAATTTTTTTTAATTTTTTACCTGGCTTCATATTGTGAATTTTTAAATCTTGTTTAATCTTATATAAAAGGGCGTATCAATCCTTTTGGGGGTTATTTAATGCCCAAACCAATTTATACCACTTTTGGCTTTTTGGTTAGAAGCAAAGTGTGAGAAAAATGTTCTGATACTACACTTCATCTTTTCTGTCCTCGGTCAGCGAAAGAGAAATCGTTCTAGACTGAAGACACTTTTATTTTTGTACTAATCAAGAGTGCCTCGTTTTAGGGAGCTAGATTTTTCCCACATTTAAAACCGACCTTGTGTCTAACTCTGCACTCGTGGGGAGACAAGTAAATAGGCACATGTAACCTGTGGTAATATTGTATTCCCCTCTTAGTTTTTCATATCGTTGATAAACTCTCTCGTCATCATATGCTAGCTTGATCATGCTACTGCTGCTGATGATGATGACGGCGATGATGATGATGATGATGATGATGATGATGATGATGATGATGATGATGATGATGATGAAGACGATGACGATGACGATGATGACGGCGATGATGATGATGGTGGTGGTGGTTATGACGATGATGATGATCATGATGATGACGACGACGATGATGACGATGATGATGCTGATGATGATGATGATGATGCTGATGATGATGCTGATGATGATGATGATGATGGTGGTGGTGGTTATGATGATGATGATGATGATGATGACGACGATGACGATGACGATGACGATGACGATGACGATGACGATGACGATAACGATGATGACGGCGATGATGATGATGGTGGTGGTGGTTATGATGATGATGATGATCATGATGATGACGACGACGATGATGACGACGACGATGATGATGATGATGATGATGATGATGATGATGATGATGATGATGGTGGTGGTGGTGGTGGTGGTGGTGGTGGTGATGATGATGATGACGATGATGATGATGCTGATGATGACGATGATGATGATCGGGGTGCTACTTTTTTTTTTTGGGGGGGGGGTGAGGAGGATATTTCAATACTTATCCAGATTAGGACCTAAGCTAAAATCAACTTGGCGTCAGTTAGGGTTAGCATTAGGTTTAGGGTTAGCTTGGGTCCTAATCTTGATAAGTACCGAAATTTACACGTTAGGCTAAAGGAAAGTTCTTGGTGATATGAAGTGAAGGTTCTTACAGTGTTAATTAATTATTAATCAACTGAGACGGTTTTAAATTTAAGTGCCTTGTTCTTTTCTAACCCGATTTAAATATCGTCGGAGCATGGCGAGAGAGAGAGGGGGGGGGGACTAATTTATGCTGCTACATTCAATGGGTTCTGTCGAAAGAGATCATTCTGCTAATCGTCACATGGCCCCTTACTTCCGTTGCTCGACTTCCACTCAGACTGTTCCCACACATGTAACATTTGACTCACAACCTCTTTGACACCCAACTTCATCTTGCTATGGCTGTACCAAGGTCATCTATATTTATATAAGGTTAGGTATGTGTATATGTTTATATATTTTTATGTACAGGATTCACTCCTAAACTAATCAACAGATCATAATGAATTGTTGAACATAGCTGCTATATTTAGTTTAATTTAGTTTTATGCATAGTGGGCAAAGAGGGAACGGAATACCTTCGTGAAAATTCAGATAGTTCCGATGTTTGTTAAATGTTAACAATAGCTATTAGACATGAATTAATAAAAATTTCTCACATTTTAATTTCTTTGGAGTTTTAAGAAGTGTTTTAAGGGGCAAGATTTCCTGAATTTCAATTTCTTCTTAAGACCCGTCAAGCTTAAGCCTTAAATTTTAGACGTTTTCTAGAATCAAAATCATGTAATGTATTTTGATCAAAATTGAAATAAGGATTCTAGATATAAGGTTTAGTAGTATTATATCTGGATTTTAATCTTTTTGAAGGGACATAAAAATGGTGCAACACTGCTCTGTTTGGGGAATTAATTTTATCCGTCCAGAGTATTGATTTACTCCTCTCCAGGAGATAGGCACAAGGCCAGTTTTTATCCTACTCCCACAAGGTAAAATGTGACCCAAGGTCGGGTCGGGAATATGGGGTTTGAAAAGCCAGCGCCCGAGAGGTGAGCACTCTGGCCATTTAAAAATTGCCTGTGCAGCCCCGTCGGCATTCCCCGGTAGGAGCGCCTCAGGCAGTAAGCAATAAACTTACTCCTCCCCAAAGAGGGGAAGAAAAGCCTGGGAGGGTGGACCTTAATAGAACTGCACAGGACAGACCCATTGACCGGCGTAAATCAAGACCCGAAGGCCAAGACAATACCAGTATGCGGTGCAGTATCCATCGGAACAGATACTACACTTTGATCTTAGCCAAAAGGCCAAATTCTTCTAGTTTAATATATAATAGTAAGGCCCTTAGTTTGGGAACTTTGGGGAATTTTGAGTTACTATTTAATTACTGTTATTCCGTGATCCACTCTGTCCCGAGTGAGGTAGTACCTGTCAGGGTCCCCTCTATGGCTTAAATAAAATCTGACTAGGGAATGACATGAAAATGTATCCGGTGTTATACACATGCATTTATATTTTGAATAACCTATGCCTAAATATGTGAAGAAGTTTAAGCATAAAAACATTTCCCAAAATTACTGCAATGCGCTGACATAAGGTAAAATAACTCGCATAACAAATTGGATACGATGCACCTATTATAAATATGCACAAGAGAAAAGTCTGTATGTCCCTACCTTCAGTCATTTGGGGGGAGAAAAACTGACACTTATATGTACTTATTTCTAATGCTATCATTTTTATTCACAACAAGGGAACACAACATACACATGTCTTGGAAAAAAACTCAAACACGTGGTCAATAAAAACGTTAAAGCGAGAATGTCTAATATTTATTTTAGCTTGAAAAATCTAATAAGATGCATCCGTTTAATTGCACATTTATTGACGATAATTCTATTTTGAACTTGTATGATTGACGAAAATGCCATTTTGAACTTAGGTGTGACTGACGATAATTCTATTTTGTACTTGTGTGACTGATGAAAATGCCATTTTGAACTTAGGTGTGACTGACGATAATTCTATTTTGTACTTGTGTGACTGATGAAAATGCCATTTTGAACTTAGGTGTGACTGACGATAATTCTATTTTGTACTTGTGTGACTGATGAAAATGCCATTTTGAACTTAGGTGTGACTGACGATAATTCTATTTTGAACTTGTATGACTGATGAAAATGCTATATTGAACTTAAGTGTGACTGACGATAATTCTATTTTGAACTTGTGTGACTGATGAAAATGCCATTTTGAACTTAAGCGTGACTAACGATAATTCTATTTTGAACTTGTGTGACTGATGAAAATGCCATTTTGAACTTAAGCGGGACTAACGATAATTCTATTTTGAACTTGTGTGACTGATGAAAATGCCATTTTGAACTTAGGTGTGACTGACGATAATTCTATTTTGTACTTGTGTGACTGACGAAAATGCCATTTTGAACTTAGGTGTGACTGACGATAATTCTATTTTGAACTTGTGTGACTGATGAAAATGCCATTTTGAACTGAAGTGTGACTGACGAATATGCTGTTTTAAATTTTGAATTTGTTTGACTGACCAACAGACAGAGCCTTTTATAGATATGCTTGTACGCATTCAAAATAAGATGCAGCTATTCAATAGGCTCATTTAGCAATATACATGCTACTTGAAAGTTAAGCACGACAGACCAACAGATGAAGCAAATCACTGACGGAACGTAGCCCCTCATAGAAATGCGTGGATGCATATGAGAAATACAAATAGTAAAAGAAAAAAAAATGTATGAAAAAAACAAAAAAGAGTTTAAAACCGCCATTAATCTTTTAATAACAATCAGTGCAAGATGAGTTCTTACAGTTTTGGTTGCAATGATCAAATTGTCATGACAACCTCTCTTCTTCTTCTTCTTCTTCTTCTTCTTCTTCTTCTTCTTCTTCTTCTTCTTCTTCTTCTTCTTCTTCTTCTTCTTCACCCCCCCCCCCGCGCACCCGTCGGCAACCCTCTTACGAATCCGAAATGGGCAGATGTAGACATCTTAGTTTAACTCACAGAACTCTAAACATACACTGGTGGCAACAGTGTTGCTTCCTCTTTGCTTCACCTACCCCCCCCCCTCCCACATCCCCCCCCCTCCCTCCGGCAGTGCTGTCATCGTCGGATACTACTTTACACCACCTAGAGATTCCTAAGGCAGAAATATCCATTTGTTAGAGTAAATTCCTATCTGGAAGCCCAACCCGAGATGGTGCCGAGCTTTAAATTGGGAAATTGCTAGTCTCTCCCGGGCATTAGACTAAACTCACGTTCTATGAGATTTCTTTTCCTACTAATGTTGTGTCGTAGATTTCTCTTTTTATCGTTTTGTTTTTTTTTTTTCAGTTTTTATTTTATTTTTTAAAAAATTCTAGATGCGTCAGTCCGTCGGGCAGTTCGTCTGTCACACTTCAGTTTGAAATAGGATTTTCATCGATAAACCCCACGGGTTTTATAAGCACATTTTTATTCTAATAGATGCAACCATGCACCTTTACAAGAAGCCGTGTCTGTCACTCTGTCACGTGTAAGTTTACTTTCGGCAGCCTTGTATTGATTTACTCCTCTCCAGGAGTTAGGCACAAGGCCAGTTTTTATCTTACTCCCACAAGTAAGATGTGACCCAAGGTCGGGTCGGGAAAGTGGGGTTTAAAAATTGCCTGGGCAGCCCCATCGGTATTCCCCGGTAGGGGCGCCTCAGACAGTAAGCAATAAACTTACTCCTCCCCAAAGAGGGGAGGCGAAGCCTGGGAGGGTGGACCTCCTAGAACTGCACGGGACATACCCATAGACCGGCGTAAATCAAGCCCCGAAGGCCAAGACAATACCAGTCTATGGGGTGCAGTATCCATCGGAACAGATACTACACTTTGATATTAGCCAAAAGGCTTTCGGCAGTCTTGTAACTCTCACCTATTTAGTCCTTTAGTTCGTACATTCCATAAACGATGTTTCTGACAAAGGGGGAAGAATTGCTGTTTTCTAAGTTGTCTGTCGTTTTGAGTGGATGCCGTATGGAGATTTTCAATCCTCTCATAATATTCATCATGATTCAACTGTTAATCTAGCATCTCATTAATCCTTATCCTCGAGTGGCTTTTTGGCTTTGACAAGTGGTGACTCATTAGTAAAAACCAAAAAGAAAACAAGATTTTCTTTGGTTTGTCATGCTTAACTATGAAACATAAATTTTGTCGGTCTGTCATGCTTCAGTTTGAAAAAGAAAATTTGTTTGTCATGCGCAAGTTTGAAATAGAAATTTTGTCGGTCTGTAATATTTACGTTTCAAATAGAAATTTTCTCAGTCTGTCATGATAAAGTTAAAAATAGAAATGTTGTCGGTCTGTCATGCTTAAATTTTAAATAGAAATGTGGTCGGTCTTTCATGCTTAAGTTTGAAATAGAATGTAGTCGGTCTGTCATGCTTAAGTTTGAAAAATAAATTTCATCGGTCTGTCATGCTTAAGTTTGAAATAAAAATGTTGTCGGTCTATCACGCTTACGTTTCAAATAGAAACTTTTTCAGTCTGTCATGCTTAAGTTTGAAATACTATTTTCATTGTTAAACGCTCAGATTGAATGGACGCATCTTAAGAATAGATCGGTTCCTGTTTTTACCGTTTTTCTGCAAAAGACAATGAAATAATAAAGAATTGCCTAAACCCTTTTACAGAGAAAGTCCTTTTTACGAAGGTCATGAAAACTTTCGGCTTTCTTTCTAAGTGGTTTTTGAAAGTAAAGTCGGGATCAAAACCTTGGAAGATTAAAATAAAAATGGTTGACAGATCGACATTTAATGTAGAAGTAATACGTACACGTTTTCCGATGAAAATGTAACGCTAGTATACAAAGCACACACGCATATTTACACATTGTTGTGCATATAAATATATCTATATCAAACATAAATATGTAAGTTTTATTTACTCCTCCCCAGGAGTTAGGCACAAGGCCAGTTTTATCTTACTCCCACAAGTAAGATGTGACCCAAGATCGGGTCGAGAAAGTGGGGTTTGAAAAGCCAGCGCTCGAGAGGTGAGCACTCTGGCCATTTAAAAATTGCCTGGGCAGCCCCGTCGGCATTCCCCGGTAGGGGCGCCTCAGACAGTAAGCTATAAAGTTACTCCTCCCCAAAGAGGGGAGGCAAAGCCTGGGAGGGTGGACCTCCTAGAACTGCACAGAACAGGCGTGCAGTATCCATCAGAACAGATACTACACTTTGATCTTAGCCAAAAGGCCAAGAAGCCCAATATGTAAGTAAAATTCAAACTTATATATGCACAAATGTAATAAAACGGCTTCAGGTTGAGGTGTGGTTCTGTGCAGTTATCGGAAGTTATCCTCCCAGGTTTTACCTTCTCTCTTTGAGAAGGGGTTAGTTTATTGCTAATCGCCTGAGGCGCTCCTACCCGGGAATACTGACGGGGCTGCTCAGGCATTATTTTGTAGGCCAGAGTGATCTGCCTCTTGAGCGCTGGCTTTTCAAATCCCCACCTTCCGGCCCTGTGCCACATCTCCCTGCAGTGGGAGGGAGGTAAATACTTACTCCCTAAGAGGTGAAAGTTAGATAAATGATCGGTTTTAAATGTGGAAGGATAGCCAGCACCCCAAATAGGGGTAATCTGGATAGACCAAAAAGAAAAATTGCCCCAGTCGAGAAGGAGTGTCCGGAGTAAGTTCGAAAAATATCTACCATTGCTAACCAGCATTGCTCGGGATTGAATGAGGATCATTTTTTTTTTTCTTTAAAAAAATTTTTTTTTTTTAACTTAGTTAACCCCAAACAAGGCAGGCCGCCACTGTAGACGTAAGGGGTTACTGAGAAGAAAGAAAAGGGGAGAAGGTTAGGGGGTCAACCTAAACTGGGATCTGCGCAGCGAGATGTCTGTTCACATTAATTTAAAACTTCTGCATGTCAGTACTGTCGGGGAAACAGGAGGCAGGGAGGGAGTTCCAGAGGCCAGCAGCATGAGGAAAAGCTATTAGAGTAGAAAGCTCTCCGGCATCTGGGGACCTCCACAGTGAATGGATGGGATTTAGTTGATTGTCGAGTTGATCTAGTGAATTTACGTCGAGGGGGCACCAGAGTAGCCAATTCATCGGAGCATAATATATTAAAGTATTTGTAAAACAAGCACAAGGATGCAACAAGGATGCTAACTATGATCATAACACCATATCACTTTGCTTTGATTTAACTGCCCCACCCCCTTCTCTCGTTTTGCCCCCTAATATAATCGGAAGAAGCTTCAAAGTTGGAAAACTCCCTGAATTAGTGTCTTATACATATGGTGTAAATTTCATTAAAATCGGATAAACGTATTTGAAGTTTTAAGGAGGGTTCTGTCTCCAGGGGCCATCTAGAGGTGGGGGCGTGTAACTATTTGGCACATAGAGCGAAACATAGTGATTTGGGACCACTTCCATAGTCTTACCCGAAGAATTTTATACGCATGATATAAATTTCATCAAAAAAGGATATATTTGTAGTTTTAAAGGAGGTTTGACCCCCATAGCTCACTTAGGTTAGGAGGGCACTTAGAGATTTGGGACCACTTCCATTGTCTTCCCCAGAAAATTTTATACATATGATTTAAATTTCATCAAAATAGGATATATTTGTAGTTTTAAAGGAGGTTTGACCCCCATAGCTCACTTAGGTTATGGGGGCATTTAGAGATTCAGCCAACTTTGATTGTCTTCCCCAGAAAATTTTATACATATGATTTAAATTTCATCAAAATAGGATATTTTAAGTTTTAAAAGAGGTATGCCCTCATAACCCCTTCGGGGTCTATTTAAAGATTCGGGAACACATCATCATCATCATCATTATCATCATCATCATCATCTGTTACATACAGCTCCCCTCAAAGAGGAGGTCCAATGTCTCGCAAGTTACAACCAAATAAAATACACAGGTTGCTATCAGCTAAGGAGGAGCATCTAATCATATTAAAACTATATCTCTTTTTCATAATTTTCTCAGTACTAAGACTTATACTTGAATCTTCGGGCTATATAATCAAGGAGTTGGTCCCGGGCATCACCAGGGCCTCATCAGACTTCTGCATGCCACTGGGTTGATTCCATACCCCCTAAAGCTTTCAAATAAAGACCTTACCACCAGATTAAAACATTTTTTTTTTATGGAAGTCGCTCCAGAGAAAACATGGAACCTTTTGATGTAAGGAGCTAAAAAGAACGAAAGATGATTAACGCAAAGAAACGAGATGCCTATTGACCTTAGTATTGAAAAGACCAAGGCTATATGTTGGAGGAAAACAGTCTGCAGGTAAAGAGTTCAACAAACCTGCAGTTCTTGAAATGTCGTTCGGAGTTTGTGGACTCCAAATAGTAAATTAATTTTATTTTTTATTAAAATTCTACTCGCTTATTTTCCATAATTTTTGGTGTCCACTAATATTTTTATCTGATATAAAGCTCTTTCAACCCACTCCACCCTACTACACCAAAATCCATCTTTTTCAGCCCTTTTCTACGTCCTTTTCTGCCTACCCTATTTCCCAACCCTATCAAGTTTTAAAGCTCTTTCTACCCTCAACCCTCAAACACAAAACTGCGTCCGGTGGTGAGGCTCCAATTTAGGAGCTTTAGGGAGTATAGAGTCATTTCTTAGTTGCCATCACTTGCAGGTTTGCTCTAACGCAAAGTGGTAGTACCTGTCTGGTTTCTATCTATGGAATTTTTGGTGCTTATTTATATTGAGATTCAATCGAAATATGGCAGTTCAAAATCAAATAACAGAAAAACTTATAAGTATACTTACTTATCATTGTAAAATATTAGTGTATACCAAAAATTATGCAAAATAAGCGAGTAGAATTTTAATGAAAAATAAGATTCATTTACTATTCAGAGTCTATGAACTCCGAACGACAAGCCAGTGTGTCGTCTTTATTTTATAAGAAGGGAGATAATCTTCTACAACACACTGGCTTGATGCAATTATTGTTCGGAGTTTGTTTACTCCTTATAGTAAATTAATTTTATTTTTTATTAAAATTCTACTCGCTTATTTTCCATAATTGTTGGTGTCCACTAATATTTTTAACTGAAAAGTGAATTATTCATAAGTTGTCCTGGTATTTTATTTGGACCGCCATATTTCACTTGAGCGTCAATATAAATAAGCATCGACATTTTGTTTTTATGGAAGTCACCCCAGACATGACTTGAACCAATTCATGTGAGGAGCTACGAAAAACAGAAGATGATTAACACAAAAACAAGAGATGTCTATTGACCTTCGTTTTGAAAGACCAAGGTTATAGGTAGGAGGGAAAAAACAAGCAGCCGGGGAAAAAGTTCCATAAGCCTGCAGTTTTGGGAAAGAAGCTACTGGAATAGGAAACTGTATTATAACGAGGTATCTGAACAGCAAATTGATGAAGACAATTAGACCAACGAGTCAAACGAGCTGGAACAAAGGAAGCAGCAAATAGATCAGAGAATTCTGAAGAACACATGCCATAATGGTATTTATAGAAAAGACAAGCAACATCACGTCTGTGAGAGAGAGGATGCAGAAAAGAAGAAAGGGTGGGGCCAACCACATCACAGATACGCTTTGGAACCTTATCAAGAATACTCAAATGTAACAGAGATTCACCAGACCAAATATGACAACAGACCAAATATGACAACATATCAAATATGACAACAGACCAAATATGACAACAGACCAAATATGACACCAGACCAAATATGACAACAGACCAAATATGACAACAGACCAAATATAACAACAGACCAAATATGACAACAGACCAAATATGACAACAGACCAAATATGACAACAGACCAAATATAACAACAGACCAAATATGACAACAGACCAAATATGACAACAGACCAAATATGACAACAGACCAAATATGACAACAGACCAAATATGACACCAGACCAAATATGACAACAGACCAAATATGACACCAGACCAAATATGACAACAGACCAAATATGACAACAGACCAAATATGACAACAGACCAAATATAACAACAGACCAAATATGACAACAGACCAAATATAACAACAGACCAAATATGACAACAGACCAAATATGACAACAGACCAAATATGACAACAGACCAAATAAAACAACAGATCAAATATGACAACAGACCAAATATGACAACAGACCAAATATGACAACAGACCAAATATGACAACAGACCAAATACATGGTTTGATAGTAGATTTATAGAGATAAAGAAAAGCCTCAGATGTTTGGAATGATCGAAAGAACTGACTTTACAAGAAGCAGAAAGAGCAATGGATCTAATGCACACGAGAATCTATCGTTTCAAAGACTATCTGTTTATAAATTAATGTATAAACAAACCATAGGAAATGTATAGTTCAAACCCTAACCCTAACCCTAACCATAGGAAATGTATAGTTCTAACCCTAACCCTAACCCTAACCCTAACCATAGGAAATGTATAGTTCTAACCCTAACCCTAACCCTAACCCTAACCATAGGAAATGTATAGTTCTAACCCTAACCCTAACCCTAACCATAGGAAATGTATAGTTCTAACCCTAACCCTAACCCTAACCATAGGAAATGTATAGTTCTAACCCTAACCCTAACCCTAACCCTAACCATAGGAAATGTATAGTTCTAACCCTAACCCTAACCCTAACCCTAACCATAGGAAATGTATAGTTCTAACCCTAACCCTAACCCTAACCATAGGAAATGTATAGTTCTAACCCTAACCCTAACCCTAACCATAGGAAGTGTATAGTTCTAACCCTAACCCTAACCCAATAAACAAACAAATACTCTTGAAAAATGAGGCAATTAGCTAGTGTTGGGTAGTGGTGGAGATCTACCCTCTCCAAATGCTATGCTTTGTTTTTATCAGGACATCTAATCAACCTGATTATAGGTTTAGAAATTGTTTTATCTTCAAACAAATTGTGTCAGTTGGATTGAAAACTTGTTTACTCCTGTTTTCATTTTAACACTGACCCCTAATCACCTCGTCACCTGGAGTGCTACTCTTCGTAAGGTAACAGAAAAATGTTCTTGATTTTTGCCCACACATTCAAAATTAGGTCAACGGATTTATGGGTTTGTGGCATTTTTTAGGGTTGTTTGTCTATTCCTATATATCTACACCTATATAGCTTTCTATTAATCTCAGACTATTTTTTTTATCAAACTCGCTCTAGACAAGGGATGAAGCCACTGGATGTAAGGAGCTGAAATGAACGAAAGATGATTAACACAAAAACAAGAGATGTCTCTTGACCTTCATCTTGAAAGACCAAGGTTATAGGGAGGAGGAAAAAAAAGCAGCAGGAAAAAGTTCCATAAGCCTGCAGTTTTGGGAAAGAAGCTACTGGAATAGGAAACTGTATTATAACGAAGTATCTGAACAGCAAATTGATGAAGACAATTAGACCAACGAGTCAAACGAGCTGGAACAAAGGAAGCAGCGAATAGATCAGAGAATTCTGAAGAACACATGCGATGAAAGCACTTTAATGTTATACCCAGGACGATACTAGAAAATGTTTGTATTTGAAATGAACAGAAAATCTGGAGATCTAGAAATTGAAGTAAAAACTGCAAGATTTAATTTAATTTATATTAGAAAATGTTTGTATTTGAAATGAACAGAAAATCTGGAGATCTGGAAATTGAAGTAAAAACTGTAAGATTTAATTTAATTTATATTAGAAAATGTTTGTATTTGAAATGAACAGAAAATCTGGAGATCTGGAAATTGAAGTAAAAACTGCAAGATTTAATTTAATTTATATTAGAAAATGTTTGTATTTGAAATGAACAGAAAATCTGGAAGTCTGGAAATTGAAGTAAAAATTGCAAGATTTAATTTAATTTATATTAGAAAATGTTTGTATTTGAAATGAACAGAAAATCTGGAGATCTGGAAATTGAAGTAAAAACTGCAAGATTTAATTTAATTTATATTAGAAAATGTTTGTATTTGAAATGAACAGAAAATCTGGAGATCTGGAAATTGAAATAAAAACTGCAAGATTTAATTTAATTCATATTAGAAAATGTTTGTATTTGAAATGAACAGAAAATCTGGAGATCTGGAAATTGAAGTAAAAACTGCAAGATTTAATTTAATTTATATTAGAAAATGTTTGTATTTGAAATGAACAGAAAATCTGGAGATCTGGAAATTGAAGTAAAAACTGCAAGATTTAATTTAATTTATATTAGAAAATGTTTGTATTTGAAATGAACAGAAAATCTGGAGATCTGGAAATTGAAGTAAAAACTGCAAGATTTGATTTAATTTATATTAGAAAATGTTTGTATTTGAAATGAACAGAAAATCTGGAGATCTGGAAATTGAAATAAAAACTGCAAGATTTAATTTAATTTATATTAGAAAATGTTTGTATTTGAAATGAACAGAAAATCTGGAGATCTGGAAATTGAAGTAAAAATTGCAAGATTTAATTTAATTTATATTAGAAAATGTTTGTATTTGAAATGAACAGAAAATCTGGAGATCTGGAAATTGAAGTAAAAACTGCAAGATTTAATTTAATTTATATTAGAAAATGTTTGTATTTGAAATGAACAGAAAATCTGGAGATCTGGAAATTGAAGTAAAAACTGCAAGATTTGATTTAATTTATATTAGAAAATGTTTGTATTTGAAATGAACAGAAAATCTGGAGATCTGGAAATTGAAGTAAAAACTGCAAGATTTGATTTAATTTATATTAGAAAATGTTTGTATTTGAAATGAACAGAGAATCTGGAGATCTGGAAATTGAAGTAAAAACTGCAAGATTTAATTTAATTTATATTAGAAAATGTTTGTATTTGAAATGAACAGAGAATCTGGAGATCTGGAAATTGAAGTAAAAACTGCAAGATTTGATTTAATTTATATTAGAAAATGTTTGTATTTGAAATGAACAGAAAATCTGGAGATCTGGAAATTGAAGTAAAAACTGCGAGATTTAGTATAAGAATTGGCAGATTCTGCTTCTAAATATCTTTGACATACTCCAATGCTTTGAAACCGGTTTTCTTTTCTTCTCAATTCTGGTCATAAATCGTATGACACTTGAGATAAGATTTTAACCCTTTAATTGTTAATGCATTGCTTTTACGACTGAGTCAATCCCTCCGAATAAAATGATTTTATTTTTATAAGAGGGTCTTAAATTTAGCAGAGCCAAGAAGGAACAGAACGGAAAATGATGTAACAATCTAGTCTCAGGTGTGAAATCCAAACATGTTGGAATTTTTAAAAGCGAAAAGACAAAAATTGAAACAAAAATGTTTTTTGTTTGACTTTCATTAATAGCATCACAATTGCTTTTTATTTCCTTAATGATTGATAATTTTATAAAAATAAAAGAATTTTTCGGCAGAAATTGTCCTTTATTGTTTTAAATCTTTTTTTTTTGCCAAGGGTATCATTAAAATAAATTCAATGAGAAGGAGGTAACCATTTATTTGGCAAGAGAATTCTCTTTAAATGCAATGAATGGAAATTTATGTCACCGATTTCGTAATTCTAGAAATTTCGATCATTTCTTTTGTTGCGGCCACAAGTGTTTCATTCCCTTGTTTCTGGTTCATTACCATTATTTGTTTTGGCAATATTCCGCTTTTTCACCACAGATGGAATAAAAGAGGATTCTTTATTTGAAATTCCATGCGAGAAATCCAAAAGAGTCAGTTAAAAAATTCAAAGAGAAAATTCTTCAATTTTGAAACCGTTCTTTTTGTTTTGTTTTTGCCACTGTCACTATTTACATCCCAGAAAAGGAAAAGAATTCTTCAGATTAATCCATGGAATCCGTATTTGAAAAAATACAAATTCTATTTGAAACTTAACTGTGACAGACCACGATACTGAATAATGGACGTACACAGCCTCTTATAAAGATGCATGAAAGCCCCTCTACGAAAATACACCCAACTCACCTGACTAGCAACAAAATCCCACCCCTTTCACTGTAGAGGTTCCTAGATGCCGGAAGATATTCTACTCTGATAGCTTGCCTTTGGAATTCCTGTCCTGCTACTTGTTTCCCTCACCATACAAACATGCAGAAATTTTAATATAATTTTTACTGATCGGTCAAGGCTAAAAGCCACTTGCTGGGACTGACCTTCACTTCAGACCTGAAATGGAAGACTTACATCAAATCTGTTGACAAGGTCACTGGAAAAATGGTTGGATCATTCTACTGCTCCCAAAAGTATCACATTCCTGACGCAATCCTCTACCTGTATAAGAGCCAGAGACGTCCTAAGATAGAGTACTGTTGCCGCATCTGGGGAGGTGCCGCTCAGAGCTCCTTTCCTGCCTTGGCAGAGTACAAAACCGACTTTGAAATTTACTGGGCGATGTCCTATTCTTTTCGTTCCTACTACCTGTTTCTCACAGAAGAGAAGTTGCTAGTCTTTCTCTACTCTATCGCTATTTTCATGGCAGGTGCGCGACTGAACTTCAATCTATGTCCCCCTCTCACCGTAAAACAGTTACAACAAAAACTCGTCTAGCTACAACTAATGTCAATAATTTCCCTTGCTTCCTCCGGAACTTCCATGAGCAAAGTTTTTTTCCTAGAATTGCCCGTCTGTGGAACACAGTACCACAGGGCTACTTCTCGGCTGACTACAACATTACCGTTTTGAAGTCAAATGTAAACAATTTCTTGTTGAGCCGTCCTCTTTAATAATTAATTACTGACCATCATTACTAATCTCCTTAATGTTTCACCGTCAACACAATAAATTTTATCCTCGAGTAGTCTTTGGGTCTTGATAAGCAGTTACTCGTTAGTAAAAAAAAAGGATTACTGAGAGGAATAGACTGTTAGTTGAATGATGAAGAATATTATGAGATGATTGAAACTGATGGATGGAATGAACAAAATTTGCTTAAGTATGGGGACAGTTTATGACAAGTATTTGTTGACATTAGATTTGGAGACGACCATGCTGTAGTCTGCAGGGAAACAATCCTGTGGTAACGTGTTTCACAGATAGAAAGTTATTTAAAAGAAACTCTGTTCATGGAAATCCCGTTTGATTTGATGTTCGGCATACGGAGGAAGAACGGGAAGTTTTTTGCAATTGTGTTAAGAAGACGAGTTCTTGCTGTGAATGTCTTATATGAGGAGGAACCAAAGATTGGAGCTGAGTTGAGCATCTTCCATGGAAATAATGATAGAGTAGAGAAAAACTAGCAACATCCCTATTTACTTGCCTCCTCGTGAGGGCAGAGTTAGACACAAAGTCGGTTTTTAATGTGGGGAAAAACCAGGTCCCCAAAAAGGGGCTCTCTGGATCGGGACAAAGATAAAAATGTCCTCAGTCAGAAGAATTTCTCCTTCACCCACCGAGGAGGACAGAAAAGATTAAATGTAGTATCAGAACAGATACTACACTCTACTCCTAACAACGTTTATTATGTGAGAAAGTGGCTGCAGTGAACAAAAGAGATCATACGCCACTAGATATAAAAATCTATTTTGAATTCTGAAATTGCATTTTCACTGCTAACGCGCTGATTGAAACCTAACCCTAACCCTAATGCACTGATTGAAACCTAACCCTAACCCTAACGCACTGATTGAAACCTAACCCTAACCCTAACGCGCTGATTGAAACCTAACCCTAACCCTAACGCACTGATTGAATGTGCACATTTTATTTCTATGGTCAGTAGCATTCCAGCTTGAAATTGCATTTTCACAACTAAATGTGCTGATTTAATGGACGTATCCTAAGAATATTTTTTTCTGTTTCTCTTTTCTGTGATTCTTTAAAATACATGTCTGTTCATTTACAATGATTTGATCAATGTCTTTAATTTAACCGGACTTTTATTGTCTCCGTTTTCCAAGCATTTGTTCAATCCATTCTAAAAATGGAAGAGTCAACCCTCATTCAGGAAAGAAAAAGGAATGATAAAAGTGGGAGGAAGGGTGGGGGGGGGGCGTTCAATACATAATACACACGAAAAAAGTTTTGAAATACAAAAAATGGCTTCCCATCTAAGATGTGGAATTTTTCATTTTTTATATTCAGAAGCATACAGCATGATGATGATGATGATGAAGCACAGCATCTTTTTTTTTTACTCAAAATGATACCCGTGAAAGAGGGGAAAATTATGCACCCTTAAAAAGGGTCTGTGTCTTATGAAGGGTCTGCCGAAGGAAAAGAAAAATAATAATACATCCTAGATACTTTTCTCTTCTGTCACGGGCATAGTGGTAGGAGTGGGGAAGTCTCTCTCTCTCTCACACACACACACCCCCACACACACATTGGGGGTACAGTCATTCCCTACTCCCACTACGGTGCCAGTGACAGAAGGAAAATGTGCAACCTATAATTAACGTCAAAACTTGTGAACCTGAGCATGTGGAGAGATACGAAATTTACCTACTGATTCCGCCATAAAACAAAGGGAGTTAATCCAGACCATAAAGAGAAGCAATTCATTTTTATAAATTACTAGCTGTAACGACCCGGCGTTGTCCCGGAAACTTTTTACTTTCATTTTTATTCACCTTCTTTTTTTTTTTTTAAAAGAGAGGAACATTACGTAATTCTAAAAAGGGGCCATGTCCTATGGACGGTTTGCTGATGGAAAAAAATTATAATAAATCTTAGATATTTATATCCTTTTTAGTGTAACTTGAATCATGGTATGCCCCCCCCCCCCCGCTATGAATAAAAAAAGTCTGACTTCAATAAAAGCTGTGTCTTTTTTTTAATGACTGGCTGTGAGATTTTGGATTCGTGAGCAAGAGTCGGTTCACTCTTTTTTTTTTACTAAAGAGTCAGCACTTATCAAGGCTCAAAGGCCACTCGAGGATAAGGGTTAATGAGTTTGTCAGGTGGACGGCGATACAACACCGTGAGGGTTGGTAATGATGGTTGAAACTGGGGAGAATTTGATTAACGGCTCAACAAGAATTTGCTAACATTGGACTTGAAAACGACCATGCTGTAGTCAGCTGGAAAGCAGCCCCGTGGTATTGTGTTCCACAGACAAGTAGTTCTTGGAAAGAAACGTTGCTCATGGAAGTTGCGTTTAATCTTAGGTAAACAGAGGAAGAAAGGCAAATAATTTACAGTGGTTGTAGCTAGACGAGTTTTATTGTGAATGTTTTACAGGGGGGGGGGCTGTAAAACATTCACCATGAAAATACTTTTAGTTCAAATTGCACGATATCAAATGATGACTTCTTTATTTTTGTATTTTTTGTTCATAAAGAACAGATATACCATTTCTGTAAATAACATTTCTATTTGACACGAGGGCAACGCCGGCTGTATCAGTTTTATATAATCACACACATATCTATATGTCTTGAATGGTTATTTAAATTTTGATCAGAATTCGTTAAAGTATTTTGATTCTAGGGAAGTGTGTAACATTTATTGGTAAGTTTACAAGGTATTTGATCTTCGTCTTAAAGAGGACGGAGAAAATCACAAACAAACGCATGAACTACCCAATAGTTCTCTTCATAAGTCCAATTATATATTACAGACATGCAATATACATACAATTCGTTTCACTTTTATGAATGATCTTAAGATTTTAGAGAGTAATCATGTAAATACACACTTTTTTTACTAAGGAGTCACCGCTTATCAAGGCTCAAAGGCCACTCGAGGATAAGGGTTAATGAGTTTGTCCGGTGAACGGTGAGACAACACCGTGATGATTTGTAATGATGCGTGAAGCTGAGCAGAACTTGATTAGTCAGCTGGGAAGCAGCTCTGCGGTATTGTGTTCCACAGACGATACACAGAGGGAGAAAGGGAAATCATTGACACTGGTTTTAGTTAGACAAGTTTTTGTTGTGAGCGTTCTATTATAATTATGAACTTGTGCTTGTCCGTTCACTGACTGTGGTCGTGGTTTTTGTTTGAATTCGGTAGTACTTGATTGCGGCTGTTGTGTCAATTATGTGGTCTTGGTAAGCAAGGGAAGTTTTTTCCAAATATAATCCCAATTCTGAGTTTGCAACAAGTAATAATTTAATTTCTTCATATATTATGTAGTACTTGATTGCGGCTGTTGTGTCAATTATGTGGTCTTGGTCAGCAAGGGAAGTTTTCTCCAAATGGAATCACAATTCTGAGTTTGCAACAAGTAATAATTTAATTTCTTCATATATTATGTAGTACTTGATTGCGGCTGTTGTGTCAATTATGTGGTCTTGGTCAGCAAGGGAAGTTTTCTCCAAATGGAATCACAATTCTGAGTTTGCAACAAGTAACAATTTAATTTCTTCATATATTATGTAGAACTTTGAGGGAAAAAAATGTTAAAAACAAGTCTTTGCTAATGTTATGTAAATGTCTTTCTCATTCTGTACCTTAAGTTTGTCATTCATTCAATCCTTGAAAATCACGTATCTCATTTATTGGATGTTTATCTATTTATTTTATTTTATTTCATTTTATTTTATTTTTTATCGATGATGCATGTATTTTGTCAAGGTTTCTTTAGGTTTTAAAATATTTAGAAATCGCTTTAAAAGAATGCACGAATTATTGTACATTTAACAGAAAATATTTTTCATATTTTGCTACTTGTTTTGAAAACTTTTTATTTGATTAAAGCTTGTAGTATAACGACAGTACATTTTTACTGAAAAATAATGATTAATAAAATTAATTTTAAATCAAATAATTTTACATCTGATCGATATTTATGCCAGTTATCTTGTTTCCTTCGTTCGACAATATGCATGGTTATTAGGTTTTCACTGTAGAGGAGTGGTACCTTTCCGAAATTGTACTTGATTTATCGACCAATGAAAGACTTGTTATAAGACCAACCGGACTGCCTCTCGACAACCAAAAACCACAGCCGCTAGCCAGGCCAGGCTCAAATCTCTATCTGCCTGATTATCTCATTCGTCTTGGCTTATGTAGACATCATTTTTCAGATGGGGGTTGACCACCCAGCGAGTTCCACTTGAACCTAATCAGCTGTCAGTATTAGGATATAAAAAAAACTAACTGCCAGGGAGATCTATAAAGTTAAATGGACATAAATTCCACTGAATATCAAGGGGTTGCTTTCTCAGCATGCAGCCTTCTTTCTGAGAAGCATTTCCCCAAGTGGAAAACCTCAAGTCTGGGTGGCCCAAATATTTTTCTTCACCACATTCACACACGCACTCATACTAAACATATCTACACAATTAAAAAGTTGGATTACTAACACATTCATTTTTATTGATTTACATCTGGGACTTTTGAGATTCAGCTTGTGTTTCTGGATTTTTTTTTTTTGACTCCGTTTTGCCCATTGGATTTTTAAATGCGCAATCCAGTTTTATTTACTGAACTACTCTTTTCACTGTGGAGTGTGCAGCACATTTATAGAATTGGGTATCAGAGGATATAAATATTCAAAACAGTGCAACACATGCGCACGTGGGGCAGCGCAACCTTTCCTGCCTTGACAGCGTACAAAACCGACTTCTAAATCTAGTGAGGGATTTCTTCTTCTCGTCCCTACAGCCTCTTTCTCACAGAAGAGAAGTTGCTAGTCTTTCTCTACTCTATCGCTATTTTCATGGAAGGTGCTCGACTGAGCTTCAATCCATGCCCCCCCCCTGTAAAACATTCACAGCAAAAATTCATCTAGCTACAACCACTGCCAACTGTTTTTTCTCTCTCTCTACCTAAAACTAAACGAAACTTGCATGAGCAAAGTTTCTTTCCTGAGAACTGCCCGTCTGTGGAACACAATACCGTGGGGCTGTTTCCCAGCTGACTACAACATTGTCGTTTTCAAGTCCAATGTAAACAAATTCTTGTTGAGCCGTCCTCTTTAAATAATCAAATTCTGCCCAATCATCACCATCATTACCAATCATCACGGTGTTGTCTCACCGTCCACCTAGCACTCATTTGACCCTTATCCTCAAGTGGCCTTTGAGCCTTGATAAGTGGTGATACTTTAGTAAAAAAAAAAGGTTGAAGTGTTAATCCTTACTACAGGTAATAATAACTAAGAATAACTTAATAATTAATTAACATTTCAAACCGATCATGACTGACGGAATGAGAACAATCTACCCCGTGGATAAAATAAATGGTTTATCCTATTGGATAAACCGCTACAAAAGCATGTATGTCTTGGATTGCAATGAAAGCTTGGCCGGCCAAGGAAAACTTGGAAGAAAGTCATTCAACAAATCTGTACACAGTGGAATTTGGAGACAGTTATTTTGACTTTATTAGTTAATATATATTAGTTAATATATTCTATATAAAGGGTGGGCCAAAATAAGGGTCCTATCTTTAAATTTGAATAACTTGAATTTGAATAACTTCCACAAAATAAAAGTTAAACTCACCAAACTTTATGTGTGTGTAGACTGACCCTTCCGAGATTTTTTGAAATAAACAAAACAAATTTTAGCCGAAAAACACTTCTTAAAACTTACAAAAACTAAAGTATTGTTTTTTACACTGTTTTGAGTTTTTTAAGCAAAAATAATGTTTTCTAAATGAGGGTACGTTCCTTAGGGCTAATACGGCTCATGCTTATTCTAAAAAAAAAAAATTTTTAAATCAATAAATAAAAAAGTTATGAATTTTTAAAAATAGGACCCTTATTTTTGCCCACCCTGTATTATATATTTTAGTTATTTATTAGTTTATTTATTATTATATTATTATTAAAATATATTATTATAATATTATTATATTATTATAATATTATTATTATATTATTATATATTATTATTATTATTATTATTATAATTATACTTATTATTATATTATTATATTATTATAGATTTTAGTTATTTATTAGTTATTTATTAGTTATATATATTAGTTAATATATTCTTATTAGTTAATATATTTTATCAGTTAATTTGGAATCAGTTATTTTGACTGAACCTGCCTGAAGGGAGAGAGAGAGAGAGAGAGAGAGAGAGAGAGAGAGGGGGGGAGAGAGGGGGAGAGATTCTGCTAAATATGAAAAAAAAAGTCTGACCCTTGGACAACAAAAAGTTAATAGAAGAAAGAAGAAACTCTGTTTGAAAGTCTGTGTAGGTGCCGAAGGTCGGGATAAAGATTCCCACATTCAAAAAGTTGCACCTGAAGAAGGTTGAACGTTAAATCGGCTGAAACATTATAAAAATAACAACCAAGTTGAGGATAGTAGTTCGAATAGTACAAAAGTAAAACAATTCATTTAAGGATGTGGTAAAAAAAACTATGGTACTTGTACAATTTGTGGCCCATGCTAAAACCGATTTTCGTCAGCATCTTCCGGCTGTTTACTTAAACAGCCAGAAGATGACGAACCGCTTAGCCAATCAGATTGTGAAGTGAGTAAATAGTAACATTCTTCTGTGCCAACAGGAAATCTGTAAAATTTTGGAAAATGAAAAAAAAAATTTCTCGGTAACCCTTATCCTAACCGTAAAAAATGTAAAAAAACTTTGTTTTTTTCACTCTAACCCTAAACTCTAACCCTAAAAAGAATGTAAGAAACTGTTTTATCTCCTAACCCTAACCTAACCCTAACCCTAACCCTAACCTAGTCTGTTTGGATCAAAAACTGTACTAGTACAAAAAATTTGAAATTTATTGAAACAAAAAAATTATAACTAAACAAATCTTAATTTCTCAAAGAAACAAATTTTCTTGTAAAAAAAAAATATAACAGTTGTTTGATTATATTTTCTTTCTCCAAAAAATAAATATTTTTTTCATAAAATTTAACATAGTGACTGTTTTTTCTTGTTTTAAATGCTGTTTCATTATTTTTTCTTTCTCCAAAAAATAAATATTTTTTTCATAAAATTTAACATACAGTGACTGTTTTTTCTTGTTTTAAATGTTGTTTCATTATTTTTTCTTTCTCCAAAAAATAAATATTTTTTTCATAAAATTTAACATACGGTGACTGTTTTTTTCTTGTTTTAAATGTTGTTTCATTATTTTTTTCCTGTTCGATAGCGTCGCCTCATTTGGCATGTTCCGGCTGTTTATGTAAACGTGAGAACAGAAATAGCAGCCCTTATAGAAACCCAAAAACATCCACTCAAAAGTTCCATAAAAATTCCCATAATCAATCAACATGCTACATCACAAGTACAGCCAGAACCACATCACCATTCACCCGTTTATCCAGCCAACCATAGATCCTCTTTATCACCAGGTTTTCTTTTGTCAAGTGGCTCCTCGACAGGTTTCCCTACTACCATCAGCTGTCTATTTACAACCACCAGGTAGCCCCTCACTGAACCCCAGTTCTTCCTCACCACCATCACTGAGACCACCGTCCAAACCTTATGAACCACCAGCATTACCTCTGAAATTACCGGAGCCAGTTAATGAACAGTTGGCCCTGGAAGAAGAAATTGGCAACACCATTGAGGATGCTCAGATGATGAGCATAGAGGAAATACCTCAAATCCAAGCCTCAAGAGCTACCAAGGCAGTAATAAAAAGAACAAACATCGCTCTCCAAAGACTTGTGCAAGCCAACACATCTCTCACAGAGCTGAACCAAGTTGTATGCTGCAGGACTCTACATGGTTAGGAAACCACTCCCTCAATTGCAAAAGCAATGGAAGTCCTGAGTGCCAAACACACCACCACGTTGGAAAATGAAGCTTCAAAAGCAACATAACCTATGCAGAAAGGAATTGTCTCAAATCAAACACTTACTTGCATCCCCTACAGTACAGGGGCGGCTAAAAACATAATCTCAGTTCAAAATATAAGACAAATATAGACGAAATAAAAAAACGTTGTGAAGGAGCTGGAAGGCAAGATTCAGCACTTGCCTAAAGAATACAAACAAAAGACAATAAGAACAGGGCGAAAGTAGGTAACAAACAGTTAAAAAAAATGGGGGACTGTTCTGGAAAAGCCACCCGAAAAGCAAGAGCTAGAAGACTACAGGAGGCCTCTGTTTGAGAATGAGGGACCATGCAATCAAGAAGCACAGTGGATCTTGGATAGAGCTCAAACTAATGAAAACAAGAATGAAATGCCATAGTCACGAATAATGCCTGGAATGGTAAAAAGAAAGTTGGCTCGATTGTAGAATCACAAAAACTTGGCATAGACAACCTACTCAATTTCTGGCTGAAGAAACTAACAGCACTTCATAGTTACTATAGTGGCTGCTTCATCAGACTGTGGAGGAGTGAAAAGGCCACACCAGCATGGATAGAAATAGGGGATACAACCCTTATTACCAAAACAAGTGAAACACAATGCCTTAAAAATTACAGACCAATCTGCTGCCTCACTGCCACCTAAAAACTCTTCACTGGCCTGGTTTCAGACAGCATCTATGAACAACTCTCGTCTGGAGCGTACTTCGAAAAAGAACAAGCAGGATGCAGGAGGTAGTGTTTTGGCATGAAGGACCAGTTGTTGATGAACAAGACAATCCTTAAAGACTGTAAGGAGAGGCAGAAAAGCCTAAGCATGGCATGGATAGATTATCAAAACGCATATGATACCGTGGTTCTTGGCCTTTTGACTAAGATCAAAGTGTAGTATCTGTTCCGATAGATACTGCACTCCATGGACTGGTGTTGTCTTGGCCTTCGGGGCTTGATTTACGCCAGTCTATGGGTCTGTCCTGTGCAGTTCTAGGAGGTCCACCCTCCCAGGCTTTGCCTCCCGTCTTTGGGGAGGAGTAAGTTTATTGCTTACTGCCTGAGGCGCCCATACCGGGGAATGCCGACGGGGCTGTCCAGGCAATTTTTAGTGGCCAGAGTGCTCACCTTCTCGGGCGCTGTTTTTTAAAACCCCACTTTCCCGACCCGAGCTTGGGTCACATCTTACTTGTGGGAGTAAGATAAAACTGGCCTTGTTCCTAACTCCTGTAGTGGAGTAAATAAAATGATACCGTGGTTCTTGGCCTTTTGGCTAAGATCAAAGTGTAGTATCTGTTCCGATGGATACTGCACTCTATAGACCGGTGTCGTCTTGTCCTTCGGGGCTTGATTCTTGCTTTTCAAACCCCACTTTCCTGACCGACTTTAGGTCACATCTTACTTGTAGGAGTAAGATAAAAACTGGCCTAGTGCCTAACGCCTGGAGAAGAGTAAATCAATACTACTGTGCCTTGAATTATGCAAGATTCATCCGGTAATCAAGAAAACCATATCTGTCAAGATCTGAAGAGGAACCTTTTAAAGAGACAGCTTATCTCCTTTACTCTTCTGCTAAGTAAGCTACTGAATAAATGGCAGAGTGCCTAAAACCTAAGCCAGAGCTGACATGAAGAGATGAACAAAAGAGTTAACCACCTGCTCTTCATGAATTACCTCAATCTGTATGCCAGCTCAGGCACTGACTTAAGTCAAATCTTACAGGTTATACATACCTTCTCCAAAAATAACGAAATGAAGTTTGACCTGGACAAATGTGCCAAGTACTCCTTCAGAACTGGACAGAAGATCCATGCAGAAAATATGCAGCTTGATGAAGAGACTGACATCAAAGACCTAGAAAAGCAGGAACAATACAAATACCTTGGCATTGAAGAAAACGATTCAATTCAACATGCCACGATGAGAGAAATAATTAGCAGAGAATATGTATGCCGTGTAAGAAAAATTTGTAAAACATAGCTTACAAACAAAAACAAAGTAACTGCCATTAACCAACTTGCCATGCCAATGATAACATTATTGCATTATGACTGGCCACAAAAGGAAATTAACAGGCTAGACACTAAAACTAGAAAAACGTTTACACTCTACAGAGTAATGTACAGAAACCAGTGTCTACCAAGGTTGTATCTGCTCAGAGAAGCAGGAATCATGTGTCTGTAAGAGTTAACCGTAAACAACGAACCAATATTGTGAGCACTGGCCAATATCTGATGAGCTCCCAGAATCTAAACTTTATCAACATCAACATCAAGAAACAAGAGCCTCTATCACAAAACTGGCCAAGCATTTTGAATAAGACTGTCTTACAAATAAGACAGAAACATCAAACAAGCCTGCCATGGAAATAGCCCAGAAGAGCTACCAGAAATACACCAAGACCTTCAATTGCAGAAAACTGGAAGAATGGGTCAACCAAAAATGAGCCAAACATTTTCTAGATGCACTATCCAAGCAATATATAAATAGGAAAGGCTTTATAGACTTACTCAAAAGAAGATCAAAGTGTAGTATCTGTTCTGATGGATACTTCACCCCATAGACTGGTATTGTCTTGGCCTTCGGGCTTGATTTACGTCGGTCTATGGGTCTGTCCTGTGCAGTTTTAGGAGGTCCACCCTCCCAGGTTTCGCCTCCCCTCTTTGGGGAGGAGTAAGTTTATTGCTTACTGTCTGAGGCGCCCCTACCGGGGAATGCCGACGGGGCTGCCCAGGCAATTTTTAAACCTCACTTTCCCGACCCGACCTTGGGTCACATCTTACTTGTGGGAGTAAGATAAAAACTGGCCTTGTGCCTAACTCCTGGAGAGGAGTAAATCAATACTCAAAAGAAGATCACTCCATTATGATCAGAAGAGGCTGATAATGGCTGTCCAAGATCATGGCTTGATGCTTTTTAAGAAGATGAGTGGTCGCAGCAACGACAAGTGCAGGTTTTGCCACACAGAAGTAAGGTTAGGGTTAGCCATCTAACGTCCGGTTGAAAGGTTCTACTGGGGAACGGCTACTGTAAAATGTGGCACAATGGGGTGTGTATATATCTTCACTGGATCATCTGTAAAAAATGTAACTGTAGCATCAAGTCCTGGGAACATATACCAGAAATAACAGTTGGAAATAAGTCATACAACATCCGCTATGACTATGCAATCCCTGCAGCTACATACCTAGAAAACGGAGCTGTTAAACCTGACAGTGACATCGGAACAAGAGGGAGAAAGTAGCAACCCTAGTTGAAGTCAGAGCTGAAAGGGAGAAGATAACTAAATACCAAGGTCTTATGTTTCGACATGAAAAGAAACTGGGATTTTAGGCAGATCTGCATAATTCCAGTAATCATAGGAGCAACCAGGCTCATGAAAAAGAATTTCAACAAAACCTATTGGCGAATATACCCGGTGAACCAAGTGCAAGAGAGATCCAAAAAATTGCGCTTAAAGGGACAGTTAGAATCCTAAAAAGATCTCTCGATTGGAGAGAGAAAAGAGAAGTCGTTCCTCATTGCTCTCCGGGACCTCTACACTGACCGACTGTGATTCTCAAAGGGGCTGAAGTAGTTCTACAGGGGACAGATGAAATCAATGCACCCTGCAAACTAATTGGTCAGTATCTGACCAAATTGCATAACAGGGACATTTCTCCGAGAGAGAAAATAAGTCATTATTTATGACTGCTACAAGTCTTCAGCTCTTAAGGAGTTTCCGATCACATTATCATCTTCTGAAGAATTCAGACTATTTGGAAAATGTATGGCAGTTGAGGTTTTGCTCCCAGAAAAAAATCCAGAGAAATTCTTATTATTTTCATTAATTTGATAAACTATTTTCGAATATTTGAATCTTTAGCATTCTATTATAAATGTATAGAGGTAAACAAAATTCTTTCTTGACCTCCAAGGTCAGCATGGTTGGACTTTTATATATTTGACCCCTGATCTCTCGTTGGCCTTAATCTTGGTTCATTGACCTTCGCTTCAAATGGACAAGTTATTGGCTATCTCGTGCGACGACGGCTTGTCAATCAACGTAACACAAGACTGACTTCTCTACGTGCATCACCGATGCACATCCATTCACAGAGAAATAAGATTAATGTCAGTGAGTGCAATCGATGGATCTTACGTCTTGTAGTCCATCCACTGGCAAGGTGCCAAGCACTCCCATCCCTATTGTTAATGTGATGATTGAGAATCGTTTATTACGTGGAAATGAATTGTCAGATGTCATTTTACGCAAATGATTTGAACAAAAAAAATCATTTGGCAGTTGCAAGATCAGATAATTTATTAAATGCGCTCATGCACCTCTCTAAGAAGCTCTGTCCATCAGGTAGAGAATACTTAACCCAGGTCTGTACACACAACAAACAAGTATGTAAATTAGATGGCAAACAGTATCTTTACTTCTATATTATTCATAAGGATGATATAGAAGTGATGAGACTTATCATTTTTAGTTATGCAAGATGAATAGGGACGGGTAATGAAAGTGTAATTTATTTATTTTGTTTTTTACCAAAATATTTTACGAATATCATAAAAGATATTATCCAAAAAAAGGGAAGGAGAATAAATAGCAGTAGTGAGTCTGTCTGACTAAATCGGCTTCATTGATTCAATAGACTATATATATATATATATATATATATATATATATATATATATATATATATGAGAAAGGAAGGATGATAGTAATCCGACATAATGGGAAATGAAAAAGGAAAAATCAAAATATGTTTTTTTATGTATTCATCAACGTTTCGTCTTTATTTGTAAGACTTCCTCAGGATGATAATTTTAAGAAAAATGTCATGCAAGTACATAGAAATATTGGGTTGACATGACTGCCTGCCACAGACTTCTCTCTGCTCGGACCTTGGTCTTGCGCTCCCAGTAGTGGCTACTACTTTTTCTCATTAACCCATCATGTCAACACAATATTTCTATGTACTTGCATGACATTTTTCTTAAAATTATTATGCTGAGGAAGTCTTACAAATAAAGACGAAACGTTGATGAATACATAAAAAAAACATCTTTCGGTTTTTCCTTTTTCATTTCCCATATATATATATATATATATATATATATGCTTATATATATATATATATATGAGGATAAAATGCACGACATATCGTAAAATGAAATGCCGTGAAAGACAAGATGTGTGAAAAAGACAAACGGAATAAACAGATTTAAATACAGGGAAAAATCAACAAGAAACGAGAGATTTTACCGGTTTCGTTCGGATCAACGAACGTCTTCAGAAAAAGTGAAGATTTTAAATTTATTCGATAACGATAAAAACATAGGAAAAAAAGAAGAACGAACAACGAAGCGTCATTGGTACGTGTTTAACTATTTTAAACACGGAATAATAATAAAACGCGTGGAAAGAGACGTTAAAATGGGGGAAAGGAGGAGAAGAGAAAAAAAGAAAAAGAAGGAAAAGAGATGGAAAATATGGATGAAATGTAGTAAAAAAGAAAAGTGGCATATATATATATATATATATATATATATATATATATATATATATATTTAGGCAGCATCTTTTAAAGCTAATAATAATAAAGATTTACATAGAGGGTACAAGTACTAATATTTAGGCTAGATACAGAAACCACAAACAATCATTTAATAATCCAGATAGTTTAACAGGTACCTCATTATTTGTTATGATACCTACCTTTACGACTACATGAACTCTTCTGCATCACTATAAATACCGGAAGCATATGCATCTCGGTGTTGGAACTACCTCCAGTCTAATACTGACAGACAGATAGACGTTAAACAACTCACTTTATATGCTGTATTTACACTGTTAATCCCGAGTTCGTGTCTTCTTTGCAGTTCCCTTACACGTCCACAACACTGCCGACAATGAACATTTGGGACTGTTATTTGAGAACCTTAAAGAGAAAGAACGTGGAGAAACCAATGGCGAAATTGCCTGACAACCTCCAAAGTTCTAAAAACAGGCTTTATCGGCAGACCAAGAAAAATATCCCGTAAGTTGGATTTATTTAGCCAAAGTGATTTCCCTCTTTTTTTTCTTATGAAGAAATTAACCCATTTTCTCTCACAGAAAAGAGTCAATGATTTCATTATTTATATTTCGACACTTTGTTAATGTCTAACAATAAAGGAATACCTTTTTCATCCAAATGAAAAAAAAATTGCCACAACCGAAATTATAAACCTTATTTTTACTGTTGACTATTGACTAAAGTGCTAACTGTAAAAACTATTGTCATGTGAAAATTTTACTAAAATAAAGTGAATTTTTTGTCGACAAAAACGTTTTATACTTTTCTTTCTCTCTTTTACAACTAATATTACGGTAGCAGCGTAATATAAAAGAACAAGCATCTAAAAGCCGTATTCTATAAGGACACATCTAAACATGGGAGATTTTATATTAAATATAGCAGAACTCATTAAATACCAAATACAACAACTAAAAAAAACGAGAAACAACAACTAAAAAATGAAGAAAGACAACAAAAATTCGAAGAAAGACAGCAACAGTTTGAAGAATTATTACTACAAATAATGTCGAATAGTGTCATATTTCAGAATGTATGAGTATCTATACAAAATAGGTTGTGAAATTTCGGCAGACTTTTTAAAAATTCGCCTACTGCCCCGAAAATAAGGGACCACCGAACATACCAAATTCGTGGACTATATTTTACCCCGAAAATCCAGCGACTTGACTTTTTCTGAAGCTGTAAAGCTTTTAGCAGAATCATTTAGCCTTAAAACTTCCCTGTTCCACAAAAGGTGAACATGCATGAACTTCATAAAAAAAAACAGCGAAGACTACTCGACTTTCGCGTCAATCGTTAATAAACACTGTGACGATTTTAAACTAGCTGAACTTATTGCGGATAGATTTAATCCTTAATATTTGTGCAAGGACTTGTATCAACCAAAAACGCACAAATCAGACGTAGAGTCATAAACAAGCATAAATAAACAAAGTAAGAATTTATTTTATTTTAAATAGAAAACAAGATAGAGCATAGTTTAAATTAATAAAAAAATAAAATAATTAGGAGGTAAAAAGTTTATAATAGAGTAAATAGAGATATATCGAGAATTAAAGATATAACTCGAAAATATAATTATATTTTAAGCAGAAAATGTATCATAATTAGAAAACTCATAAAATAATAATAATGATGATGAATAAACTCATATATAAGAAAAATACCAGAGAAGAACAAAAACTTCCCAATTTCAATTAAAAATAGAATAAAAATTCCTATTAGAAAAATACAAGGTATAACAAAATTATTTAAGTTTGAAAGAAATATGAAAAATCAAAAATATAAAAATAAAGAATATATATAGAAGGAAATTAAATTTAAATAATAAAAAAGATTATTATAAAAATAATAATTAGAAAAATATATAATAATAATTGAAAAAATTGATAAATAGAATAATAATAATAAGAAAAATAGTAATTAGAGAAAATAATAATAGGAATAGCAATTAAAAAAAGGAAAAATAGTGGACATACAATATTTCTTTTTTGCTTTTTATTTTTTATTGATGTATTTTTTCTCTTATGTAATTTCTCCTTCTCGATTCACTCTGTATTGTGAATGCTCTGAATGCTTTAAATGTTTTAATTAATAATTCAATTCGCTATCCTTTTCCTGCTTTGACAGTCTTTTCACTCGTGTTGGCTTTTAGTACTGAAATCTGATGGGTTTTTTCTCGAGAGAATTCTATATGTGATGTTATAAAAGGCGCTGACAACGTACGTTTTGGAATCATAAAAAATAATTAAAAAAAAAAAAAATTTCCAAAAAGTCTTAGAAACGATCGTACGCCGAATGGTCATTGTTTTGAATTCTTGGAATAATATTGAAATCATATTTATCTCAACTAACTTTATAATAGCTCTGGTTGATATAACAATCAACTATTGAGCTGATATCTGCGGTATTTGGGGTTTTATAAAATGCCTATGTTTTAAATATATATATATATATATATATATATATATATATATATATATGGGAAGAGAAGGATGAAGGTAATCCGACGTGATGGTAAAATGAAAAAGGAAAACCAAAAACTGGA
>OY744535.1:41075978-41140978 GCA_963556195.1 Sepiola atlantica | reverse complement strand
GCACCAAACTCTGGTAAAATAATTAATCTCGATATTAATTCTAATTGCCCCTTCGAATAGGCAGGGCCCCAAAACAAACAAATGTTGGATGTTGAGAATTTGGTGCCTGAAGTTCCATCAACAAAAGACCGACCCTGACAACTCCAAGACAAACATGCCAAGTGGAAATCTAAGTTTAGAACAAAGAAAAACAATTAAAAAAAAAGAACAAAAAACAAACTTGTGAAAATTTTTTTGTTAAATTCTGATTCATTATTACTCAGAAAGTCTAGATAAGGAGTGGCGAAACTACAGCCCACAAGCACAAATCCGGCCTTCCAGATGCTTTTGTCTTATCTCTGAGTATTGATTTACTCCTCTCCAGGAGTTAGGCACAAGGCCAGTTTTTATCTTACTCCCACAAGTAAGATGTGACCCAAGGTCGGGTCGGGAAAGTGGGGTTTAAAAATTGCCTGGGCAGCCCCGTCGGCATTCCCTGGTAGGGGAGCCTCAGCCAGTAAGAAATAAACTTACTCCTTCCCAAAGAGGGGAGGCGAAGCCTGGGAGGGTGGACCTCATAGAACTGCACAGGACAGACCCATAGACCGGCGTAAATCAAGCCCGAAGGCCAAGACAATACCAGTCTATGGGGTGCAGTATCCATCGGAACAGATACTACACTTTGATCTTAGCCAAAAGGTTCCTTTAAAATTAATTTAAAAAGCCATTACCGGGGTTATTAAATAACCTGTAAAACATTAGGGTACTTCTATAGATGGAAATCCATATCAGTCCGAATGTTTACGATTGTGATTAACGGGACAGACCAGATATAGCCGAGCCGTTGCCGAACAGTCAGTTAGTACCAACATTAAATGAAACAACTTTTTCCCTTTTTTTTTTTTTTACTTAAGATTAGGGTCATTAAACAACCCCCGCCTCCGTGTTAAGAATGGGTTTAATAATTTCTTTCAAATCATTAAGTGAATCAACTTTATTTCTTTTCACCATAACCTAACTCTAACTTAACCTAACCCTCACCTAACCCTAACCTAACCGAAGGGGTGCATTTCTGTTTGCACTGGTTGTAATTTGGGCTTTTGGGCAGGATGGTATTAGTTCTTTAGGGAAACTCAGCTAAAATGCCTGAAGATTGCCGCCGGGGATGAAACGCGGGAGCCTCTGTGTAGTTTAATTGCCATAAATATATTTTCATAGCTTACTATATATATATATATATACACATAACTGCAATTTATATCTACAGTCACACACTCCTTGCTCTTCTTCTCTCCATCTAAAATTATACACGGCCCCAAATTAAAGAGTCACGTGACAATAGAATGTGCGGACAACGTCTTTCAGCTTACACAATATTAAAGCCATTCCTTTTGCCAATTTTACACGCTTGACCAACATTTATTTCGATCTATCAAACGTCTTTCGTTCAGGCAGAAGCGTAAATTGTTCATTGCACATGCCGCTGTAGACCAGCAATGATATTTTAAACAACTTGTTGCCAATTTTGGAACTTCTCTGATGGACTTCTCATGTTTCGACACACATCATGCGTTCACACGTCCGTGCACAAACAATAAACGCGTTGTCTGAATTGCTAATCGATAATGGGACTTGCATGTATAGCTCAAGGGTGAAGCAAACATGAACGAAGAAGCAGTTATGTATTGGTCTCATTCTCTATATATCTTGGTAGTTCAGGGAATATTGGACATTATTGTGGGTTTTTTTCTGGATACATACGAAATTCTATTCTGATGAGAGTTTGAATTATCTACAGGAGAGTTTGAATTACGTACTGGTGAGTTTGAATTACCTACTGGAGAGTTTGAATTACCAAATGGAGAGTTTGAATTATCTACTGGAGAGTTTGAATTATCTACTGGAGAGTTTGAATTACGTACTGGTGAGTTTGAATTACCTACAGGAGAGTTTGAATTACCTACTGGAGAGTTTGAATTACCTGCAAGGGAGTTTGAATTACGTACTTGAGAGTTTGAATTACAAACTGGAGAGTTTGAATTATCTACAGGAGAGTTTGAATTACAAACTGGAGAGTTTGAATTACCAACTGGAGAGTTTGAATTACCTACAGGAGAGTTTGAATTACCAACTGGAGAGTTTGAATTACCTGCAGGAGAGTTTGAATTACGTACTTGAGAGTTTGAATTACAAACTGGAGAGTTTGAATTACCTACAGGAGAGTTTGAATTACAAACTGGAGAGTTTGAATTACCAACTGGAGAGTTTGAATTACCTACAGGAGAGTTTGAATTACCAACTGGAGAGTTTGAATTACCAACAGGAGAGTTTGAATTACCTACTGGAGAGTTTGAATTAGCAACTGGAAGATTTGAATTACCTACAGGAGAGTTTGAATTACCAACTGGAGAGTTTGAATTACCAACTGGAGAGTTTGAATTACCTACAGGAGAGTTTGAATTACCTACTGGAGAGTTTAAATCCCATAATGGAGTGTTTGAATTACCTACTAGACACGATACTCGATTGTCTACGGTCTCTCGGTACAAGGGTTTGTCAGGACAACCTGACATAAGTATACTTCACCGTACAAGTAAACCCTGGCTAAATATTCAAAATACCTAGTATTCAAAGCCCAAATAAGATCCACTCGACACGGCTATACACTTGCTCATGCGAGGAATGGTAAAACTTCTCCTAGTGATGTTACCTCAAGTAACAGCACATTGCTAGATACTCCACCAGACTAGATTGATTCTTGTCCTGGAATACGGTAAGACCAAGAGACCACAAGAAAGATATACTATAACATAGTCAACTGGTCAATTGGGAAGAGGAAAATTAATGTTTTTAACTTCTTTACTTACTCAACGTTTAACAAATGGAGGAGAATTTTAATGGAATATTCGAATATATATGTATCTCATATAGAGATCAAGTGTTAGCCCAGGAAGGGGCCCCTTGATTTCTGAGAACTTCGACTGAAGTAATATGAAACAAAAATGAACACATTTTATATTGAATTGCCTGATTAAAAATAAACATCGTCTTGAAACAGCTGTACACTTTTTTTTATACCTTTTTGTATACTCTTTATTTGGAATATGATTTTAAACTAATTGAAATCGTTAAATATATATATATATTTATACTCAGCTCTATCTCACTAAACATTGAGCTCTGATTGACTTCTCATGTTTCGGCACACATCATGTGTTCACACATCCGCGTGCAAACAATAGACGTGCTGTCTAAATTGCAAATCGATCATGGGACTTGCCTGTATAGCTCAATGGTGAAACAAAAAAGTAAAGCGGCATTGATCTTAATGTATATTGTGGCATTACATATTAATTAGACAGCTTTCTTTTAAAAACATCCTGTATATATTTTGGTAAGATAAGGAATATTCTACTGTAGTTTGTACTAATAATAACATGTTTTTTTAAATATTGAAATAAAAAGTTTATATATATATAAGATTTAAAAATATATAAACATATACACATACCTAACTTTATATAGATAGAGATATCTCTATTTATATTAAGTTAGGTATGTGTATATGTTTATGCATTTGTATGTACAGGATTCACACTTAAACAAATCAAATGATCAGTATGAATTTTGGAATAAAGCTGTTATGCATAAGGGGTCGTAATGTTGGTTGTATTTAGTTTAATTTAGTGTTATGCAAGGGGAGGAGAGTTTATGGTCTTTGTAGAAAATTCAGATACCTCCGGTTTTTGTGAAATTTTAACAATAATTAGACGTCGATGTATAAATATTCCCCAACTTTCAGTTTCTTTGGAGTATTTTAAAGGGTTTTAGGATGCATAATATGGGAACAATCTCTCATTTGAAAACTCAAATATTAAAGATTAGCAGTGAATTTGATCCATTGTCATTAGACACATATTAAGAAAGATTTCCTGAATTTCAATTTCTTTTTAAGACCCCTTAAGCTTACCCTTAAATTGTAGACATTTTCTAGAATAAACATTTGAATAATGATTCTAGGCATAAGGTTTAGTATTTTGTCTGAAGAGGTTCACTCTCTGCGAAGAGTGCAACCGAAACATGTATGCACATATGTAACCAATAATGTTTGTATAAATAAAAATTTATACTCATGAACAGCTCTACTTGTTATTGAGCACTTTTTATAAACACTTGAGTTTCAACGGATTTACATCTACAGAAACTAATACAATACATGTACTATATATATATATATATATATATATATATATATATATATATATATATAAGAGGTTTATGTAGTTTGCTTGAAGCATTGTTTATTTGTATATAGAAATGTGATACTTAGAAGGCAATACAATGCAGAGGTGTGAAGGATAGACACAAGTTGGAGCAAATAAGACATATAATGGTGGAACAAATTAAATAGTTTCACTCTTAATACAATGTATACATACACATGTATATATATTTTTTCACAAACACACATATAAACATATATATGTGTGTTTGTGAAAAAAAAAATATATATATATATGTGTGTGTGTGTGTGTATATGTATACATTGTATTAAGGGTGAAACTATTTAAATTGTTCAACCATTATATGTCTTATTTACTTGAACTTGTGTCTATCCGTCACACCTCTGCATTGTATTGCCTTCTAAGTATCACATTTCTCTCTCTCTCTCTCTCTCTCTCTCTCTCTCTCTCTATATATATATATATATATATATATATATATATATATATATATATATATATATATATATATACACACACATATATAGTACTTGTATTATTTTTGTTTTCTCGATGTAAATCAAATGAAACTCCAGTGTTTATAAAAAAAAGTGCTCAATAACAAGTAGAGCTGTTTTTTAGTATAAATTTTTATTTATACAAACATTATTGGTTACATATGTGCATATATGTTTTAGTTGTGTTCTCTCGAGAGGGCCAGCTTCTTCAAACTTTACGAAAAAATGAAATGAGGAATAACAAACTTATTTATGTGTATTCTCCCGGTTGATAAAGGATGGGTGTATAATTAAACAGGCAAGATTCATATAAAATGACACATTCGCGCCAACCATTACTGTTCCTGTTTAATCATACACCCAATTCAATGTTTTTTCTTCATCTTATGCACGTTTCAGAACATAACCAAAATTAACCTCTTGCTGCTTGTTTATATATATATATATATATATATATATATATATATATATATATATATATATATATATATATATATATATTGCAAGCTGCAAGAGCTTCATTTTTGATTTTTTAAATACTTTACTGGCTTTGCAAACTCGCCTTTCCCGGATTCAAACAATTTAATCCGAACTCAATAGATGACCAAACGGGTCATATTTTTTTCCAGCGAAAGAATAAAACGGAAAAGCGTTAGAATAACATGAAATGCAATATACTCCAATATATGATATTTTATGAGAATTGTTGGTTTCCCTTCCAGACAGGAGATGGCTTTGTTTTGCAATTCATCAGTGTGTATGCTTTATTAAACCCACTTGATCTTTAACCAGAGTCATGCCAGCCAACGACAGCAGTGGAGCAATGCCAGATATTGGTGAACTGTATAATGTCTTAAAGGGACTGCAAAATCATCTTCACATTTTGTGAGTCAGCATAAAAAAATGGCTGACCAAGGTTGTTAGAAGAGGCGAACCATTGAACTTGATTTGTTGTCATTCATAAAATCGATCTCCAATTCAAGTTTGCTTGTATGTACAGTGACATAACAGAGAACCGGATGTTTACCCTGCGACGTCCAAATAAAAAATGTTTGAAAATGGTCTGTAGCATTTCCGGTAAAATTGATAAATACAAAAAGGATTTCTATTTTAACATAACTAACATCGTGGGTCCATTCCTTAACTAAAACATAGGCTTAAACCCTCAAATTCTTCATCTTGCTTTCCACCTGGAATATCTTTTATACACTCCCTATTTTTACGTCAAGTTGTAGTGATGTACAGTGAACCGGATGTTCCCTCTGAGATTTCCAAATAAAAACTGTTTTTAAAATTGTCCGTAAGCAAGCGGCTCCACACAACAATTCTGTTAAAATCAATAACTACAAAAAATGATTCTATTTGAATCCAATCAAAAGTTTAACCACCTAAATACAAAGTTGTGTGTTTAGCGAACCTATCTGAATTTGCAAAGAATATAAACGGTGACAAAATCAAGAAATCAAGCAGTAAGATGTTCGTCGACTTGAACACCTCGCTTGGCGCTCCCAACTTCATCTACTCATGCATAAACATGTTGCAGCCAACACTAACTTGAAAAACAACGTGCTTGACACAACATCCGCATTCACCACTACACCTACACATCGCCAAGACGTCTCTATTTCTTCATTTTCCTTGTTTTGATCATTTCTTATGTTTAACGCTTCTGACTATAATTAAGCTTTTCACACGTACTTGCCACTGTCAAACATAAGCTAGTCTATAAGCAAGTACACTTTCATCTTGCTCTAGAGAGCCGAACCGGCACATTCACTGCACCAAACTTTGTCGCCACAAGAAATTCACCAGACAACATTTTCCTATTCGCATCCAAGATTAGATGTTAGTTTTTTATGTTTTAATTTATATAAAAAAATTGTTTTGTTTATATCTGCTTTATGTGCGCCCTTTCTTCTGTATTCAAATAATATTGAGGGCGATTTATATCTACAACGCTTTACTCCCCTCATTTGGACCCCCCCACATTTGGTGACCCCTTTCCTTTCCTTCACATGTGAAAAAGTAAAACCTTTACAGATGCCATTTGCTGCATTACATATTTAAATCTACCTTAAATATTCTACGCCTATACATACATTCTTACTGCTGATTTTATATTATTTAACTTGGCTAGTGTTCAGGAGAGATAGAAAAAAATTAATCTGTATCAAAATTCATTACATGATTTTGATTCTAGAAAATGTCTCAAATTTAAGGGAGTCTTAAAAATAAATAAAAATTCATAGAAACTTGTTTCCTTGGTGTCTAATGACTATGGATAAAATTCGCTACAAAACAGAAATATTTGAATATTCAAATGGAAGGTTGGGTGTCCACATTATGACCCCTAAAACCCTTTTAAATACCAAAGAAAAAAAACCCCTAAAATTTGAGGAATATTTATTGATTGATGTCTCATACCTATTTTTAAGATTTCATGAAAATCAGAGGTATCTGAATTTTCACGAAGGGCTTTAACTCTTTTTTAACCCTCTTTTCATTAAAATAAATTAAACTAAATATAGCCCACATTACGATACATGAACGAATGTTTTGAAAAAGAAACAAAAAAACGCCCATAAGTTTTACATCATTTATGCCAAAAATCAGAGACAAACCAGATGCAAAAAAATAAAATCAAAGCTCGTTTAATCCATCAGTGTCAAAATATGTTTGTCTTTTTTTATTATTTATAAAAAAATATAAATGGATTCGCCTCAGAATCGGCTATGTTGAGATCTGTTGTTATTGTTATTCATTTACTAATAACACCAACATTCTTTGACCTACCTTCTTTTTGGGGTGGGGGTGGGGGACTCTGGAGCTTGAAACTGTTATTAGGGGACCCTTTCTGTAACCCTAACCCTAACCCTAACCCTAACCCTAACACCAACATTATTTGACCTACCTTCTTTTTGGGGTGGGGGTGGGGGACTCTGGAGCTTGAAACTGTTATTAGGGGACCCTTTCTGTAACCCTAACCCTAACCCTAACCCTAACCCTAACACCAACATTCTTTGACCTACCTTCTTTTTGGGGTGGGGGTGGGGGACTCTGGAGCTTGAAACTGTTATTAGGGGACCCTTTCTGTAACCCTAACCCTAACCCTAACCCTAACATTATTTGACCTACCTTCTTTTTGGGGTGGGGGTGGGGGACTCTGGAGCTTGAAATTGTTATATGGGGACCCTTTCTGTAACCCTAACCCTAACCCTAACCCTAACCCTAACACCAACATTCTTTGACCTACCTTCTTTTTGGGGTGGGGGTGGGGGACTCTGGAGCTTGAAACTGTTATTAGGGGACCCTTTCTGTAACCCTAACCCTAACCCTAACCACTGATAGGATAACTAGGTTAAAAGAGCCTTGCCACCCTTGTTAAACGTTGCTGTCCAAATGTCAGGGAATTGGGCGGCGAGATAAAGTCCTTTCAAATTGCTATACATTAATCCCACTTCTCATATGTCTAGACTGAGCTCCAATCTATAGTTCCTCCTGTACAAAAATTCACACCAGAAACTCGTCTAGCTACAACCACTGTCAATAATTTCCCTTTCTTCCTCTGCATACCTTAAACTAAACGGAGCTTCCATGAGCAGAGTTTATTTTCTCGAACTACACGTCTGTGGAACACAATACCGGGGAGCTGCTTCCCAGCTGACTACAACATAGTCATTTTCAAGTCCAATGTAAACAAATTCTTGTTGAGCCGTCCTATTAAATAATCAAATTCTGCCCAATTCTAACCATCGTTACCAATCACCGTGGTGTTGTCTCACTGTCCACCTAACAAGCTCATTAACCCTTGTCCTCGAGTGGCCTTTGGACCTTGATAAGTAGTAACTCTTTAGATAAAAAAAAGCTGGGGGTACAGGCATTGCAAGCTTCCAAGAAAATATTGAAGTTTAATTACGGAGATATTTTGAGGCATATGAAATGAGTACTAGAATGATAACAAAAGTGCTCAATGTGAAAACCAGAGCTGTAAATTATCCACGAGTATTGCCATGAATCAAGCAAGTCGAGGAATTAGTCAACATATCATAAGGGAATCAACTCTGTGAAAAATCACAGTTACTTCTCTTTAGTCAGTGGTTGGAAAACAAACGTCTCTGATCAAATTTGCGCCAGTTTAGGGTAAAAAATGAAGAGTTATTTTTTCTTAAATTTAGACATTATTCATTACGAGCTGATCGAGAATATACCAACGTTGTGGATCTTTGTTTTGTAGTTATTTATTTAACTTTTAGCCGGACGTACATACACACACGTACAATACTTTAAAAAGTTACAAAAGGACGAACGAAAAGACGACATTGGTTTATTTGCTAAATGATTCAAGAAAGGCACTGCGAAAACATTGTTATCGTTTTTTTTTTATATTTGGTCATCACTTATCAAGGCCAAAAGCCACTCAAGAATGGAGGTTAATGAGACGGCATGATTGTCAGCCAAGAAATAAGAAATACTACAGAAGTGCTAACATTGATCAAAGGTATAAATTGTGTTTGATTACTAATGGGGCGGTTTATGACAATAATTTTTTGACTTTGGATTTGAAGACGATCAAGTTGTGATCAACAGGGAAGTAGTCCCTCGGTAGTGTGTTCCAAAGGTGGGAAACCTTTGCAAAGAAGCTTTGTCTAGTAGGACAATGTTTGGTTAATTCCTTGTGGTAACAAAGTTTGGTACAGTGAATGTGTGGATTCGGCTGTCTAGAGCAAGATACAAGTCTACTTGCTCATAGTCGGGCTTATGTTTGGCAGTGGCAAGTACGGGTGAAAAGCTTAATGATAGTCAGAAGTGCTGGAAGAAGAAAGGAAAGTCACTTTCCTTTGCGGTAGCAAGAGTTATTGCTGTGAATGTCTAACAAGGAGGAACCAAAGATTGGAGCTCAGTCGAGCATCTTCCATGGAAATAGCGATAGAGAAGAGAGAGACTAGCAACGTTTCTTCTGTTAGAAAGGGGTTGTAGGGAAGAGGAGAGATGATCTCCCACTAGATTTCGAAGTCGATGTAAATAATTACCAAAATCTGTATGTTTGTCCATAATATGTAAGTATGAATGTACACCCTCCAGAAAAAATATATTTCGCCAGTGTTCGCACTAATATGCATCTTTATATAAAATAACGCCTAAATCGGTGAAGCTAAAAAGAAGAAATAACAATGGTAAAAAGACAACGTCTCAAAGTGGAAAGTTTGAAAAAAAAACGAAAAAAGGAAAGAAATAAACGTATAAATCGGTATAGAAAGCAGACGACAAGAAAAAAAGAAAACGTCTCATTATGGAAATAGGTTGAATGCGGCGGGGGTCAGACTTGCTATTTTTTTTTCACTTCCACTAAATACTTGAAATGATTTACTCGCTGTGACAGTATATTTGAAAATAAATACACATTGTTCTTTATTATGGAGTGGAGGATGATATTTAATGGAGAAGGGGTAATGAAAACACAACACCGGTATAAAGAAAAACAAAAGGGAACTCCTTTTCGATGACAACACAACAAATAATAATAAATCTCAAACTCCAATTCTCTTGCTCAGTTGCCTCAAAATTCAACATCTTTGCCTTCCCCAATTCGTCTTTTTTAAAGTAGTCGTTCTCCTCATATGCAAATTAATCTCAATCTCAATCTCAATCGCAATCTAAATCTCAATCTCAATCTAAATCTCAATCTCAATCTAAATCTAAATCTTAATCTCAATCTCAATCTAAATCTTAATCTCAATCTCAATCTAAATCTCAATCTCAATCTCAATCTAAATCTCAATCTCAATCTCAATCTCAATCTAAATCTCAATCTAAATCTCAATCTCAATCTCAATCTCAATCTAAATCTAAATCTCAATCTCAATCTCAATCTCAATCTCAATCTAAATCTCAATCTCAATCTCAATCTCAATCTCAATCTCAATCTAAATCTCAATCTTCTCTCTCAGCTGTCAAAAATCCAATTCGTCCCTCTTAAAGTAGTCATTCTCCTCACATGCAAATTAATGCCACCTATAAAAAATCTAACTACGAACACAAGTTTCTTTTTTCACTGAAAAAAACGAGTACTCTTCATGCAAAACAGCCCACGCTTTTTGAAGCTGTTAAACCTTCATTTTCGTCTCCATTGTTACAGTAAGTGTAACACTAAAGAAGATCACTTACCAGCTGAAAAGAGAATGAGATGCTTCGCATGTCGTGCATGCCCATTTGTCAGAGTAAAAAAGAGCTTCTCTTCACAATTGTAGACTTTTATAGTTGGGACTGATCTGCATATGTGAATAACAAATTAGCATATTTGGAGACCAACTAACATAAATGAAATCACGAATGGGAAACAGTCGATTTCCAGAGAGCAGAGAGAAGAGCAGAGAGAGAGTGGTGGTGCTGCTGGAAATCTGTTGGAATTTTGTAACCTTTTCTTTTTACGGTTATATTTTCAAATTACAGTTCATTAAGAGATATTTGTTTTTGATTGGACGAGCTGACTCTTTCTTTCTCAGCGTTTTGAAATGTTTACTTGTTGTTATTGACATCCGTTTGTCTCAGGAGACAATGGAGTTTTGCACCACAGATTAGTCCATTACTGAATTACAGTGTCTGCTGTGACTGTGCAAGCCTATCCTGGATCGGCAGAATCTGTTGCAGTTCTCACAGATGAAGGTCGCGTCTGGTTCTGAGAGCTCTGTTGCAGCTCTTTGCCGTTTTTACGTTCTCCTCTTCCTACACTGCTGGTTTCATCTCTTCACTCCTCTAAGAGCTTGCCTTCACAAAAAATCTATAACTACAAACACGAATTCAAATTAACGCCACCTATAAAAACCTAACTACAACACAAGTTCTTTCTTGATTAAAAAACGAGTGCCAAACATGCAACACAGTTCGCGCACTTCAAGGCTGGTAATCTTTTATTTTAATCTTCATTGTTACAGTAAGCAACATTTCATTATTTTTAATTTTCATACTACACGCCTCGATGATCATTAAAGATCATTTTACATTACGTAGTTCCACGTCCAGTTCGACACCTTATGCTCTTTCTGCAGTCTTCACACCGCTGTTGCCTCATTTCAATCAGCTTCATGGGCCTTAAATCCACAATATGCTGCGGCATCCCATCAACACTCAGATTATTAGGGGATTGCACTCCAGTAAACACTTCTCTTCCTCATTGCGCATTCGGTGGCTTCACTCAAACGTCCCCTATCTAGATTCTGGCTCATCGATATCTAGGGGGTTTATCTCTCAAGTGCCTCTATTCATAGTTAAAAATTGATCTTTGTGTCACTGTCTCCTCTTTCTGTCCGATCTTGGATGTCATGTTGTACCAGAATGTGGCATCTACAGCTGATATATAGCTTTCACTGTCCGATGATGTCGCTCCACTAGTCAATTTACCCTGGGGCTACATGTCACTCTGTAGTACCGTCTTATTTTCCATTTCTTGAGCAGAGTCTGGAAGAGATCCAAGTGGAAAACCGTGCCATTGTCCATTATTACCGCCACAATTGGACTTCGTTCAAGCATCACCGTCTCCAATTCTTCTACAAGCACAATTGCCGTTTCTGCATGCAATTCCTTCCATATCGCCAGTCTTCCAGGTTCACAGCTAAGCATTAACAAGTGTGTTATATTAATAGGTGTGGGACGTAATGGGTGAAAATTTCAGATTCATGCGAGTAGTATTTTTTTGTGTTCATTTATACATAAATAACACTAAACAATCAAACATTTTGAAAATTTTGCAAAATTCAGAAGGTGCGGGCCAAAAATAGCCGTTAGGGCTCCACGGGACTCAAAATCACTCATTTTTCGGTGAAAAAGTGGTTTCATGCGACATTGCAGGTCCTAAAACACCCTCAATAGCTATGAATAGATACAGATGGTTAAATCTGATATAGTACTTGAATTTAGGACCATTTTCAGACTGTAAAAGGGTTTTCATGAATGTAAAATAGCCAAAATGTTTGATTGTTTAGTATTATTTATGTATAAATGAACACAAAATATACTACTCACATGAATCTGAAATTTTAACCCATTACGTCCCACCTCTAATAATATTAATGACTAGCCTTCCAGATTCACAGTAAATCATTAACAAGTATACTTCCCCCACGATAGTGTGTTATATTGATGGCTAACCTTATACAATTGTTTGCAGTCCCAAGTTCACCAAGATTATAGCTGTTTGGGGCAGGGCAATTCCTCATCACCCTCTGGATTTCCTCTTGTTTTACAAACAGGTAAATTTACTGCACCGAATACAAAGTTTTATCCACTAACCCTAACCCTAACCGAATACAAAGTTTTATCCACTAACCCTAACCCTAACCGAATACAAAGTTTTATCCACTCCAAAATGGCGCATACTGTGCAACTCTTTTACTTCTCCTATCCCTAGACATCTAACCAACGTTTGTTTATTTGCTTTGTTTCTTTACGAAGACACAAATATTACTTTTATTCACAGTCCTAATTCCGACAATGATGTCGATCCCGTCAATTATGCGATCCACTAAAATTGCTTCCGCATTTATTCGCACTTCACATACATTTATTTCCACTTGCTGGGTTCCCGTTAAATTTTACGTATCTCCCAATCAATTGCTTTCGCGGTGCCACTCCTACCTCAACCACTCGCATGTTTAGTATTGAGTAAAGTGGTGTTGTATCCAGTATCAACAAGTGCCATCAATATCACTGATACTTCTATCATTGGAAAAGGTTGGAACTGCACCTTTATTTTGTTGACGGAGTAGCTATTGGCGCAAAAGCCCCCCCCCCCCCGGTGCTCGTTTCCCTGAGACTGAAGGCAATACCACGCAATGTGCCCCAATTTCTGGGTCTAGGTGGCTTCTTACAATCTTTATTTAAGTGCATTTCTCAACATCTAAAGCACTGAACGCTTCATAATTCCATTTGACTCTTGTTTTTCGATGTGATGCTTTGCGCACTTGTTGCCACTGTCCTGGTTTCCCAAATTCTTTTGCTGACTAAGAGCCATACTGGCGAAGAGCGTCAGGCAACTGTTGTAGCGCCGCAGATATGTCGTCTGAAAATCCTGTAATAAAAGCTAGTTAAACCATCTAATCCAGTCCCCTTTCCTAGGTATCCTGCATGGCCAGCAAACATTTTTATAGTATTGGCATAAACATCCACTGATTCTCCAGTCCACTTAACTTGTCTTAGCTTTTCCTATGCGTCAAAGGGCCCTTTTACTGTCTCTGTCTGTCTGTCCATCCGTCCGTCCTGGAGAATTTTTGTAAACGTAAGAGAGAGAGAGAGAGAGAGAGAGAGAGAAGGGTGGAGGCTCGAGTAATTAATATTTAATTAATTAATTTTTTCAAGTCAGCGTTCATAAGATTTTTATACCTTTAGAATTACGTTGGGAAATTATTAATTAATTAATTTAGATTAGATAACATTAAATGACAAATACACGAACTTTCAAGACGGGACTGCGATTAGAACAGAGAAAGTGTAAAGAATCTTACTTAAAGTATTGATTTACTCCTCTCCAGGAGTTAGGCACAAGGCCAGTTTTTATCTTACTCCCACAAGTAAGATGTGACCCAAGGTCGATTCGGGAAAGTGGGGTTTGAAAAGCCAGCGCCCGAGAGGTGAGAACTCTGGCCATTAAAAATTGCCTGCGATTAGAACAGAGAAAGTGTAAAGAATCTTACTTAAAGTATTGATTTACTCCTCTCCAGGAGTTAGGCACAAGGCCAGTTTTTATCTTACTCCCACAAGTAAGATGTGACCCAAGGTCGATTCGGGAAAGTGGGGTTTGAAAAGCCAGCGCCCGAGAGGTGAGAACTCTGGTCATTAAAAATTGCCTGCGATTAGAACAGAGAAAGTGTAAAGAATCTTACTTAAAGTATTGATTTACTCCTCTCCAGGAGTTAGGCACAAGGCCAGTTTTTATCTTACTCCCACAAGTAAGATGTGACCCAAGGTCGATTCGGGAAAGTGGGGTTTGAAAAGCCAGCGCCCGAGAGGTGAGAACTCTGGTCATTAAAAATTGCCTGCGATTAGAACAGAGAAAGTGTAAAGAATCTTACTTAAAGTATTGATTTACTCCTCTCCAGGAGTTAGGCACAAGGCCAGTTTTTATCTTACTCCCACAAGTAAGATGTGACCCAAGGTCGATTCGGGAAAGTGGGGTTTGAAAAGCCAGCGCCCGAGAGGTGAGAACTCTGGCCATTAAAAATTGCCTGGGCAGCCCCGTCGGCATTCCTCGGTAGGGGCGCCTCAGGCAGTAAGCAATAAACTTACTCCTCCCCAAAGAGGGGAGGCGAAGCCTGGGAGGGTGGACCTCCTAGAACTGCACAGGACAGACCCATAGACCGGCGTAAATCAAGCCCTGAAGGCCAAGATAATACCAGTCTATGGGGTGCAGTATCCATCAGACCGTTTCAGCTTCCTTATATACTGTTACAAAAACATGCTGAGACACCGGACGAGTTTTGCAATTTACATGATTTCTTTCTTTTAAACTTCTAATAAATTCATATTTACAAATGTACACTTATAATTGTTATTATCAAATTTACATATGTATTTACAATATTTTCCGATAAGATGATATTAATAAAATTATTCATACAATTAATTAAACACATTTCATTGAGAAACCAGGATATTTTTAAACCATATCCCAGCCATTAGTAAATTGGTGACTATTTTGGAAAAATAAATTGCTGACTCATCCTTCCGGTCCTTCTGGAAGTGACGTCATTGTGAGAGGAGTTTTTCACATTATCAGTAAACGCTTTTACTAGTCTCAGTTCCATCATTTTCTCATCTAACTGGTATTCGTCACTGATCTCCATGTAGAAAAGAGTGGAATGAAACTAGCAAGGTCTGCACTTTTGAGAGGATAGTGTTCGTTCGTCATCATACCATCCTCTAAGTCAGGGGGTCAGTGTAGTATATGTTCGTTCACTATAATACCATTGTACATTATTATATTATTATAATTGTCGAAAAGAGCAAACAGTAAGAGCTAACCATTTATACATAGTCTGAAATAAAAAACAACAATTTTCTGTTTAAATTAGCAGTTTTGTTATTTAAAGTGTTCTTACATCATGTGTAAAAGATCCTGTTATCAACATGTCTAGCCTCCTTCTCTAAGTAGTATTTTTCTCAGATTATTCTATAGCAATAGTCTGAAGTACTTTTTTTATTTAGAGTTAATTCAAATTTCAGTCACGTAAATTTCATTTTCTTCATCGACCCGACCACATCACCTTCGCCATTAAACGGTGTTATCATTTCTTTGCTTTGTCTTACAATTCATAATCTCCTCTCTCTCTCTCTCACTCTCTCACCGAAATAGCTTGTAACGAAAAACAAAAACAAAGGGAACTCTTCTTCAACAACACTACAATAAACGACGACAGATCTCAAACTCCAATATTCTCTCTCAGTTGTCCAAAATTCAACTGTCTGTCTTCCCTAATTCGGTCTTCTTCAAGTAGTTGTTCTCCACATATGCAAATTAATGTCACCTATAAAAAATCTGCAACTACGAACACAAGTTCTTTTTTTTTTTACTGAAAAACGAGTGCCCGACATGCAAAACATCCTACACGCTTTAAAGTTGGTAAGCTTTCACTTTCTTCTCCATTGTTACAGTAAGCGACATTTTACTTAATAAATTATTAAAGATCAAATATGTGTCGAATTTAAGTCATTAATTAAAAAGATCTGTATATATTGTGTCATGACCGTATTCGTGACAAAGATATTTATATTTTGGGCTGTTTTTGCACCTCCGTCAGCCTAGCTAATGATGTTTTGTTGGCTAGAGGAGTTGTCTGTCAGACGAGAACTGATGAGCAAAAACACGGAATACAATACACGGGGACAGGAAAACACAAACAACGATATATATATATATATATATATATATATATATATATATATATATATATATATATATATATATATATAAAACTGAAGAAAGTTTTATTTCAGAAATGTGGTTCTCGAAGGATAGGAAATAGATGTATTATTGTTTTAACGAAACGTGATGCTACGTGTGTGCGTCAACATGAAAAATGGCAAAAAATTTGTTGGCTAATGTGAGAATATGTATAGAGAGAGATGAGAGGGGTTTCTTTTCTTAGCTGAGGGATATCACGATATCCCACTTGTCTTTATAAAATCTCACATTAGTAGACAGAAAAGGATGATTCCGTTTTCAAATTCGGTTAGCAAGCGACTCCAAGTTTTTCGTAAGTTTCTCGACCGAGCGAATGCTTCGAAATCTATTCTCTAACTGACTTCTTATTCAAAATCCATTAATTTCCCGGCGTGGTGTTTGGCCCGGGAATTATCATTTTGTACGATATGATCACTTGTATCCTGCTTGATTGTTTTACATCCCTTTTCTTGGCCGATCCTTTGAAACAAGTAGGAGAAAGGGTTTATGCTTACATCCGGTATCAACTGGACGAGGGATGAAAAATTAAAGAAAGGGACAAGTACGCCGTGGTCACTGTTGTTCACATGCCTTCCTCCTCTTTTAGTAGCAGTCAGCGGGCAAGGGATGAAAAGTGAAAGAAAGGGCCAAGTACGCCGTGATCACTGGTGTTCACATGTCTTTCTCCTCTCTTAATAGCAGTCAGCGTGGAAGGGATGACAAGTGAAAGTAAGGGCCAAGCACGCCGTGGTCTCTGTTGTTCATGTACGCCTCCCTCCTCTCTGGTCGGGCGAGGGAATTCTTCGACTCGATTGTGACAATTGTAAAAATCGATATAAATAAAGGCAAATAATAATAGGGAACGAAATAAAACGCTACACCACTTTATTTGCTGAGAATCTCCAATTAACCGAATTAAACAAATAAAGAATGTGCTTTTTTTTGTAATCCGTAAGTACTTAAAAATGGAAAAGTAAATAAAAAATGACGTAGTAATAGCATATCGGAGTATTTGCATTGTAACATAAGTGACTGATTGTAAAAAAGAAATTAAAAAAAAACGTTCATCAAACGAAATAAGCGAGATATTTAAATAATAATATATTTTAAATAAACTAATTGTTTGAAAAAGAAATCACATATTGAAAGAAAATGTTCGTTTTCACAAATTTTAATTTCTTTAAAAAATTGTCCGTTTTAATTACTGTTTTAATTTATTACAAATGTTGGTGCTTACACACTTTATAGACAGGGCTATTCTTTAGATAGGATTATAACGTTATAATTTCAGCCCGGTTCGTAAACTGCATAAGTACTCAAATGTTTACTCTATTGTGAATAAGCTGTTCATTTTGCAAAAAACAAAAAAACAAAAAAAAAACGTATTTTAATTTATTTCAATAAATGTTCTATTAATTATTTTGAATTATTGATTTTGTGTTAATTTACTGAATTCGTAATCTTTCATGTTTGATTTATTTTTCATGTTTGATTTACTTTTAAGTTTAAAAAAAATCCAGGATTGTCTGCCGTTGACGCTACTGTAACTCTTCACAAATGAAAACAAAAAAAAATTCTATTCCGCAGAAGTGTCCTAACTTTAAACTATTTAGTCATTTGAATTTTTTTTTAAAAGTTTTAGGCGCTTATTCAAAATACTCCCCCACCCATTTTTTCTCAACTTTTTTACCGGCCAATTCTTTTCTTTTTTCGGTGTATCATGTCGCTATTTAAATAATAAGAAAACCAATCGGAAATGTGAAGTAATAATATTCAGATAAAACTATTATTTATTCAGTGAAGCGTTTGTAAAAATGAAGAAAACTTAAGGTAAGTAATATTATTTGTGAGGCGAACAGCCAATGTATAAATGTGTAAATGAAGATGATTTATATTTGTTGTAAATCTCCTGTAGCTGTGTTATGTATATTATATTTCTTCAGCTGCATTTGCCCAGGATTGAACTCAGCACCTTGGGATTACGAGATGGATTACGTGCACTTGCATATATTTCCGTTAAAGTAAAATTACTGGGTTTTCTTGTCCACGTGACTTTTTAATTTAAATGCGTTCTCTTTCTTTTACCATATATACGTTCTTGGCCTCTTGCCTTGTTGGCATTGTAGTTTTGAATTAATTGAATAAAGCCTTAGAAAAGGTTTTTCTATTCGTGTCTTCTTTTTACATTACAATTTATTCAATTAATTCATTTACTAAATTTCTCATGGATAAGATTATTCGTCTGGACAAGTTTGATATATCTTCTGCAGACCCTCAGGCTGGCAAGCTCTGGAGACTATGGTACCGTAATTTTACTTATTACTTATCTACTATTGCTTCTTTAAATCCAGACAAACTCGAAGTCCTTTATTTAAACATTGGTGCTACCGTTGCTGACATTATCGAGGGTTGTTCTGGATTCGAACATGCTGTTGAATTGCTGAAAAGTGTTTATGATAAGTCTCCAAGCGTTATTCATGCTAGACATTTGCTTTCTACACGTCTACAACAGGAAAATGAGTCTGTAGACCAGTACCTTCAGGCCTTGAACCGACTTGCCGCAGACTGTTGCTTCAAAGATGTTACTGCTACTACTTACATAGATGAATCTGTCCGTGATTCATTTATACGTGGTCTCCGGTCTTCCGTAATACGTGCCAGACTACTTGAAAATGATACGTTAAATCTCAAGGAGGCTACTCAATGTGCTAGAGCTTTAGAACAGGCTCAATTTCGTGCTGAGTCATACGCTTCTCAGATTGGACCTACCGTTGCTGCTACCACGACTAAAAATGTGTTTACTGATTCTGTCGAGGAGGCCACTATTACTGCTCCTATGGAGTGTGAATCTGTACAATTGTCTTCAGAAACTCCTGCTCGTACAACACATCCCATAATAGTACTTATAGAAAAGAGTAAAATCACGTCTGTGAGAAGGAGGGTTCAAATAAGAAGAAAGGGTGGGAGCAACACATAAACATATATGGAAAGATATTCTCATTTGAACCTCAATAATGATATTTTAGTATTATTTCATTTTGCTGGAAAAAAAAAACAATTGAAAACAAGTTGTATAAATTTGTAGCATTTCTACACACTTACACATACATTCATCAGGGGCCGTATCAGACCAGAATTATCTCCCTTTTCGCGATGGTAGGTTGCACTCCATTCGGCATATAAAAAGGGACGCACAAGAAAATGCACTTTTTTCTTCCGTTCCAGCCTCTGATAAAAAACATTCACTAGCATTTCACGATATGCAAGACATTTCCCTGAACTTCCACACACTCCTATACACATCCTTTAACAACATTGACAAAATTACCAACACCAACGCTTTCTCTTAACTGTCAAAAATCCAACACACTGTCTGCTTTTAGTCCGTCTTTTAAAAGTCAATTGATCTCTCACATGCAAATTAGTAGCTCACGGACGCAAATGAGTTCCAACTATAAAAAGCTGCAATAATGAACACCTAATTCTTTTCTATCTGGAAATCGCCCGGCTGACACATGAAACATCTAGTACGCTTTGAAGCTGGTATGTTTTCATCTCTATTCTTACTTTGGTAGTCAAAGAAATACTCCATTTGTTCACGATAAGAAATTGTTGTGTTGTTTGTGTATGTATTTCCAATAAAGACAATATAACATTTTTATTGAATGAATGAAGTAAGCTAAGAAGTAGCGATTTCGTTAAGTTCACGTTTCGGTTTTGGTGAGTGAAGTAAAATGTCTCCACTGTAACAAACGGTGAATCTCTGTAACTTGCTACTGCTGAAATAATTATCAGGTCGGAATAAGGATTTCGAGAGAAAAACTGAAGCAAAATAAAATATATTCAGTCTAATAACATAGTGGAAGGAAAAAACGAAAAAATATAGTCCGTATCAAGTATGTTAAACGAATTTCTTTGACTTTGAAAATCCGACTGACTTAATTTTATATATAACTTTTATATGATGCACACAAATTATATATATATATATATATATATATATATATATATATATATATATATATATATATATATATATATATAACCGTTTTTAATTAGAATTGCATTTTATTGTCAGGTAGAATAAATAGCCAAGTGTCACTTTTAAGGAGAGAAGAGAAAAACTTCAAGTGGGTGGGGCACTAAGAAATTATTTTTGTTTCAATTGGAGATAGTGAGACAGTGAAGTTGAATCAAAATATTGTGAAGCCTTTCAGTCTATTTGTTCATTCTGACTCCCACCCCTACTTACCTTGCCTGGTGGTGGCATTCTCTTCACCCTTCCGTATCCCAACCCTGTCAGCCCAAGTCTTGTCAGATGAGGGAGCTGAAGTGAAAATAATGTTTACATCTGCCGGAGAATGTCTAGAGGGTGGCAGCTTTTCCTTGTGTTTTTTAGAGTCCAACTCCTTTTCTATACTCTGCTTGTCTCCCCATGGGGCCAGAGTTAGGCACAAGGTCGAGTTTTACCATGTGGAAATCCAGCTACCCCCTAAATAGTGGCACTCTGGATTGGGACAAACATTTAAATTGCCTCAGTCTAGAAGGATTTCTCCTCTAATGAAAAGATGAAGTGTAGTATCAGAACAGATCCTACACTTTGCTCCTAGCCTGTTCAAGTTCTGCAGAGTTTTTTTATTATTGCATGAATTTGATTAATACCATTGAGAAAGGTATGAATTCATATCTTCTCCCTCCAGCTATGGGTTATATAGGGTAGCCAAGGCTCGCAACCGATAAAATTCTACAAAGTTGATGGAAAGATTAATGTTAATACTTATTCCAAGACTCTGAGATACCAGGTATTGTCATGGCTTAACAGAAAACTACCGAGATGGTAATTATGTATGAACGCAGGATGGTCCTCCAGCCCACACAGCTAGAAAAAGTTAATTATGTTCATGGCCGCTTCTAGCACAGATATACACCCTCTGGATTATGCTATTTGTAGCGTTTTAGAACATACTACCAATAGAACATCACACAGCAATGTCGACTCTTAAAGATACTATTAAAGAAAAATGGGAGAAGTTGTCTCCCGAATATTTTAGGAAGCCCAAGAAAGAAGTTAATGAAAAAAAAAATATTTCTATTATGTACATTTTCTTGTGGCAAATGAATTCTCATGACTTTCAATAAACTAATTAGTCATACAATATCTGCCTCAAAATGTTGTAAATGTTGCTTCCCCACACTGTATATATATATATATATATATATATATATATATATATATATATATATATGTATGTATTTTTATGTAATTATTTTTATTGGTGATTGTAGCGTTCGTTGTTATTTTGCTTACTATTATTTCGATTGTCTCACTTTCCTAAGTGATTAAGATGCAGAAAATTGCATTATTAGTCGCCCATAACTTCATAGGGCGTATTTTCTGTTAATATATATTTTTATTTATTTTATACGTACATAAAGTAATCCATGGACACGTGTTCCCGGCTCACAGCCGTCATCTCTGTCTAAGTTAGCCATGCTGATGACGGCTGTGAGCCAGAAACACGTGTCCATAGATTACTTTTATGTACGTATAAAATAAATAATATATATATATATATATATATATATATATATATATATATATATATATGTAAGTAAATTTCGTGTACAACAAAATCGTAGGATAAATTTCAGAGGAAACATTTTTTAATCCATAAAACGAGCGGGTGGAAAAAAAAGGAAATTGCTAAAATTTTCCTTAAGGCCTTATCGTCTAATCCTCCAAGAGGAAACGTCAGAATGATAAATTAAACACTAAGAAAATCGAATGAGATATGAGGAAAAAATTGTTTTAGTTGGAGAAAACGATTGAGAGGAAAAAAACAAAAAAAACGTAAATATCTCAACATTATGGTGGATTTGAATCATTAAAGATCTCCAACTGATACTTCAAAATGTTTTGTCTACACAGGCTAGGTCGAGAATTGTTAATAACTAACGTCTCAATAATATTAAGATAGTAGTTCGACCTAGCACTGTGTAAAACAGAAAACCACCCATCGGAATACCTGTCAGAACAACTATTTGTACTAACCTGGTAATTACCGATGGCTGATTCCTGTACCTGAAAGTTTCCGAATGATCTGCAAACCTTATGTAAACGAATATCACGTGGTATGTGTTGGGATATTCTAATTTCTAATCTTTTTTTTCTCTCAAATCGTTTTCCCCAACTTAAACAATTTTTCCCCTCATATTTCATTCGATTTTCTTAGTTTTTAATTTATCATTCTGACGTTTCCTCTTAAAGGGTCAGACGATAAGGCCTTAAGGAAAATTTTAGCAATTTTCATTTTTTTCCACAACCCGTTTCATTGATTAAAAAAATTTTTCTCTGAAATAATATATATATATATATATATATATATATATATATATATATATATATATATATATATATATATATATTTTTAAAGGTCTATTTAGTATTGAGCACTTTTGAAAAAATATTTGTTTTCAGTTCATTTTAATCAATATATATCGGTTGTTTGTTTGTACACGAAACAATTATTAAGTTACACTGAATTATTTTGAAATTCAGCAAGAGAAAATGAATAAAGACTTGGTCATTGGAATTTAACACATTGTTTACTTATATATATATATATATTATAACATTGTTTACTTATATATATTATAACATTGTTTACTTATATATATATATTATAGCATTGTTTACTTATATATATATATTATAGCATTGTTTACTTATACCATTGTTTACTTATATATATATATATATATAACATTGTTTACTTATATACATATATATATATATTATAACATTGTTTACTTATAAATATATATATATATATATATTATAACATTGTTTACTTATATATGCTCTGTTGTTAAATGTTAACACCCATCGAGCTTTTACATTGGACAGTTTTGGTAAATTTTCCTAAACAATATATACACAAATATATATATTCATCTATCTATCAGATTGGGCTGGTTGCCCGGACCATATTGACCCAACTCTTCCATACTTCCCAGTTCGTCATGGCTTTGTGAAGATCTTCGAGTTGAGAACCAGTATCTTCGGTCAACTGTTTTGTGTACGTCTTATAGGGTCCACCAACTTTAAATGTTCCGTGTGTTGGCGAATCCTTAGTAAAAAAATGGACCAGTTGCACAACGTGTAGAACAACAGGTGGCTGGCTTACAGTGCACAAAGTCCCGCGCATAATGAAGACCAAGTTCCCTCATACTGTGATGGTCGTTTGGTGTGTTTCCAATCAAGGCCGTATCATGCCGTCCCTCATCTTTGACAAGAGACTCCGACTCAATTCAGATGGTTACGTTGAGTTGCTGTCTACTATTATCAAGCGCCTGGTGGAGAGGGAGGCTTCAGGAAGACTATACGTGTGGCAGCATGACTCACGTCTGTGTTACACCTTTGTGAAAACCCAGAAGTGAATGTCTGAGAACTTCCAAGACTTTACCAGTCTCAACATCCGCCCCCTCCCTCGACACACCTACTTCCAATCACATGTGTGGAGCGCAGCTGATAAAGACACCAACCATATCGCCTACAACACCAAAGACGCTATGACTTTATCAAACTGGTATTCAAGTGTCTCTTTTGAGGGACACCATGACGGCTGCATGGTCCATGGTTCAGGTTCCACCCTGAGGCCACGGTAAAGACTTCTTAGAGTGAGCTGCATTTGATAAAAGATCTTCTAAGAGATGCATATTAAATTTTGAGAATACATCAATTATTGGCCAAGATATGATGTTTTTGTTTCATTTCTAAAAAGTTTCAAATTTGTCTTGAATGCCCTATATATCTATCAGACCGGGCTGGTTGCCCGCACCATATTGACCCAACTCTTCCATACTTCCCAGTTCGTCATGTCTTTGTGAAGATCTTCGAGTTGAGAACCAGTATCTTCGGTCAACTGTTTTGCGTACGTCTTATAGGGTCCACCAACCTTAAATGTTCCGTGTGTTGGCGTCCATAAAATCAGATCACTGATAACCTCTTCTTTGCATCTATAACAATGTCCAGCGAATCTCATTCTTATTTCTTTTATTACTGATGATATTTTAGACAAGTTGCCATACTGCCGTTTATTAGATGGGTGCGTTTTCCAGTGCATGTTTAAAACAGCACGAATCATCCGTGTGTTAGTTTCATTTAGTTTCATTTCCAGTTTTTTTTGTTAGAGTCAAAGATGGTGATCCATAAAGCAGTATGGATTCCACTACGGCTCTGAAAAACGTTTTTTTCTTATTTGTTCCAAATAACTCTTAGCCGATTAAGTGCACTCCAAGCCTTGGCTATTCTAACAAGCACGTTTTTTTCTGTCGAGATGTGGCGTCCCAGATATTCGAAGTCATTTACCTGCTTCACACACACACACACACACACACACACACACACATATATATATATATATATATATATATATATATATATATATATATATATATATATATATATATAAGAGGATTTAATGAATTAGAACATTACAATTGTTCCAAGAATTAGAACATCAAGTCTAGTATGACTTACGATCGTTTCCAAAACATTCTGGAAATACTTTATTTTATTTTTTTAATTTTCTAAAAATTAGCAAAGCTACTCCAAAACGTCTCTTCATCAGTGCCTTTAGCAACACGTCTTACAGAAATTCAACGAAAAAATAACAAGCTCGTCGTAGAGGAACATCTATTGACAGAAAGAGGCACAGATACAAATATTAGTAAAAAGGAATAAGTTACAAATATAAAATAAAATAGAAAGATAAAATGTAAATAATAATAATAAGAATAAAACATTATAAAAGTTATAAAAATTATAAAAATAAAATGAAAATAAAATAAGAACAAAAATAAAATAAAATAAAATATAATATAAAATATAAAAAATAATAAAATATAAAAAGGAAAAATAAAATAAAAGGATAAAAAATAGAAAATAAAAATAAAAAATAACAAATAAAATACAAAATAACATAAAATAGAATAAAATTAAATTAAAATAAAGGTAAGTATAATAATAAAAAAGTATAAAAGAATAAAAAAATATATATAAAAATAAAAGGATGAAAAATAAAAAATAAAAAATTAAAAATTAAAAAAAAATGAAAAAATAAAGGAAAATAGAATAAAATAAAATAAAATAAAAATAAAAGTAAGTATAATAATAAAAAAGTATAAAAGAATAAAAAAATATATATAAAAATAAAAGGATAAAAAATAAAAAATAAAAAATAAAAGAAAAGTAAAATAGGATAAAATAAATAAAATAAAATGAAAATAAAAGTAAGTATAATAATAAAAATGCATATATATATATAGATAGATAGATAGATAGATAGATATTTATGCAAACATGTTTACATGTTTGCATAAATAAGAAAATCCTGCCTAAATACACACAATATATATATATATATATATATATATATATATATATAAAATATTTGTTGTTGTTTATTATCTATGTACGTATACGTTTCGTCCCTTTTCAATCAGGACTCATCAGCATAGAGATATGACTATTCACTACCGGTCGTACGATTCGAAACCCTGGATTACAAGTATTTTTCAACTTACATCCAACGTCGTTAACCGCGCGCCCAATATTTGAATAGCCGATAAACAATGATAATTTAACACATATAAAAGCGGCTTGATGTCGAGGCATTCTACTTCTATTAAGGAAGGAATGATGCATATAAAGCAAGTGACGTCATGCTGTGTTTGTACTACCATTTAGAGTGCTCTACTTATTTTACGAGGAGCGATAGATAGATAGATAGATAGATAGATAGATAGATAGATAGATAGATATTTATGCAAACATTGTTTAACAATAAACATAAAAATATAAAAATATTACTTTTTATTACCTAACCCTAACCTAACCCTAACATAAAAATATTACTTTTTATTACCTAACCCTAACCTTACCATAACCCTAACATAAAAATATTACTTTTTATTACCTAACCCTAACCTAACCCTAACCTAACCCTTTGTCCCTCTTTTTTCTTTGTACGATTAGAAATTAAAAATGTAATATATTTACTTACTTTGGAACTAAACTCAGTGCAGGTGCTTGCACTTATCTGACAAAAATAAAAGTAAAAATAAAGATGGCAAATTTCTATTAAAACATTTATGTTCTTGTTTTTTTGTTTTTTAAATTCTATCAGTCAGATAATCGCATCTGCAACAACCAGTTTGCATACCATTTCTTTAAACATTGTTCTCTTGCGGCGGCAAATTGAAGCCAGATATGTCAGTCTGAGGTTAACATCTTTCTCGATGTTCTCTAGCCAGATATTTCCCTGCCTTCCCTTTTGCTCTTCTACCTGCAATTCTTCTCATCAGCAGGTTTTTCGTCTGTATGTTATCACCACGGATCACATGACCTAATTTTTATCTTTTTGTTCTGTAGCACCATAATTCGAGGGATCAGACAAACTTCTTTACTTATGTGAAATGTTTGCTTTTTTTGTATTCCTTAGAATTTCTACACAATTCAACTAGTGTTATTTTGTTTATTTGTGGGTTTTTTTTTTTTCGACACCATCCAACCTCGCCTAACCCAAAGAATCTCAAGTTTGGTAAGAGGGCAGGAATTTATCCTGAAGGTTTTTATAAATACCATTAATTCCGTTTAGTTTTAGTCTATTCTACTTGCGCTCCATAATTCAAAACATGCCGTATAAGAACATGTATGACACAAGGCCAGTATTTAATTACAAAACGCTTAGGGAAAAATGGTTGAAAGTATCGGACTCCTAATGCAATCCACTACCTGTATAAGAGTCATTTAAAAAAAAAAAAATGTTTTTAACATAGTTCACCCCAGACAAGGCAGGCCGCCACTGTAGACGTAAAGGACTACTGAGAAGAAAGAAAAGGGAGAAGGTTAGCGGGGAGGGGAGGGTCAACCTAAATTTGGATCTGCGCAGCAAGATGTCTGTTTACATTAGTTTTAAATTTCTGCATGTCAGTACCGTCGGGGAAACAGGGGGCAGGGAGGGAGTTCCGGGGGCCAGCAGCACAAGGAAAGAAGCTATTTGAGTAGAAAGCTCTCCGGCATCTGGAGACCTCCACAGTGAATGGATGGGATTTAGTCGATTGTCGAGTTGGTCTAGTGAACTTACGACGAGGGGGCACCAGAGCAGCCAATTCATCGGAGCACATCCTAGCATGGCATACTGCTGCCACATATTGAGAGGTGTCACTCAGAGCACCTTTTCTTGCCTTGACATAGTATAAACTCGATTTCAAAGGCTAGTAGGGGTGCTCTCTTCTGTTCTCTACAGCCCCTTTTTCACAGAAGAGACGCTGCTAGTCTTTCTCTACTCTATAGTTATTTCCACGAAAGATGCTCGACTGAGCTCCAATCTCTGGTTCCTCCCTGTATACTTGTCTTACTATCATCATTGCAAAGAATTTTCTTTTCTTCCTCCCTGTAACTAAAACCAAATGGAATTTCCATGAACAGAGTTTTTTTTCCAAGAACTTCCCAACTTTGGGACACATTGCCACGAGACTGCTTCTCTTCAGACTACAACATGGCCTTTTTTTAAGTCCAATGTCAACAAATACTTGTCAAACCGTCCTCTTAATAATCAAATTTTGTCCATTCCACTTATCGTTTTCAAGCTTCTCATAGTATTGTTCGTCATCTAAATGACAATCTTATTGATCCTTATCCTTGAGTGGCTTTTTACCTTGGTAAATGGTGACTCGTTAGTATGAAACAATACTCTTGCAAGCTGAGAATGGAGACAAAAATTTACCCAGTGCCTTTAGCCTGATAACTGAGTCATCAGATAAACTTTTTTCTTAAAGCAATGGAGGTGGTATTGTCGAGAAGGAAGACATCCTGTGTTACTATAGTACAAACATGCCAACGCAATGCATGAGATAAAGGCGTGAAAATCTATATTTATTATTCAAACTGAAAGTACTTACAAAAGAAAGGGACATAACTGTGTATAAAACAAAGATAAGATAACTCAATTTTTTATATTGCTTGTTTCTTCTACAGTTTTATATTGAGCATGTGTTATTTTTTTTATTTTATTTTTATTTTTTATAAAAGAGTCACCAATTATCAAAGCCCAAAGGCCACTCGAGGATAAGAGTTATTGAGTTTGACGGGTAAAGTGACTATTTAAGACGACAGCTCAACAAGAATTTGTTTACATTGGACTTGAAAATGGCAATGTTATAGTCAGCCGGGAAGCAGTCCTGTGGTACTGTGTTCCACAGACGGGCAGTTCTAGGAAAGAAACTTTGCTCATGGAAGTTCCGCTTAGTTCTAGGCACACAGAGAGAAAGGGAATCGATTGACACTGGTTGTAGCTAAATGAGTTTTTGTTGTGAATGTTTTATGGGGGAGGGGTGGACCATAGATTATACTAAGAGCTATATTTTAGGATATTTTAATCAAGAAAAATACATGCTAAAATATTCCTCAGGTTAAGGAATGAGTTATGTTTAAAAAAAACTTCCATTCTAATGCGTTTACTTAGTTATAATTTGCAATTAACTGACAAAAGTGAGTTATCTCTCTTTAAAGTTCTGTCTATCATCGTCCAACACTTTTACTGTGTTGTTTTACCCCCTCGCTCTTAATTTTAGTCTCTCATTCCATCCTTTCTCTCTCTTTTTCTCTCTCTCTCTTGCATGTATTTCTTTCTCTCTCTCTCCCTCTCTCTCTCTCTCCCCTCTCTCTCTTTCTCTCTGTTCCAGGAGAAAATAATAAAGAAATAAAAGAATAGAAAGATTGGAATAGCTTATTACGAACAAAAGGGAATGTCACCCCAGGAAGTAAAAATATTTAAATCGTAGCCGAAAAAAAAACAAGTGAGAGAGACAGAGAGAGGAATGGTAGATATAGACAACAGAAATTTGGATTTTATCTCTTTTATCTTTTATATTTAACCGGCTTTGAAAACTCACTTTTCCTGATTCAAACCATCTAGCCTGAGCTGAATTGGTGACCCAACCGTTTACATTTTTTTCTAGTTTATTTTTACTTTTTTTACCGCATATCAAACCTTTTAAGTTATTTAATGCCGATATTTTTTCTGAAAAACTCCCCCAGCTAAAGTCTTGGAAATCGTGTGCAAGCAATGCAGCAAATACCCCAGTTAAAGTCTTGGAAATCGTGTGCAAGCAATGCAGCAAATACCCCAGTTAAAGTCTTGGAAATCGTGTGCAAGCAATGCAGCAAATACCCCAGTTAAAGTCTTGGAAATCGTGTGCAAGCAATGCAGCAAATACCCCAGTTAAAGTCTTGGAAATCGTGTGCAAGCAATGCAGCAAATACCCCAGTTAAAGTCTTGGAAATCGTGTGTAAGCAATGCAGCAAATACCCCAGTTAAAGTCTTGGAAATCGTGTGCAAGCAATGCAGCAAATACCCCAGTTAAAGTCTTGGAAATCGTGTGCAAGCAATGCAGCAAATACCCCAGTTAAAGTCTTGGAAATCGTGTGCAAGCAATGCAGCAAATACCCCAGTTAAAGTCTTGGAAATCGTGTGCAAGCAATGCAGCAAAGAACATTAAGAGAAGCGTGTGGGGGGGGGGGCAGGAATATCACCCTGCTTGTCAATATGGATTTCTTCAGAGAGATGGACACCAAGGGCATCCTTGCCTGTGCAGCTGCTTGACCACACTCACGAATTTAGGTGGACACCCTACTTTTCCAGGTATTATCCAGAGTGCATTTATGTGGATTGTTTTGTAATGCATTGGTCAAGTCGACAATAACCTGATACAAATACATATATTGCTCTTGTATCTGTCTTGCAGCAAATACCATATCAACTCACCCACTTTTAATCCTTAAATCGCTCTGCATTTCTGAGATAGCCACAGGAAAAATATCCTCCCATCAGTCTGCTGAATAATAGTCCTCCAAACACCTTGTCAATAAACTGGACAATGTTTCTAAGACACAAATGAAAAGCAACGAATTCAGTACAGAACACTGATGTACTCCTACTTTAACATTAAAGCTGTCACTAAATGTGCTGTTTATTCTAACACGATTTTGAGCATTTCTGTACATTGCTTGAATAGCCTTCAGCACTCCTTTTCTCCTAGCCCACCAGACAACTTCTCTTTGCAGTCTGTTAAAAGTTTTCTCCAAATCCACAAAGCAAAAATACAGGTTCATGTTCTTACCAGCATACTTCTGCATTTTTCTCCGGATAAATATAGCACCAGTGCTACTTCGAATAAAACCAAACTGCATTTCATTTATGCTTATCTGACTTCTTATTTGCTGTTCAATTATTATCTCAATCACTTTCAGGGCCTGATTCATCAACTTTAAGTAATTATTAAATTAACACACACAGAATTACACTGACATAGCAAAAAAATAGGGTTTAAATAACAAAATAAAAACTGTTATTAGTTTTATTTTTTATTTTTTATTTTTTTATGGAAATCGCTCCGGACAAGGCATGAAGCCACTTGATGTAAGGAGCTAAAAAAATATACCACTTCAGGGTCAAAAACTAGCAAACGAAAAGTGTGATATGGATAGATTCCAATCCAGAAAACAGCAATTCTTCCCCCTTTGTCAGAAACAGCGCTCATCGAATGTGAGGACTAAAGGATAACATAAAGGAAGCGAGAGTTACGATGTGCTGGAAGTAAACCCAAAGTCCACTTTCTATCCTCTGGGAAGTAGTAAAAATAATAAAGAGTGAGTCCCACTTGGAAAGTGAGGAAACTTAAGGAGACAGCTCACATGCTCGGATATGACAACCTACTGAGCAAAACCAAGCATAAGGCTGAATACGATTTGGTGACCTCTAATAGAGAAAGAAAACCTTGAATAACAAACATAGGTTTAACAGTGCCAAAAATTGATCCCTGATTTCTAGTGACACATGGTTGTGAGGTCTAAGCCGTTGGTTCGAATGTTGAAAGTTATCTGGAGGTGCTAAGTTCAATCCTGGGCAAAGGCAGTGAAAGTAACATTCAGCGACAGCAGGAATACGACGGAGAATTAACGAGTGCGTCCCAGAGCCAAAAATGGTATCCGAGCGTGGTAATAAAGGGATTGGGTTCGAGAGTCCAGACAGACGGTTCCCGAGTTCGATACAGAACACCTGATGAAGGCCGGAGGGCAGAACGGCCGAAACGTTGTGAGCAAGACTAGGAAGTCAGTCCGAACACTGAAATCCATAATGATACAAAAAGTTGCAAGTTATCTGGAGGTGCTAAGTTCAATCGTGGGCAAAGGCAGTGAAAGTAACATGCAGCGACAGCAGCAATACGGCGATAAGCTGCAGCAGCAGTAGCAGCAGCAGTAGCAGCTGCAGAACTGAAAGCGACGGAGAATTAACGAGTGCGTCCCAGAGCCAAAAATGGTATCAGAGCGTGGTACCTCCATGATAATAAAGTGAGTGGGTTCGAGAGTCCAGACAGATGGTTTCCGAGTTCGATACAGGACACCCGATGAAGGCCGGTACACACAGACCCTACGATAGATCACAAAACATTATTAGATAAAACTAACAGAAGTAATTAAATGCAAAGATCCCACACGAATGAATATTACAATAATAGTTAACTCATTTTTATATCCCTTAGCTAACCCTTTCACTGATAATAATACAATCTTCAGCTCCCAGCCACTACATAGCTATACTCTACCATGATAACATCAGCTTTACACTCAAATATAAAGCCCCCAAATTATATACAAATCAGAATATATACACACACATATATATATATATATATATATATATATATATATATATAAAGAGGTGTACTAAAAGCGAACTTTTAGGAGAGGTAAAACCTATTGTGAAGAGTATACAGCTCAATATCCAGGATAGAGCAGGTAGATATGAAGAAGAATGGAAAGGAATTAGAGAAGCAAAAGCCAAATCAAAATTCAATTCAATCTTCTCTGAGCCTACCTGCTTCCACGAACGTACCTCTTATTGGACTTTTTACCCTTTTGGATTTTCTATTTTCGCCGCACCTGAAGTTGTGGCATCTTGGATTTTAACTTTGAATCTTCTCTCATTACATCTCGTGCCGTTAATGACCCACCTATCTACTTCTTATTCTCTCCGCTGGACTTTTCGACACCGGACTTTTTAGCAATCGGACATTTGCTTGCATTCGGGCAGAGTTTTGCCCAGCGCTTTCTTTCCCTACAACTTTTATTTCTTTTTTTCAAATTTTAAATCTTGGCCATTGCCAACTTATCTATCCCAGCGACTTCATCTGATGATAAGATTTTGATCTTTGAAAAGCCTGGCTTAAGGAAAATTTAACTTGAATAAATTGCCTTTTTGCGGAATATACCTTGCTCTGAGCAATTGAATTGAATTTTGATTTGGCTTTTGCTTCTCTAATTCCTTTCCATTCTTCTTCATATATATATATATATATATATATATATGTGTGTGTATCAGAGCGTGGTACCTCCATGGTAATAAAGGGATTGGGTTCGAGAGTCCAGACAGACAGTTCCCGAGTTCGATACATGACACCTGCTGAAGGCCGGAGGGCAGAACGGCCGAAACGTTGTGAGCATGGCAGCCAAGATGAGGAAGTCAGTCCGAATACTAAAATCCATAACGATACAAAACAGTGTCCGAAAGTTGTCGCTAATAGTCTCACAGATACTTTAAATCCAACAATTATATGTAAATAATCAAATAATAGCAAAATAATCACATCATTTTAAAATAAAACATCCTCTTAAAGACTTTTTTTTTCAAAAAATAAAATAAACACACACAGAATTACACAGATGTAGCAAAGCACAAGATCTAAATAGCAAAATAGGTAGCGCCATTATCTTTATTTATTAGGTTAGATTAAATAAACACGACACACAATTACATGTGTTGCAATACCCGTTCCTTCGGGGGGGGGGGACCGGTAGCATCAAACAAAACACAACGATAGAGAAAAGGACGTGTTCGAGAAACTCTGTTTCTTTATTCATCACCACCAGCTGGTCTAAGTTGGGTATACATATATATATATATAATTAAATATTTCTTTATTAGCAAAAGTCCTTTGGCATTATTGTTCTTTCCCTTGTCTTACGAAGAAATTTCTTTCTTTACCTTGATTTTCGACTCTACCAAACATAGGTTATTTTCACGAAAACCAGGCAGAGTGATTTACCTTGCAACCTAGAGGGAAACACGACAATACGTTCTGTAGCAGTCTGCTCCCGGGATCTAGCGCAGCCTTATGATCTCCACGCCAGTTGTTTACGGCAGTTCGACCGTGGCGAGGGTACCTCTCTTCGGGGCTAACAATCGACAAGTTTTTCTCTATATCCCCCCAACTCGATCTCTGCTACGTAAGCGCTCCTTCTTCCTTCGTTTAAAACCGCCGTTTTAATTTCTGACTTTACATTCATGATGCCTTCTTCTTTCTGGCCTTGTACACCTGACTCTTTTAAAGGTTACCGAGTCGGGTTTTTTTTACGACGTAATACTCCTAAATGAACTCGTCGACCTCACACACCTGGGCTCGTTCAAAGGTCACCGATTAATTTTAGCCTAATTGACACTCTATCTAGTCTTCGGCTTTTCTTCATTATTGCGGGGTCATGCCCTTAGCCTCCCCGTGACGTCTGCATCATTATTTTACACATGCACCAACTCAAACAATCAAATAATTAAAACAATTAAAAATTAAATAACCGCATCACTTTCTAATACACTCTAAAAAGTTTTGTTTTTTTTCAAAACTAAAATAAACACACACAGAATTACACTGAAATAGTAAAACATAAGATCTAAATAGCGAAATAGGTGGCATCATTAATTTTATTTACTAGGTAACATTAAATAAACATGATGCAGAACAGCAGCCGGAAGTGGCCACGAACAGTCTCGCAGATACTTTAAATCCAATACTTATATGTACCAATATAAACAATCCAATAATTTAAAAAAATAACCACATCTAATACACTCTCAAAAATGTTTTCTTTATTTTCAAAGACAAAATAAACACACTGTTTTATTTACAAGATTAAACAAACTAAAATATAAAACAGTGACAGGAAGTTGTTGCTAACCGTCTCGCAGATACTTTAAATCCAACAATTATATGTACCAATATAAACAATCAAATAATTTTAAAAAATAACCACATCGAATATACCCTCAAAAACGTTTTCTTTATTTTCAAAGATAAAATAGACACACAGAGAATTACACTGATATAGTAAAACATAAGATCTAAATAGCGAAATAAGCACCGTTATTAGTTTTATTTACAAGATTAAACAAACTAAAATATGAAACAGTGACAGGAAGTTGTCGGTAACAGTCTCGCAGATACGTTAAACCCAACAACTATACATAAATAATCAAACAATATACGGCATAATCACGTTGATAGCCCCCTTCCTGCTAGATCACCAAAGTTAAGCAACATTGAGCCTGGCTAGAGAAACAAACCTTGATTAACTTACCTTTAGTATATATCTCCATCTATAAAGTTGATATAAGTTAAGCGACGTTGAGCCTGGCCAGTACTAAAATGGGTGACCATTTGGGAATTCCAGGTGCTGTATGTGGACAATTAGCTATGGGCAAATAACATCGCCAACCAGTAGTGCCTAGCGTGGCGACTATGTCAAAACCCCTGAATGACTGTCGCCAATAAAGTGGACGGAAATCAGGAAGGGGCTCCTCCTCCAGGAGTGATAAAAAAAAAAAACCTTGATGGTGATGGTGATGAAGCAAATAATAATCAAATAAATACTCACATAACGTTTAAAACATTTTAAAAAATCTTGTAAACACATTATACAACACTTAGCCAACATCCCCCCTCCCCGACATATGATCGTCCAATTTTTAGCATTTTCATAACCCGCATGTAGGCGACTTCATTTTTAGTTCTTTTTCACCGCCAGATAAGTCCATCAGTAATTATTCCCGATGAAGAACGCAGGTCGTTTGAAATCCTAAATTATAATAATAATAAATTATTAAAAAAACAACATCATTTTATGCTTCAACCACTACTCACTCATCATCGTCAAAATATCTTTAGAAGAATACATGGAATATCAAACTACTCATATATATTTGGATTATTTGGATTATCAGACTACTGTTGTCATCTTGAGTGTTATTCTCACAATGTTTCGGCCGATGTAACCTCCAATCTTCTTCAGGTTCATCTTGTCGAACTCGGGAATCTTTCTATCGAACTCGAGAATCTTTCTGTCGAACCTGTACGGAATTTCGAACGGAACCCTTTATTTAATCCCCAATGGTATCATATTCTCGTTCCATCAGCCATGACCGGGTAGAAGTCTTAAGTAATTCGCAATTGCATTCTTAGTATCGCCCGCACTGAGGATTGAACCTGCAACCTCCAGAAGAGTGTCACTTAGAACTGAATTTTACTTAGTATTTTATCTGTTACACCACGGGTCCTTGCAGAGTTCGACAAAATACACCTGAAGAAGGTCGGAGGTTACATTGGTCGAAACGTTGTGAGAATAACACTCAAGATGAGAACAGTAGTCCGAATAATCCAAATAATACAAATCATCAATCCTCATCTCAAAAATTCAGAAACATAATACTCATATATATATATATATATATATATATATATATATATATATATATATATATATATATATATATATATATATATATATATAAAGTTAGGTATGTTTATATACAGGGTGGGCCAAAATAAGGGTCCTATCTTTAAATTTGAATAACTTGAATTTGAATAACTTCCACAAAATAAAAGTTAAACTCACCAAACTTTATGTGTGTGTAGACTGACCCTTCCGAGATTTTTTGAAATAAACAAAACAAATTTTAGCCGAAAAACACTTTTTAAAACTTACAAAAACTAAAGTATTGTTTTTTACACTGTTTTGAGTTTTTTAAGCAAAAATAATGTTTTCTAAATGAGGGTACGTTCCTTAGGGCTAATACGGCTCATGCTTGCTTCGGAAGGGGTCCTTTACTTATTCTAAAAAAAAAAAAAAAAAAATCAATAAATAAAAAAGTTATGAATTTTTAAAAATAGGACCCTTATTTTTGCCCACCCTGTATTTGTATTTGTAAGACCTCTGATGTCCCTTTCCATTGTAGAGTGTATCAATACACGATAACTGAGTGCAACAGCTTCAGATCTTTCATAACTCTAACCCTAACCCTAACCCAACCTTGGTGAAGTCCACCTTAGACAATCAACGTTGGAGACGTAACCCTAACCTTAACCCTAACCCATTTTTGAAAAGAATGTGTTCTGTATCGCATACGATATACCTGATTGGGTAATCGTTGGTATTGAGAGCTTCGTACATTCCAAGAAATTCCAACAGAAAACAAACAGCCAGCTTTGGTACACCCATGATAGTGCCACCGCCATTGCTCAAAGCTATCTTTATTTTAGTTGCTTTCAACGGAATAAGTGCTCTGAAACCAAAGCCATCTTTCGGACTGCTTGCAACTACTGCAAAAGAGTCCTATGCTCAATCGAGAGTGGCTGAGCAGAGGCTTGGTTCTCAAGTGTTTTAACAAACAGGGTCTTGAACAGATGTAAGACCTCGATTCCAACTATCATCAATGGACCAGAGGTGATTTCCTAACTCAGGAATTTCCCCCTATGACTGTAAACACTCAGAGTGGGATGTTGCCAAACTTATCAAGAAATTTCATGCCAGCAAGGTAACTGACCCTGACAACATCTATATATTAATACGATAGCGTGTGTGTTCGTGTGTCACGCTTCCGCCAAAAGCTCTGCACATGCGTGCCGCACCTAGATTTTAAAAACAGTCAAGTGCCTTTATTTTTAAAACGATTTGAAGTTTTTCCCTCTGGCGTAACGGTTAGCGACGTAGTATATTTTGACTTCTGCCCTACTGGTTTATAGTTCGATCCCAACCAACCTCTAAGATTTTTTTCTACATTTTAAGAGGAAGGGGAAGAGAGGTAGGGAGGGGACGACCGGGAAGACACATATTAATACAATAGCGTGTGTGATTTTGTGTGTCATGCTTACATCGAAAGCAACGACCTTCCGAATCTTTGTATGCTACTCACCTGGTTAAAAATTACTTTTTTTTGTTGCTTTAAACTTAAAACTATTTTTTGTTTTTTATTTTGGCGTATTTAAGGGCATTGTCTATTTACGTTTTCTTTTGGTTGTAGAGAGGGCCAGTATTATTATTTTATTTTATTTTTTTTTTGAACGGATGACATATCAATTTTTTTAGTAGATTGTACACGAGTTACCATTTAAAAAAAATATTTCACTCTTATCTAGAAGGAGGGCTCATAATAAAGGAAGTGTAACTAACAAATAGAGGGTGCTTTGTTACATTAGGACCCGCGCTAACTTTGACCCCGTCGTTAGAGTTAGGGTCAGTGTGGCAGACGATAACTTCGTCACTTTTTTCAGTTTTATTTTCAAGAAATGATTTTAAAAAAAAACGAACACAACACGGTGTAAGTAAAAATAAAAATTTTAAAATTTAAAAATTCCGTGTAATTTACATGGGTCCCGCTAGTTCAAATTATAGTACTTAAAAAACTGCAACCATAACTACGAAGCTGTTACAATCATTGCTTCAAGGAGAAATGCTTCCCATCATATTGAAAAACTTTGTCAGTCTGGTCAGTATTTAGAAATACTGGAAATCGGTCCTCTGCATCTCAATACAGACCAATCAGTCTCCTGTGCATCATGGGTAAGTTACTTGATTCGATGATAAATGAAGAAGTTGCCAATCACCTTAGGAAAAAACAATCTACTCAGTGACAAGTAATATGGATTTCGTCCTGCAAGATCAACAGCTAATGTGCTGATTGTAATATCACACAGGATCAGTGAATCTATTGCTGAAGACTTTGTTTCTAGTGAAATAGCGCTTGAGATATCGAAGACCTTTGATAAGGTTTGAAATAAATGTTTGCTTCACAAGCTAGCTATCTATGGATTATATGGAAATGTCTTTTCAACCATTAAATATTTTCTGTCTGATAGGTTTATCAAAGAATCGTTGATGGACAGAAATCTGAAGCACATAGTATCAATGCCGGCGTGCCTCATGGATACATTCTGCGTTCAACTCTCTTCCTCATCTTCTTTAATGATCACCCAAATCACATTTTAAGATAATTTGTTGACATTTATGCAGATGACACAACATTTTGCAGAGCATTACTGGTCAAGATCTTTCTATTTCTCTCTCTTCCGACCTGGAACACGTAGTGGAATGGGGTAAAAATGGTGGCTACTCTCTTTTAATCCATCTAAAACCCAACTTCTCTCCCTTCAAATTATCAATCCTCATCTAACCCTAACCCTAATCCAAATAATGCAAATTATCAATCCTCATCTAACCCTAACCCTAACCCTAACCCTAATCCAAATAATGCAAATTATCAATCCTCATCTAACCCTAATCCAAATAATACAAATTATCAATCCTCATCTAACCCTAATCCAAATAATGCAAATTATCAATCCTCATCTAACCCTAATCCAAATAATGCAAATTATCAATCCTCATCTAACCCTAATCCAAATAATGCAAATTATCAATCCTCATCTAACCCTTGAAGAAGCCCCCTGCTTTGATAAGCTTCTAGGACTGACTTTCACTCCAGACTTGAAATGGAAGACTTGTATCCAATTTGTTGCTAACATCGCTGCAAAAATGGTTGGATCATTCTACTGCTCCAGAAAGTACCTCAACCCTGACGCAATCTTCTACATGTATAAGAATCAAATACATCCTAAGATGGAGCAATGTTGCCACATCTGGGGAGGTGCTGCTCAGAGCAACCTTTCCTGCATGACAGAGTACAAAACCTAGTGGGGGATTTCTTCTTTTCTTCTCCACAGCCTCTTTCTCACAGAAGAGAAGTTGCTAGTCTTTCTCTACTCTATCGCTATTTTCACGGTAGGTGCTTCACTGATCTCCAATCACTGGTTCCCCCCCCCTCTAAAACATTTACAACAAAAACTCGTCTAGCTACAACCACTGTAAATAATTTTCCTTTCTTCCTCTGTGTACATAAAACTAAACGACATTTCCATGAGCAAAGTTTATTTCCAAGAGTTTATTTTGAATCGAGGTTGGTTGCTCTCCAAGTCCCCCTCACACAGATGACTCCATGTCTGTGGAACACAATACCATGGGGCTGCTTGCCAGCTGACTTTAACATGGTCGTTTTCAAATCCAATGTTAAAAAATTCTTGTTGAGCCGTCCTCTTAAATAATCAAATTCTGACCAGTCTCAACCATCGTTACCAATCCTCACGTTTTTACCTCACCGTCCACCTGACAAACTCACTAACCCTTATCCTCGAGTGGCCTTTGGGCCTTGATAAGTTGTAACTCGTTAGTACATAATAATGTACATGATTCACTCCTGCACTAATTAACCGTTTATGAATTTTGGAACACAGCTGCTAAGCGTAAGGTTCCAAATGCGGGCTATATTTAGTTTCATTTTGTTTTATGCAAAGAGGGTTAGAAAAGGGTACAGCACTTCATGAAAATTCAGATTCCTCCAATTATGAGACATCAAGCAATAAATATTCCTCAAATTTCAGTTTCTTTGGTGTATTTTAAAAGGATTTTAGGGGACATAGTATGGGCACAACTTTTCATTTGAAAATTCAAATATTTCAGATTTGCTTTAAATTTGATCATTAACACCAATTAAGCAAGATTCTTTGAATTTCAATTTCTTATTAAAACTCCTGAAGCCTTAAATTTTAGACACTTTCAAGAATCAAAATCATGTCATGCATTTTGATCAAAATTTGATAAGGATTCTAGACATAAGGTTTAGTAGCGTTCTATCTTGATTTTAATCTTCGTAAGGGGACATAAAAGTGGTGCAAACTGTTCATCTCAGGCAATTAATTTTACCCGGCCTGGGACGCGTATTCTTCTAGTATATATATAAATTGAAGGCGATAGCCATCCTTTTGTACGCCTAGCGAAAGACTGGGTCTAGAGTGCAATAAATATGTTCGTGCAATCAATCTAACAACAAAGCCTCAAATGAATTATTTATATTCAAGACACAATTTCTAAATTGAATATTTACTCTTGCAGATTGTAAGTTTTAACCCCCAGAGTCGATTTTCTGGACAGATTTTTTTATATATAAATGTATATAAAATGTATTTAGAAAGAGAAAGCAAACAATAATATAACAAAAGCTGACAATGAAAAGATATACATTTGTTTTGTTTATGTTTTTTTTTGTTTTTTTCAATGTTTAATTCATCGATAAATATTCACTAAGGCAGGGTTGCTGTTTTTTGCCTGGGGGGGGAGGCGTATTTTGCTTTTCCATAATATTGATCTTGTGAACAAAATAAATCTTTGGCTAAAATTGTTCTACAAGACAGAAATAACAAAAATAATGAATAATTATTGTGTAAGGTTAATTGTGCAGAAGTGAGGGTGTGACCCTCGCCAAACGCCCCCCCCTCTCCTCGCACAGATGACTCTATGTGTGTATAGGGGGGGGGGATAAGCAACCAATCTCGCTTCAATATAAACTCTTATGACCTCCCGCAACACAGGCCAGCAGATAAAAGTTAACTAAGTCTACGAATGGAACTAATTTAAAGAAATGGTATCGCCTTGAGCCAAACTGAATGAAGAGAGGAGGGGGGGTGCGAAAATTGAATGGAATCTAGATATAAGATAAGATACAAATATCGTCCGACGGGAATTTGCTTACGTGTGGGTTTGCGAAGCTGATGGTTTCAAGATATAAGGTTCAAATGAAAGTCTCGGATAAATTCTTCATTTTCTGCTAATTCCCTCAAAATTAAACAAAGTAGGAGTTGTTTGAAAGGCTACATTACTAAAATTATATTTCGGAATTATTGAGACCATGATTGATAATTTGTATTATTTGGATTAGGGTTAGGATTAGGTTAGGGTTAGATGAGGATTGATAATTTGTATTATTTGGATTAGTGTTAGGGTTAGATGAGGATTGATAATTTGTATTATTTGGAATAGGGTTAGGATTAGGGTTAGATGAAGATTAATAATTTGGATTATTTAGATTAGGGTTAGGGTTAGATGAGGATTGATAATTTGGATTATTTAGATTAGGGTTAGGGTTAGGATTAGGGTTAGATGAGGATTGATAATTTGGATTATTTGGATTAGGGTTAGGGTTAGGGTTAGGATTAGGGTTAGATGAGGATTGATAATTTGCATTATTTGGATTATTCAGATTGTTGTTTTCATCTTGGATGTTATTCTAACAACGTTTTGCTTATAGTAATAAGTAATAATAAGTAGTAAGACTACATATCCAACAGTTTGGCATAGAGTCTGAGATTGGTTTATTTGCTGATGACACCACCCTTTACTCTCGCCATGTTGGCAAAACCGACGCAATCATATCCGAGGCAATGGCTGAATCTTTAGAAAATGACCTCCAGGCTGTAGTGGATTGGGGTCATAAATGGTTGGTAACTTTTAATGCCGCAAAGACAAAACTCCTTTCCTTCAATAACTACAAGGAACCTTTTCAACCACCGATTGTCATGGCAAATAACACCCAACCTGAGAGTTCATCATTCAAACTCCTTGGCCTAACCTTCAGAGGTAATATGAATTGGAACAAATACATTAAAGACATTGCCAAGGCTGCCGCAAAGAAGGATGGCTCCCTCTACCGTGCTAGTAAACTCCTCTCACCTGACATTATCCTGTATCTCTACAAAGCCACCATCCGCCCATGCATGGAGTATTGTTGCCACATCTGGGCTGGTGCATCATCTACTAGTTTCTCCCTCCTTGACAAGGTCCAAAAAAGAATCGCCAACCTAATAGGTCCCTCACTGTCAGCTAAGCTCCAGCCCCTATCCCATCGCCGCAATGTAGCATCCTTGTGCTTGTTTTACAAATACTTCAATGGATGATGCTCCGATAAAATTGGCTACTCTGGTGCCCCCTCGACGTAAATTCACTAGACTAACTCGACAATAAACTAAATCTCATTCATTCACTGTGGAGGTCCCCAGATGTCGGAGAGCCTTCTACTCAAATAGCTTCTTTCCTCGTACTGCTGGCCTCTGGAACTCCCTCCCTGCCCCCTGTTTCCCCAACAGTACAGACATGCAGAAATTTAAAACTAATGTAAACAGGCACCTCGCTGCGCAGATCCCAATCTAGGTTGACCGCCTCCTACCTTCTCCCCTTTTCTTTTTCTCAGTAGCCCCTTATGTCTACAGTGGCGGCCTGCCTTGTTTGGGGTGAACTATGTTAAAAAAATTTTTTTTAAAAAGACACAAGAAAAAGTTTAAGGCTCCTAAAATTCATATAACGAGAAGACGTAGCACAACGGATAAAAGTGCTAAGTATATTCAGTTCTAAGTGACAGTCTCCTGGAGGTTGAAAAATACAATTACGAATTAGCTAAGACTTCTACACGGTCATGGCTGACGGAAGAGAGCAAGGTAACCCATGGATGTAATAAAGGGTTCCGTTCAAAATTCCATACAGATTTCCGAGTTCAACAAGATGCATTTGAAAAAAGTCAGAGATTTACATCCAAGATGAGAACAGTAGTCCGAATAATACAAATTACTAAAATTAGTGGGGGGGTTTTTTCTTTAAATACCATTTATAAATGGTTTGTTGTATCTAAGTAATTTACCATAAACAATTTTTACGTTAAATTAGCTATGGTTTCAGAATTCAAAACACTTAATCAAAACTGGTGGCTCATTAGTAAAAACAAATAATAACTAGAGCCTATTCTCTCCGGACAGCTTCGCCACATAATTGTGAACAGAACTTCCAGCCAATGAAGTTGTTCTGTTGTGTCAACACATGTATGGATTAACAGTTTATACTGAAGCAGTTGTTTTTTTTATAAACCCTAACACTAATACTAACCCTCTCACGACGGGAAGATTAGACACAAGGTCAGGAAAGTTGGATTTGATAAAACAAAACAGCGCCCTAGAGGAAGAATACTCTGGCCGAACAAAACTTGCCTGGGGCAGGCCTATCGGCATTTCCCTGTAGGGACGCCTCAGGCGATTAACAATAAACTAACCGCTTCCTAAAAGGTGAGAAGGCAAAGCCTGGGAAGGTGGACTTCCGAGAACTGCACAGGACCATACCTCAGACGAATAAAGATTAAGCCATCCTCAAAAATGGCAGAGACTTTGCCTGTCTGATTTTGGTATGAGCTCACCCCAAAGGGTTTAAGCGTCTTCAAGGTGGTTTCGCCATCCTCTCACATACAGCGCTTGGTATTCTTAAATGGTCACCCATCTGGTACTGACCAGGCTTAACGTTGCTTAACTTCAGTGATCTAATGAGAACCGGTGTGTCAATGTGATTATGCAGCATTTAAAAAAAAAGAAAGAAAAAAGCAAGCTTCTATAAGATATTAGGAAGTGGCAGTGGTGACCTTCATAACAACTGGCGATTCGAGTGCACCAAGTTCGAATCCAATCAGTTCCATAGAACCACTTTCACTTATGGATGTTGGCAACCTTCACGTGGTCCCTCCTGGAAGTACCCGATTCGAGAAAGAATCAAGGAAACCAATACCAACAATAGAATCGAACCGGTCGAAAAATGTGATGCCACTCTGATTGACACAAATTTACATTACTTTAAGTTGGTTAGGATCAAAGTGTAATATCTGTTCTGATTCTACACTGCATCATTTCTGTCCGCGGTCAGTAAAGAAGAAATCCTTCTTAAACCGAATCATTTTTTTTAATTTTTGTCCCAACTCAATTTTTTTTTCTCTTTTTGAGAAGCTGGATTTTGTCCCACATTAAAAATTGACCTTGTGTCTTACAATGTCCTCGTGGGGAGGCAAGTTGATAAGTACTATAAGATATTGCCTTTTCTAGCATGAGTAACACATGATGATGATGATGATGATGATGATGATGATGATGATGATGATGATGATGATGATGATGATGATGGTGGTGGTGGTGGTGGTGATGATGCTGGTGGTGGCGGTTATGATGATGATGATGATGATGATGATGATGGTTGTGGTTGTGGTGATGATGATGATAATGATGATGGTGAGGTTATGATGATGATTATCATCATCATCATCATCATCTCCAGACACACGGTCATGATGATGATGATGATATCCCATAACGTCAAGGGACGTCATTGGAGAGTCTGGCAGATATTCCTATGACTTCCCTCCACCTCATAGGATCATTAGCAATTCGCACCACATCCTCTACTAATAACTCTGTCCATTCTAGCACATTGTCCATCCACTGCTTTCTCAGGTGTCTTGGTCTGCGAGAACCATGTAGTATGGTGTTTGCTAGAGCTTGATGTCGTAACACATGGTCAAACCATCATAGTTTGCAGCATTTGATGGTAATAATTGCTGGTTTGCTGGGTCCCGCGAAATGTTCAGCTAATTTATTAAAGTAGACATTACTTTTATAAGCGGCACATATGACAAGAATAATATTAAAATAGATACGAATTGAACATTCTAATTAAAACAAACTTTTTCATATTTCAATCTGCAATTAAGTCTTCTATTCTACCCATACATGGGGAGATGGATTGCATGTTCCTACATTTAACAAGAGTATTAAACTTCGGCATAGCCCCTACGCAACACTGTGATAGTATTCATTACGTTAACAATTTGACAATTTTTTTAAATGTTAAAATTATCAAAAAGTTTTAGTAGTTATTTATTAATAATTTCTTTGATACTAAGTAAATTTTCAGCAGTATTTCGATGCTTAACATAGTGTTAAAAACGGTATTTTCTGCATAAGGTTAAATTAAGCAGAAGAATGGAAAATTCCATTAGGAGCTAAAAATTAGAATTAGAGCTACTTGTCGGAATATGACGTTACGGACAGGAAGTTCAAAATGAGACGTGGCAAAAAAGAGAGAAAGATGTGTCACTTTGACGTGTGAGCTGACTGTGCTCGGACGCTTTTTTTAAGCCATGTCTTCATTCACTCCTCCAAGGAGCGGACGAGGGAAAGCTCGTGTAATGCTGTAAAAGAATAAAGCAACAAAGAACATGAGTCATTGAACGTCAATGTTTTTTTTTAATTTTCTTACATTATTGTAGCTACAAAAAGAGAGAAAAACACAGAAACTTCAGCTGCCACATCACCACTACGATTACTTTTTTCAACTAGACGTCACTATCCAATGAACAAACTACTTACGTGTCAAAGAGAATTAACAGATTTCTGTCAATGAATAAAATGACAGATCATCTGTATGGATCAAAGATATCTCCCAAGCTATACTACAAATTTTTTTTTTAATGCTTCTGAATTTTTCAGATGAGGATTAATAATTTGTATTATTTGGATTATTCGGACTACTGTTCTCATCTCGCAAGGACCCGTGGTGTTACAGAATAAGTACTATGTAAAATTCAGTTCTAAGTGACACTCTTCTGGAGGTCGAAGGTTTAATCCTCAGTGCGGGCGATACTACAAATACAATTGTGAACACAATTGTGAATTACTGAACACTTTTACCCGGTTTCTGACAAAGGAGGAAGAATTGCTGTTTTCTGCGTCAGAATCTATCGATCTAACACTTATCGTTGGCTAGTTTTTGACCTTGAAGTAGTATTATTTTTTAGCTCCTTACATCATCATTGGCTTTATGCATTGTCTGGAGCGATTTCCATTAAAAAACAGATACCATAACGATGGAGCAGTGAACTATTTATTGATTTAGCCACATGGTCACCCATATTAAAGACGTGACTCAATAGTCTACTTCTTTTTTTCTCCATTTTTTGGTCTGACTGTCGAGATGGCAACATGCTTGTCAAATATCTTGCTATTCCTTCCTACCCCGTTACAGTTTAATTACCAAAGTGAGAACATTTATTGTCCACCACTCTTATTTTGTTCATACCAGAGGCCAATCTCCCAACCGAAGCAGACCAGTTCAATCAACATGACCCTACACATCTTTGTATGTCTGCCTTTTCATATATCCACGTCTTTGGAAGCTTTTCTACATGTGGGCATCATTTCGGTGTATTATTTGTAAACGTAGATAAATCCTGTTATGGTTTTATAAGTAATATTTGAGTTCTCTCTTGTTTATCACTTGCTTATGTGTAAGAAAAATTAAGAAACGGATAATTCTTATATAACATTTCATACGTAATATTTCATGTAATGTTTTGATTAAATACATTCGTATAGAACATTTCATACGTAATATTTCATGTATTGTTTTGATTAAATACATTCGTATAGAACATTTCACACGTAATATTTCATGTAATGTTTTGATTAAATACATTCGTATCGAACATTTCATACGTAATATTTCATGTAATGTTTTGATTAAATACATTCGTATAGAACATTTCATACGTAATATTTCATGTAATGTTTTGATTAAATACATTCGTATAGAACATTTCATACGTAATATTTCATGCAATGCTTTGATTAAATACATTCGTATAGAACATTTCATACGTAATATTTCATGTAATGTTTTGATTAAATACATTCGTATCGAACATTTCATACGTAATATTTCATGTAATGTTTTGATTAAATACATTCGTATAGAACATTTCATACGTAATATTTCATGTAATGTTTTGATTAAATACATTCGTATAGAACATTTCACACGTAATATTTCATGTAATGTTTTGATTAAATACATTCGTATAGAACATTTCATACGTAATATTTCATGTAATGTTTTGATTAAATACATTCGTATAGAACATTTCATACGTAATATTTCATGTATTGTTTTGATTAAATACATTCGTATAGAACATTTCACACGTAATATTTCATGTAATGTTTTGATAAAATACATTCGTATAGAACATTTCATACGTAATATTTCATGTATTGTTTTGATTAAATACATTCGTATAGAACATTTCACACGTAATATTTCATGTATTGTTTTGATAAAATACATTCGTATAGAACATTTCATACGTAATATTTCATGTAATGTTTTGATTAAATACATTCGTATAGAACATTTCATACGTAATATTTCATGCAATGCTTTGATTAAATACATTCGTATAGAACATTTCATACGTAATATTTCATGTAATGTTTTGATTAAATACATTCGTATCGAACATTTCATACGTAATATTTCATGTAATGTTTTCATTAAATACATTCGTATAGAACATTTCATACGTAATATTTCATGTAATGTTTTGATTAAATACATTCGTATAGAACATTTCACACGTAATATTTCATGTAATGTTTTGATTAAATACATTCGTATAGAACATTTCATACGTAATATTTCATGTAATGTTTTGATTAAATAAATTCGTATAGAACATTTCATACGTAATATTTCATGTATTGTTTTGATTAAATACATTTGTATAGAACATTTCACACGTAATATTTCATGTAATGTTTTGATTAAATACATTCGTATAGAACATTTCATACGTAATATTTCATGTAATGTTTTGATTACATACATTCGTATAAAACATTTCATACGTAATATTTCATGTAATGTTTTGATTAAATACATTCGTTTAGAACATTTCATACGTAATATTTCATGTAATGTTTTGATTAAATACATTCGTTTAGAACATTTCATACGTAATATTTCATGTAATGTTTTGATTAAATACATTTGTATAGAACATTTCATACGTAATATTTTATGTAATGTTTTGATTAAATACATTTGTATAGAACATTTCATACGTAATATTTTATGTAATGTTTTGATTAAATACATTTGTATAGAACATTTCATACGTAATATTTTATGTAATGTTTTGATTAAATACATTTGTATAGAACATTTCATACGTAATATTTTATGTAATGTTTTGATTAAATACATTCGTATAGAACATTTCATACGTAATATTTTATGTAATATTTTGATTAAATACATTTGTATAGAACATTTCATACGTAATATTTTATGTAATGTTTTGATTAAATACATTTGTATAGAACATTTCATACGTAATATTTCATGTAATGTTTTGATTAAATACATTCGTATAGAACATTTCATACGTAATATTTCATGTAATGTTTTGATTAAATACATTCGTATAGAACATTTCATACGTAATATTTTATGTAATGTTTTGATTAAATACATTTGTATAGAACATTTCATACGTAATATTTTATGTAATGTTTTGATTAAATACATTTGTATAGAACATTTCATACGTAATATTTTATGTAATGTTTTGATTAAATACATTTGTATAGAACATTTCATACGTAATATTTTATGTAATGTTTTGATTAAATACATTTGTATAGAACATTTCATACGTAATATTTTATGTAATGTTTTGATTAAATACATTTGTATAGAACATTTCATACGTAATATTTTATGTAATGTTTTGATTAAATACATTCGTATAGAACATTTCATACGTAATATTTCATGTAATGTTTTGATTAAATACATTTGTATAGAACATTTCATAAGTAATATTTCATGTAATGTTTTGATTAAATACATTCGTATTAAATACATTCGTATAGAACATTTCATACGTAATATTTAATGTAATGTTTTGATTAAATACATTCGTATAGAACATTTCATACGTAATATTTCATGTAATGTTTTGATTAAATACATTTGTATAGAACATTCCATACGTAATATTTCATGTAATGTTTTGATTAAATACATTTGTATAGAACATTTCATAAGTAATATTTCATGTAATGTTTTAATTAAATACATTCGTATTAAATACATTCGTATAGAACATTTCATACGTAATATTTAATGTAATGTTTTGATTAAATACATTCGTATAGAACATTTCATACGTAATATTTCATGTAATGTTTTGATTAAATACATTCGTATAGAACATTTCATACGTAATATTTCATGTAATGTTTTGATTAAATACATTCGTATAAAACATTTCATACGTAATATTTCATGTAATGTTTTGATTAAATACATTCGTATAGAACATTCCATACGTAATATTTCATGTAATGTTTTGATTAAATACATTTGTATAGAACATTTCATACGTAATATTTTATGTAATGTTTTGATTAAATACATTCGTATAGAACATTTCATACGTAATATTTCATGTAATGTTTTGATTAAATACATTCGTGTAGAACATTTCATACGTAATATTTCATGTAATGTTTTGATTAAATACATTCGTATAGAACATTTCATACGTAATATTTCATGTAATGTTTTGATTAAATACATTCGTATAGAACATTTCATACGTAATATTTCATGTAATGTTTTGATTAAATACATTCGTATTAAATACATTCGTATAGAACATTTCATACGTAATATTTCATGTAATGTTTTGATTTAATACATTCGTATAGAACATTTCATACGTAATATTTCATGTAATGTTTTGATTAAATACATTCGTATAGAACATTTCATACGTAATATTTCATGTAATGTTTTGATTAAATACATTCGTATAGAACATTTCATCAGTAATATTTCATGTAATGTTTTGATTAAATACATTCGTATAGAACATTTCATACGTAATATTTCATGTAATGTTTTGATTAAATACATTCGTATAGAACATTCCATACGTAATATTTCATGTAATGTTTTGATTAAATACATTCGTATAGAACATTCCATACGTAATATTTCATGTAATGTTTTGATTAAATACATTCGTGTAGAACATTTCATACGTAATATTTCATGTAATGTTTTGATTAAATATATTCGTATAGAACATTTCATACGTACTATTTCATGTAATGTTTTGATTAAATACATTCGTATAGAACATTTCATACGTAATATTTCATGTAATGTTTTGATTAAATACATTCGTATTAAATACATTCGTATAGAACATTTCATACGTAATATTTCATGTAATGTTTTGATTTAATACATTCGTATAGAACATTTCATACGTAATATTTCATGTAATGTTTTGATTAAATACATTCGTATAGAACATTTCATACGTAATATTTCATGTAATGTTTTGATTAAATACATTCGTATAGAACATTTCATAAGTAATATTTCATGTAATGTTTTGATTAAATACATTCGTATAGAACATTCCATACGTAATATTTCATGTAATGTTTTGATTAAATACATTCGTATAGAACATTTCATACGTAATATTTTATGCAATGTTTTGATTAAATACATTCGTATAGAACATTTCATACGTAATATTTAATGTAATGTTTTGATTAAATACATTCGTATAGAACATTTCATACGTAATATTTCATGTAATGTTTTTATTAAATAAATTCGTATAGAACATTTCATACGTAATATTTCATGTAATGTTTTGATTAAATACATTCGTATTAAATACATTCGTATAGAACATTTCATACGTAATATTTCCTGTAATGTTTTGATTAAATACATTCGTATTAAATACATTCGTATAGAACATTTCATACGTAATATTTCATGTAATGTTTTGATTAAATACATTCGTATTAAATACATTCGTATAGAACATTTCATACGTAATATTTCATGTAATGTTTTAATTAAATACATTCGTATTAAATACATTCGTATAGAACATTTCATACGTAATATTTCATGTAATGTTTTAATTAAATACATTCGTATTAAATACATTCGTATAGAACATTTCATACGTAATATTTCATGCAATGTTTTGATTAAATACATTCGTATAGAACATTTCATACGTAATATTTAATGTAATGTTTTGATTAAATACATTCGTATAGAACATTTCATACGTAATATTTCATGTAATGTTTTTATTAAATACATTCGTATAGAACATTTCATACGTAATATTTCATGTAATGTTTTGATTAAATACATTCGTATTAAATACATTCGTATAGAACATTTCATACGTAATATTTCCTGTAATGTTTTAATTAAATACATTCGTATTAAATACATTCGTATAGAACATTTCATACGTAATATTTCATGTAATGTTTTTATTAAATACATTCGTATAGAACATTTCATACGTAATATTTCATGTAATGTTTTTATTAAATACATTCGTATTAAATACATTCGTATAGAACATTTCATACGTAATATTTCCTGTAATGTTTTAATTAAATACATTCGTATTAAATACATTCGTATAGAACATTTCATACGTAATATTTCATGTAATGTTTTGATTAAATACATGTTTGTGTTATTTATCGCTACAACTTTTTATTCTGATTGCCAAAAGCGACATTTCATGTGTATTAAGGGCGTTAACGGCAAATGAGAGATTTTCTGTAAGGATTGAGAGCATGAACAGGGGAAGGTCCAGGTGTCTGTTATCCATGGAGAGGTGGTGCACAGATCAGGACATTTCTTGTGGAGTGATGGTGTCCATAAAGCTTTTTCCTCCACCCCCCTACATTCAATGGAAAACTTATTCAGCTACCAAATTGTGTACCCATCAACATTAAATAAGTAGTTTGGAAAGAAAACGAATAAACAGGGACATTTTGGGTAGTGGGTGGATATTCTTTTCAGCAGGGGTGGCTGATATAATCATATCATGTTGGCGTTAGTTCTAGATGACAGCGAGCTGGAGATAATGAAACCTTAAGTGTGTCGTATAGACTTATGGAAAGGCCAAATGTGAGTACATCTGAATGGAGGGTTCTCTGTGTCTATCTAGTCATCAACATTTGTTTTTCTATGTATATGTGAAATTTTCAGACACGCGCATATATGTTTGTGTATGCTTTTTGACTAACAGTCTAGTATATATATTTATATATATATATATATATATATATATATATGAATATATATATGAATATATATATATATATATATGAATATATATATATATATATATGAATATATATATATATATATATATATATGAATATATATATATATATATATATATATATATATATATGAATATATATATATATATATATATGAATATATATATATATATATATATATATATATATGAATATATATATATATATATATATATATATATGAATATATATATATATATATATATATATATATGAATATATATATATATATATATATATATATATATATATGAATATATATATATATATATATATATATATATATATGAATATATATATATATATATATATATATATGAATATATATATATATATATATTCATATATATATATATATATATATATATATATATATATGTATTTGTGTTATAGTGGAATAATTCCAGGAGGAAATCCGGGTATGAGAGCTCAATGTAGTAAACAGAGCAATAATAAAATATAATAACACGAAATCACATAATTGTCGATGCAATAATTTATTTCAACCGTTCGGTTTTTTCAAGCATCACTCAGACAATTACATTTTTGAGACTGATAGAAAATTGAATTTCCCTACTACAGTTCCAATACAATCATAGATGGTGGTAGTAGCAACAAATTTGATACATCTTTTATAGAGAGGGGGAAAATTTAAAACTTATATTTAACTATGGCGGGCGAAGGGGAGGGATCTTTAAGTTAATCAACTAAAAACTGCCATGTCAAAATTATGACACATACGACTTGGCGATATCAACCATATAGGCAATTTTACTCACGCGCATACACAAAACTAAATACGCAGACATCATATGCGCACTCACATACATAATCTCACTCGCACATTATCATAATCACATACGCAACTTTTATTCATCTCTAGCCAGAATGCGTCCGGCGAAACTCGTGTTCTCAAAATCGGTTAGAGAAAAGAAAGAAAAAAAGAGAAAGAAAGAAACAATTAACAGGCACAGAGAAGATATAGACAGACCGCGTGTCATAAATTCTCAGTCCGTCTGGGTTCCAAGAAAGGGAATCTAATTGAAATAAGATTACACGCACATACATATATGTATACATACAAATCCATACGCACATACACACACATATATACACATACACACCCACACATATACATATCTATACACATATACATATACACACATATATACATATATATATATATATATATATATATACATATATATACATACATGAATACACCTATATATATCTCTGAATCTATTTGAAATATTGACTAAATGCATACGCATGTAGTTGTTCACACATGTAAACATACATACACATACATACATACACACATATATACATATACGCACATATACACACATATACATACGCACACATACATATATATCCACACACCTACACACAATATTTACATAACACTCTATATTGATGTAATATGAGTTCTAAAAATTAGTCTTACCTTATTTATATTTTAGATTAATTTGATAATCTATTATTATAAATATCATGCGGGGGGGGGGGGGGTTATCGTACCTAATGTTATTCAATTTGGTATCTTCACCGTTGTAATTCTAGAGGCCCATCGGATTACTAATTCAAGTCTAATAATGTCTATTGGTAATATTTGACATTTATACTTATATTAATTCAAAAACTAGTGTATTACCTGCAGAAAAAATTTTCATACCACTATCTTATTTTAAGTAAATAATAAATATCCGCGTACACACAAATACTATATATCACCAAGTCAGTAAATCTGTGTCTATCACAGATATTATTATAAATATTATGGGGGGGGGGGGGGGTTTACCGTAAGTAATGTTATTCAATTTGGTATCTTCACCGTTATAAGTCTAGAGGTCCATCGGATTACTAATTCAAGTCTAATAATGTCTAGTGGTAATATTTGGCATTTATACCTATATTAATTCAATAACCGCAGAATTTTTTTTTTTTTTTTTTTTTTTTTTTTTTAAAAACACTATCTTATTTTAAGTAAATAATCTGAATAAATAAATATTTCAAAATACCATTATATACGCACAAATACTATATATCACCAAGTCGGCAATTCTGTGTCTATAGCAGATATTATTATAATGTTGGTGGTGGTGGTGGGGGGGGGGTTACCTTAAATAATGTTATTTAATTTGGTATCTTCACCGTTATAAGTCTAGAGGTCCATCGGATTACTAGTCGTTGATTATTTTAAATTTATATTTATGTCTGACATAAATATAAATTTAAAATAATCAACGACTAGTAATCCGATGGACCTCTAGACTTATAACGGTGAAGATACCAAATTAAATAACATTATTTAAGGTAACCCCCCCCACCACCACCAACATTATAATAATATCTGCTATAGACACAGAATTGCCGACTTGGTGATATATAGTATTTGTGCGTATATAATGGTATTTTGAAATATTTATTTATTCAGATTATTTACTTAAAATAAGATAGTGTTTTTAAAAAAAAAAAAAAAAAAAAAAAAAAAAAATTCTGCGGTTATTGAATTAATATAGGTATAAATGCCAAATATTACCACTAGACATTATTAGACTTGAATTAGTAATCCGATGGACCTCTAGACTTATAACGGTGAAGATACCAAATTGAATAACATTACTTACGGTAAACCCCCCCCCCCCCATAATATTTATAATAATATCTGTGATAGACACAGATTTACTGACTTGGTGATATATAGTATTTGTGTGTACGCGGATATTTATTATTTACTTAAAATAAGATAGTGGTATGAAAATTTTTTCTGCAGGTAATACACTAGTTTTTGAATTAATATAAGTATAAATGTCAAATATTACCAATAGACATTATTAGACTTGAATTAGTAATCCGATGGGCCTCTAGAATTACAACGGTGAAGATACCAAATTGAATAACATTAGGTACGATAACCCCCCCCCCGCATGATATTTATAATAATAGATTATCAAATTAATCTAAAATATAAATAAGGTAAGACTAATTTTTAGAACTCATATTACATCAGTAAGAATATAGAGTGTTATGTAAATATTGTGTGTAGGTGTGTGGATATATATGTATGTGTGCGTATGTATATGTGTGTATATGTGCGTATATGTATATATGTGTGTATGTATGTATGTGTATGTATGTTTACATGTGTGAACAACTACATGCGTATGCATTTAGTCAATATTTCAAATAGATTCAGAGATATATATAGGTGTATTCATGTATGTATATATATGTATATATATATATATATATATATATATGTATATATGTGTGTATATGTATATGTGTATAGATATGTATATGTGTGGGTGTGTATGTGTATATATGTGTGTGTATGTGCGTATGGATTTGTATGTATACATATATGTATGTGCGTGTAATCTTATTTCAATTAGATTCCCTTTCTTGGAACCCAGACGGACTGAGAATTTATGACACGCGGTCTGTCTATATCTTCTCTGTGCCTGTTAATTGTTTCTTTCTTTCTCTTTTTTTCTTTCTTTTCTCTAACCGATTTTGAGAACACGAGTTTCGCCGGACGCATTCTGGCTAGAGATGAATAAAAGTTGCGTATGTGATTATGATAATGTGCGAGTGAGATTATGTATGTGAGTGCGCATATGATGTCTGCGTATTTAGTTTTGTGTATGCGCGTGAGTAAAATTGCCTATATGGTTGATATCGCCAAGTCGTATGTGTCATAATTTTGACATGGCAGTTTTTAGTTGATTAACTTAAAGATCCCTCCCCTTCGCCCGCCATAGTTAAATATAAGTTTTAAATTTTCCCCCTCTCTATAAAAGATGTATCAAATTTGTTGCTACTACCACCATCTATGATTGTATTGGAACTGTAGTAGGGAAATTCAATTTTCTATCAGTCTCAAAAATGTAATTGTCTGAGTGATGCTTGAAAAAACCGAACGGTTGAAATAAATTATTGCATCGACAATTATGTGATTTCGTGTTATTATATTTTATATATATATGTATATATATATATATATTCTGATCTATATCAGCGGTTAAGACAAGTAATTAATCATTCGGTTAAAAGAGGTTGGTCAGGTGGGTTGTAGGAGTGGTCTTCGCGAGCATTAGATAAGAGAAATTGAATGGAGAGAAAAAAAATCCTAGAAAAACAGAAGATTGTACGATAAGCAAGATGGTGTATGTTGATGTGTAAATGGAGAAGAGACACGGATAGGCTCACCACAGTGGCATAGGGATGAAGAAAGAAACGTTAGAATAAAGAAAGAGCGAGGGAAATGTCTGAGAGAAATACATATATATATATGTGTGTATATATATATATATATATATATATATATATATATATATATATATATATATATATATATATATATATACAGGGTGGGCCAAAATAAGGGTCCTATCTTTAAATTTGAATAACTTGAATTTGAATAACTTCCACAAAATAAAAGTTAAACTCACCAAACTTTATGTGTGTGTAGACTGACCCGTCCGAGATTTTTTGAAATAAACAAAACAAATTTTAGCTGAAAAACACTTTATAAAACTTACAAAAACTAAAGTATTGTTTTTTACACTGTTTTGAGTTTTTTAAGCAAAAATAATGTTTTCTAAATGAGGGTACGTTCCTTAGGGCTAATACGGCTCATGCTTGCTTCGGAAGGGGTCCTTTACTTATTCTAAAAAAAAAAAATTAAAAAAATCAATAAATAAAAAAGTTATGAATTTTTAAAAATAGGACCCTTATTTTTGCCCACCCTATATATATTAAGAGAGCGAGAGAGAGAGAGAGAGAGAGAAGCGGAGGTATAGAGGAGAGAAGGTGAAGGTAGAAAGATATTCTAGAGGAGAGCAGGAAAGGCCTTTGAGATAGTTGGAGCGAGACAGAGAAAGGCTTTTGAAAATCATGGAGAGACTAGGGTATTTGAGAGGGAACGAGAGGAGGAAATGACTTTGAGAAAATAGGTAGAAGGAAAAACCTTTTTAGATGTTTTCGAGGTGGAGAGAGAAAAGGGATTTAGACAGAGAGAGAGAGAGAGAAAGAGAGGGGGAGAGAGAGAGTGAGAGACAGAGAGTAAAAATATTAAGAGGGAGAAAGTGAAGAGGTTTAGAGAAGGAAAAAGAAAAGCGTTTTAGAGAGGGAGAGAGAGGAAGCGTTTTAGAGAGAGAGAGAGAGGGGGAGAGAGAGAGAGAGGGAGAGAGAGGGAGAGAGAGACAGCGAGTTAATTATTATTATTATTATTATTATTATTATTATTATTATTATTAGAGAGAGAGAGAGAGAGAAATTATAGTATATGAGTAGAATATTTGAGAGAGAAAGGAATGTCTGTTTTATAGAAACTAAATTTTTCTTGGCCTTTTGGCTAAGATCAGAATGTAGAAACTGTTCCGATGAATGCTACACTCTGTAGACCGGTACAGTCTTGGCCTTCGGGCCTTGATTCCGCTGGTTTGAGGTATTGCCCTGTACAGTTCTAAGAGGTCCACCCTCCCAGGCTTTACCTTCCCTTTGAGAAGGAGTTAGTTTATTGCTAATCGCCTGAGACGCCCCTACAGGGGAATGCCGACGAGGTTTATCAGGCATTTTTTGTAGGCCAGAACGCGCTGATCCTAGTGCGCTGGCTAACCAATACTTTGACCTTGTGTCTAACCTCCTGGAGGTAAATAACTTGGCCTTTTGGCTAGGAGCAAAGTGTAGTATATGTTTTGATAATACACTTTATCTGTTTTATTCTCGGTCAGTGCAGGAGGAATCGTTCTAAACTGAGGCATTTTTTTATTTATTTTTGTCTCAATCCAGAGTGCCCCTTTTTGGGGAGTTGGATTTCCCCCATGTTAAAACGTTTCTTTTTTTCTTTTTTTTCTATATTTTTACCGTTATCGAATACATTTCATAACTTTCAGTTTTTCTGAAGGCAATCGTTTTTCCGAACGAAACCGGTAGAATCTCTCGTTTCTTGACACACACACATACATACATATATATATATATATATATATATATATATATATATATATATATATATATATATATATATATATATTACTATTTCATGTATCCACATAACATTTTATAAGGAGATATAATTTGTTATGTATCAATTTTCAGTATTTACTTCAACAGTGCTCGATACGTAAGTAGAGCTAGGTAGTAAGCTATGAAAATATATTAATGACAATTATGCTATACAGAGGCTCCCGCGTTTCATCTCCGGGGGGGGGGGGAGAATCTTCAGGCTAAAATGCATTTTAGCCTGAAGATTTCCCCCCCCCCCTGCCCACGGGGATGAAACGCGGGAGCCTCTATGCAGCTTAATAGGCATAAATATATTTTCATAGCTTACTATATATATATATATATATATATATATATATATATATATATATGTATATATATATATATGTATATATATATATATTTCATTTGACAATAGCAAGATCTTGTCTTTTTATATATATATATATATAGATAGATAGATAGAGAGAGAGAGAGAGAGAGAGAGAGAGAGAGAGAGAGAGAGAGAGAGAGACGTGTTAGAGAAAAAAAGGAAGAAAAAGTAGGAAAAGAAAAGACACGGGGGGGGGGGAGAAGATATTTTTTATTTTATTTTACTTTTTAAATGAGTGCAAACACAATACGGACAGAGAAGTGAAACGCCCTTTATGAAAATAAGAAACGGTAGGGGGGAAGGGTTTTTATGAATGTCGCTAGTTTGATCCCAGGAATGTTTTCAGTTGATAAAAATCAACATTCGAGCAACACAACAAAGCAATTGAAACCTTTGACTATGTATCCTACCCTTACATCGCCAAACATTTCCTGGGAGTTTTGTTTTGACGTAACGAAAACAAGAAATGTTTCTTGAAAACTCACTCAAACTCATTAAGATCAGCTGTTGATAACATACAAGCGTAGAGGAGGGGGGAAATCAAAAAGCTCATTCCTTTCTCTGTGCCATGCTCGCTGTGTATGCATGGCCGAGTTTTGTGGACTTAAATATACAGGGTGGGCAGAAAGTTTTCCCCAATTTTCAATTGTTAATAAAAAAAAAAAATTAACACATGTTTATAAGAAAAAAAATTATGCATTCATAATAAGTACATTAGATGCTTTTGTGGTTCAAGTGGTTGTAAAAACTGTATAACTTCAGTGACGACCACCAATGTCGATGCAGTCTTGAAGTCTCTCGCGAAAGTTCACCATATTATTTTGAATTATCTCCCTTGGAAGTGAAGAGGGTAAGACAATCATCATCATCATCATCATCATCATCATCATCATCATCATCGGTTTAACATCAGTTTTACATGATGGCATACATTTGGACGGCTTTAATAAATTGACTTCCAAACTAACCTATCTCTGACCAGGTTTTTATTTACCCCTCTTTCTCTGAAGTCCATTTTTTATCACTCCCACACACGTTTTACTTAGCTTTCTCCTGTGAGTTGAACCTGCTACCTTAACTGCTCTACATCTACTAACCCAAGAACTCTCATCCATTCTTTTCACGTGGCCATACCATCGTAGTCATTTGTTTTACACACATCTCCCTATACTGTCCGGATTTAATCTTTCTCTGGGGTCATCAGAACTAAGCCTGTCTTCAAGACTCACATTACACATCCATCGTATCATTCTCATATCATTTTTCTCCATGCAACACATGTCCTCAACCTTCACCGAGTTGAAAACAGAGGAAAGAAAGAAGAAGGCGAGAGAGAAAGAGAGAAAAAGAATGGAAGATAGAGGGAGAAAAGAAAAGAGATAGAGGGGAAGAGACAGAGAGAGCAGAAGAGAGAGAAAGGGCAACAGGAAGAGAGAGGAGGAAGAGAGTGAGGGAGGGAAATAAAGAGAAATAAAGAGAGGGGAGGTAAGGGAGAGTACGAGAGAGAAGGAAAGAGAGAGAGAGAGAGGTGTGGGGGGTAGAATGAGGGGAAGAGAGAGGGGGGAAGGGGAGTAAAGAAAAATATTTTTCTGAGACCTTCGCCATCATATATTAAAAATTCAAGTATTTTCTATTTTAAAATAAAAACGAATACACAACCATCAAAGAATTTATTGTTTTCTTTAAAATATAATTGAATGCAAATATGTTAAGGGGTCCGGAAAGAAGACACAAACTCGGTATTAAGTGAAACAAATTATATTGAAGAAAGTATAAATACAACATATAAAGAAAGTGGTTGAACGACTATCTGACTGTCAGTATTAAACTGGGGTAGTTTCAGGTATTTACTGTTTTCCCACTGCAGGAAGATGGGGCACAAGGCCGGAAGGTGGGGAGAGTCAAGGAGCACTCAGGCCTTTTAAAAATTACCTAGGTATCCCCGTCAGCATTCCGGAGTGTCTCAGGCAGTAAGCAATAAATTTACTTCACCCCAAAGATGGGAGGCAAGGCCTGGAAAGGTGGACTTCCTAGGACTACTCTGAACCAATACCTCATCTCGAAGGATAAAAGGCCACTGAAATGGCCCAGTTCCTGTCAGACTGGAGTGGATCCAGGTATTTAATTACTTTTCTACTGAACGAATACGTGGCCCAAAGCTGGAGGGTGGGGGAAGAGTAAAGCCAGCGCCCCTAAAGGAGGAACACTTTGGCCTATCAAAAATAGCCTGGGCACCCCCGTCGGCATTTCCCGGTCAGGGTGCCTCAGGTAGTAAGCAATGAACTTACTCCACCCCAAAGAGGGGAGGCAATGCCTGGGAGGGTGCACCTTCTAGGACAACCCACGACAGTATACCTCAGCCTGACAGATGAAAGGCCACCGAAATTGCCAATTCATGCCGGACTAATCGTTAAGAACGAATCTTCGAATGGTATGACCCCAACCCGACGTCCTCAATCAACTGAAGTTAATGAAAGACTGAACAGGATGGGGCAGGACCCAGGGTGTTTAATTGATTTCCTTAGCAACAATATGTGACACAAGGTCGGAACGTGGGGGAAGAGTCAAGCCAGCGCCCCTAAAGAAGGAGTGGAGATAGAGAGTTGGAAAAATTCATCTCTATATCCTTATTTGTGTCAGGTGTGTTCTGTAGTTGTCACTTCCATCTCCATTGATTTCTTTATGAAGTTTTCAAATTTGTCTGATATTTCAGCCATCTTTTAAGTATCAAATTATCCATGTTTGGAGAATTATCTCATCTTATCTATAAGTCGATCCATGCTATTGCCATGTTCTTTTATAATTATTAATTTTACTTGTGTAAAAAAAAAAACATTAAAATATTGAATAAATTCTCTAGATAACCTTGAAAAGAATGCAGTTGATTTAAAGGGTTTCGAAAAATGTTTAAGAATGAAATAAAACATTTTTGTCAATAAAAAATACTGACAAACGTCATTGATAATCAAATTAAAAGTAAAATATAAAAAATATTTTTTCATTATTTTATATGGATGCCTTTTGTTTGGTGAGCTTTTGTCGGGTCCCTCAGCATCGGCAAACCCTGAGAGAGTAAAAAAAATTGGAAAAAAATGTTCACGTTTTTTAAGGCTTGATGTGGAGTTGAATTAAATATAAATGAATTAGTGAATTTAAAGATTTTCATGGCTCTGTGCGAGAACACACTTTGGCATCAGTTCTTCTTTGATTTTGAATTTCCATGTCTGAACTAGTTGTCAAACAAAGTTTCTAAAAATATAAAAGATTGATTGGAGATAGAAGGCAATAAAATCAAAGAGTACTAATAACAATGAATATTAATTATTAATATTATTGAAACCGTTTGAGGGATTATCCCATGTTATCTCATAGTCGATTCATGTCATTGCCATGTTCTTCTATTAGCATTATTTTGGTTTCCATCTTATTTTCAAAGCCATTTAATATTATCCTTTATATCCTCTTCTGGCCGCTATTATTATTATCATTATTATTATTATTTGTACTCACTAGGAGTTCTCACACAGATCATCGTCAGTGATTGCTCACCGACAATAACCAGTGGTATTTCCTGGAGTCTGAGTGACAACAACCCTCCCCAGATTTCCAGTATTCTTCACCTCTTTTCGATAACCATGCAGTATCGCAACAGCCGCTTACCATTGATTTCTCGCTGGTAAGGACAATTGGTTTTCTCTGGGATTTGGGTGGCAATAAGCCTCCCCAAGGTCCCAGGATTCTCCACACTTTTCCAGTGCAGGTCTGGTTTGTGCTGTCCCTCCTCGGTTTTCTCACCCTCCTCGACCCTCTACAAATATTTTGTCTGGTGTCAGCCTAGTCCGGCACCATTAAAAAAATTTTTTTTTAATTAATTAAAAAACTAAAGAAATAAAAATAAATTAAAAATACATTTTTTTTAATTTTAATTTTTTTAAATTTTAAAATTTTTTAATTCTTTATAATTTCCCAATTCTTTTCAATTTTTTAATTTTTTAATTTTTCTTTAATTTTTTAATTTCTTTTTAACTTTTTGATTAAAAAATTTTTTTTTTTTTAGTGTTTCTTGTAATTTCCTGTTCCTTGGTTCATTTTTGTGTAGTGATAGCTGAGGCCGGTTTAATTTATGGGGAGGAGAGATTATGAAGTGATGTTTGTTGCAGTTTCTGTTCCTTGGTTCATGTTGTGGTGTTCTTCGTGTGATTTTGTTTTCTCCCTGTTGTAAATTCCTTGTGACTGGTTACCCTTTGTAGCTTATGCGTGTTGGTTTCCGCATTCGAGGATTTTCCTTAAGATTGCAGCTGTTTTGATCATTGCCGTTCTTTGTATGGTTTCGATGGTCCCTTTGATTCCAATTTCTCCCAGTCTTTTCTCCAGTTTTTTTGGGATTGTTCCTAGTGCTCCTACGATTATTGGTATTATACTAACTTTCTTCATGCTCCATATTCCTGTCAGTTCTCTGGCTAGTTCTGTGTATTTACTTCGTTTTTCCGTGTCTTTGATCTTCACTTTGTGGACTGCTGGAACGGCGAAGTCTACGATTTTACAAGATTTTTCCTTTTTGTCTATTATAATAACATCAGGTCTCCTTGCTTGTATGAGTTTATCTGTTTGTATATCCATATCCCAGAGGATTTTGTGTTTTTTTTGTTTTCCAGTACTGTTTTTGGTTTATGTTTGTACCATTTGTCTGCATATTCGAAATTCAATTGTTTGCACAGTTCCCAGTGTATTACTTTCCCAACACAGTCATGTCTGTTCTTGTATTCTTTTTGGGCAAGTTTGCTACATTCACTTATATGATTTACTGCTTCGTCTCTTTGTCCACACAGTCTGCATTTATTGTTTTCCTGGGTTTTATCTATTTTAGCTTTAATGTAGTTTGTCCTAATCGCATTGTTCTGTTCAGCCATCAGTAAAGATTTCATTTCTCTGTTCAAGTTTCCTTTATTATTATTATTATTATTATTATTATTATTATTATTATTATTATTATTATTATTATTATTATTATTATTATTATTATTATTATTATTATTATTATTATTATTATTATTATTTTTTATTTTTTATTTTTTATTTTTTTATTTTCGTTTTCTTGTTTAATACTGATGAAAGACGTTTTGTGAATGACTTCTAACTTCTCCTGTCTCTTGCCATTTTTCTTTCAACTGATTCCAATCATGCTTTAAGCGGCCTTCTACATGGTTTGGGCCATCGACATTAATGTGGGACACACTTTGGAGCGTTTTGTATGACCTACGGTGGGTGACATGGCCGTACCAGTTGAGACATCTCTGTCTTATTGAAGCCTTTATACTGAGTGCGGCAATTTTCTCCATCTGATAAGCTGCAGCCAGAAATCAGCTCGTTTTGTTGTCAGTCATGTATCACTGATAAAAAAAACAACTCCTCTATGGCCAACAAATCGAACAAGATACAGAGTTTGGGCGCAAGCTGTGTTCATCTAACGACGGCAAACAGCTGTAAATCACAGAATCGGCTTAGGTTGGGCACTCTTCACAAGAAACAAAGTTGCCCTAAATTCTAAACGCATACCATAGAAAGTCAAAGCAAACATCTATAACGCATATGTTCTTCCTGTGGTTTTTATACGAACTTGAATGCGTCAACTGGACTGTAAAATTACATCAGAAAGTAGAAACTTTCACAAAGCCACATCATGCGCTTCATTACAGATCATAAACTATCTGATCACATCAATATTGCAGAGTTGCAAAAACTCACTGGCAACACATCAATATTCTCTGTCATCAAATGTAAAGTCTTAAGATGGTTTAGTCACGTTAAGCATTCAAGTGTAGGGCTATGCAAAATATGCGTTTAAGGCATTATACAAGGAAGCCGGTCGAAAGGTAGACAAAAGAAAAGATGGATAGACGACGTTTGTGAATGGACGAATGTGAACATAAACCAAGCGAACACATTGGCCTAAGATCGTACGGCTTGGAGGACACTCAGACATATTAGTGCATATTCTGCATCTAGCGGAGTAAACGTTTGATAATAAAAAAAGGAATGTGAAAGTGTAAGTAAGTACAGCATGGTCGGACATGTATGCT
>OY744535.1:41045978-41070978 GCA_963556195.1 Sepiola atlantica | reverse complement strand
ATCTATAAATAAATAAATATATATATATACGTCCCTATCAATCGGGCGAAATTATTTAAACAAACGGAGAATAAACTCTATACGGCTTAGGAAAGCCAAGTTTACCAGTAGCTGCAAAACCTGTCATAGTCGGTTCGCTCTGAAGAGTCGCAGTAAGACGAAACACGTGTCAGCGAATAACTATGTTATCTATAAATAAATAAATATATATATATACGTCCCTATCAATCGGGCGAAATTATTTAAACAAACGGAGAATAAACTCTATACGGCTTAGGAAAGCAAAGTGTACCAGTAGCTGCAATACAGCTTGTTATCGTCAACAACAACAACAATTATTATATCATACTTATAAAGGATAAAAATAATCACGTATTTCAGACAGGCCTTATAGCTTAATTGTAGAGCACTCGACCACGGTCCCCATGATCGTGTTTCGAGACCTGTCATAGTCGGTTCGCTCTGAAGAGTCGAAGTTGGAATATCTCTTCAAGGTATAGTACTGATACACTTTTTAGACGCTTCAATAAGTATAAGAGGTCGAACCACAAAATATTTCCATGTTTTTTTTCTTATATGATAGCAATACAAGAATTGAAGAAGCACTGTTTTAACTGTTACGGGACCGAGTGGTGTGTTCCCCCGATTATAAACGTGCAAAGTTGAATCAAGCAATGTTGCATGAAAAAACAGAGTAATAATTAACAAACAAAATGAAGTAGTTCAAATAAGGTTTATTGAACGTGTGTGTACGTGGAATGATGAAGTGTGTGATGTATGCATGTGTGTCGATGGAAAAACAGTTCTTGAAAAGGTATAAGAAGAAATGAATCCGGCGTAGGAAAACTCTTTGAAAGCCGTACACAAAGAAAATGAGTTGAGAACTCTTACCGTTGTTTGACCACGTGTTGACGGAAGAAAAGTGTGTTGGTTGTTGTTTTGCCGAGACTAGTTGAAAAGAAAAGCGTGAGACGAAACGCTAGTGTATTAGCGTCGTTCTGCCGAGGCCAATCGACCAGAAGAGAAAGGTGAAACGGAACGCTAGTGTCAGCGTCGTTCTGTCAAGGCTGGTCGGTGAAAAAGAGATGGATTTTCCGTTTGCAACGGTTTTTATAGTCAGAAGGGCAGATAACTCTGGTGTCGCTTTACAGTGCCACCTGTCGGTGAAAAAGCGACACCTACCGGCAAACCGGTGTAGTTATGTTTTGAAAGGAGGAGGTAACTGCTACATAACTCTGAACAAGATTTTATAATTGAATCAAAAGAAACAGATTAAATCGTTATTTTCTTCAAAAAATGAATAAATTTGAAATGTGACAAACATTGCCAGTACAATTGAAATGACATCTTACTCGAATGTCACCATTGTTAAGAAATTATTGCATGAACATTGGAATTTATTCCAATAGTTATTTTACACTTTTGTTATTGTAAGCGGCCATTTTGATTTAAAAAAATTTTTTTTTAAAAGATAGCCTTCATTCTCCGGAATGAAAAGAATGAAAAGAAATGTTTGACATGTCATTATTTTTCTAGAAATTACATTTTTTTTTACAGTGTCAGGAAATATTCTGGACGTTTTTACCGGAAACAAGAATTTACAAAAAATGGCTACTCGGCGCTGTAACAGAGTTAAAAAAGGGTGTGCAACGTCTTTCTTTTAAAACTTCTCTCTTTCTCTACCTGTCTATACTCCCCCTCTCTATCTCTTCCACTCTCTCACCTCCTCTCTCTACTTCTCCCCCTCTCTCTCTCTCTCTCTCTCTCTCTCTATCACAAGTACCGCCATTTCACACCAAAGGTCGATGGAAAAAAATCTCTCTAAATGTCGATCCCCCCCCCCCCCGACTAATTTTGATCCTGTTGCTCCCTCCCCCGAAGAATGAATATTACAAAAACAATATGTCCATAGTTTGCAAAGCAATTCTGAAAATAATATATCAGCTTTGTGGATGTGTCTTGTGTAGTTTTTGACATTTAGATGATCACACACAGACAATTGCCCTTTATATAATAGATTTTCATGGTAGGTGCTCGACTGAGCTCCAAAATCTTGTTCCACCAGTAAAACATTCACAGCAAAACACGTCTAGCCACAACCTCTGTGTACCTAAAATTAAACGGAACTTCCATGAGCAAAGTTTATTTCCAAGAACTCTCCGTCTATAAAACGCAATACCACAGGGCTGCTTCACAGTTGATAACAACATGGTCGTTTTCAAGTCCAGTGTTAACGAATTCTTGTTGAGGCGTTCCATTAAGAAATCAATGTTAGCCTAGATCCAACATAGGCTGCAATCCTCAAGGTGTTTGTCTCACCGTTCTCCTGACACAAGCCATTAACCCTTGTCCTCGAGTGGCGTTTAGACCTTGATGAGTGGTGACTTGTAAGCAAAAAAGAAAATAGATAAGAATAAGTCATAAAATGTAGAGAAAATGTCATAAAATGTAGAGAAAATAGATAAGAATAGATCATGAAATATAGAGAAAATGTCATAAAATGTAGAGAAAATGTCATAAAATATAGAGAAAATGTCATAAAATGTAGAGAAAATAGATAAGAATAAGTCATAAAATATAGAGAAAATGTCATGAAATGTAGAGAAAATGTCATAAAATGTAGAGAAAATGTAAAGAAAATAGATAAGAATAAGTCATAAAATGTAGAGAAAATGTCATAAAATGTAGAGAAAATAGATAAGAATAAGTCATAAAATATAGAGAAAATGTCATAAAATGTAGAGAAAATGTCATAAAATGTAGAGAAAATGTCATAAATGTAGAGAAAATAGATAAGAATAAGTCATAAAATATAGGGAAAATGTCATAAAATGTAGAGAAAATGTCATAAAATATAGAGAAAATGCATAAAATGTAGAGAAAATAGATAAGAATAAGTCATAAAATATAGAGAAAATGTCATGAAATGTAGAGAAAATGTCATAAAATGTAGAGAAAATGTAAAGAAAATAGATAAGAATAAGTCATAAAATGTAGAGAAAATGCCATGAAATGTAGAGAAAATAGATAAGAATAAGTCATAAAATATAGAGAAAATGTCATAAAATGTAGAGAAAATGTCATAAAATGTAGAGAAAATGTCATAAAATGTAGAGAAAATGTCATAAAATGTAGAGAAAATAGATAAGAATAAGTCATAAAATGTAGAGAAAATGTCATAAAATGTAGAGAAAATAGATAAGAATAGATCATGAAATATAGAGAAAATGTCATAAAATGTAGAGAAAATGTCATAAAATATAGAGAAAATGTCATAAAATGTAGAGAAAATAGATAAGAATAAGTCATAAAATATAGAGAAAATGTCATGAAATGTAGAGAAAATGTCATAAAATGTAGAGAAAATGTAAAGAAAATAGATAAGAATAAGTCATAAAATGTAGAGAAAATGCCATGAAATGTAGAGAAAATAGATAAGAATAAGTCATAAAATATAGAGAAAATGTCATAAAATGTAGAGAAAATGTCATAAAATGTAGAGAAAATGTCATAAATGTAGAGAAAATAGATAAGAATAAGTCATAAAATATAGAGAAAATGTCATAAAATGTAGAGAAAATGTCATAAAATGTAGAGAAAATGTAAAGAAAATAGATAAGAATAAGTCATAAAATATAGAGAAAATGTCATAAAATGTAGAGAAAATGTCATAAAATGTAGAGAAAATAGATAAGAATAAGTCATAAAATGTAGAGAAAATGTCATAAAATGTAGAGAAAATAGATAAGAATAAGTCATAAAGTATAGAGAAAATGTCATAAAATGTAGAGAAAATGTCATAAAATGTAGAGAAAATGTCATAAAATGTAGAGAAAATAGATAAGAATAAGTACTAAAATATAGAGAAAATGTCATAAAATGTAGAGAAAATGTCATAAAATGTAGAGAAAATGTAGAGAAAATAGATAAGAATAAGTCATAAAATGTTGAGAAAATGTCATAAAATGTAGAGAAAATGTAGAGAAAATAGATAAGAATAAGTCATAAAATGTTGAGAAAATGTCATAAAATGTAGAGAAAATGTCATAAAATGTAGAGAAAATGTCATAAAATGTAGAGAAAATGTCATAAAATGTAGAGAAAATGTAGAGAAAATAGATAAGAATAAGTCATAAAATGTTGAGAAAATGTCATAAAATGTAGAGAAAATGTAGAGAAAATAGATAAGAATAAGTCATAAAATGTTGAGAAAATGTCATAAAATGTAGAGAAAATGTCATAAAATGTAGAGAAAATGTAGAGAAAATAGATAAGAATAAGTCATAAAATGTTGAGAAAATGTCTCAAAGATATTGTAAGAAAAGAAAACAAATAAGGATTAAAGTACTATTTAAAATAATGGTTATTCTTATGAGACATCCATTCAATTTGACCATTTCGTTATGAAGAGGATATTTCTGACTTAAGCGTGACAGCTTAAAAAGATCGGCTGACAGAGGGACAGATTCTCTTCTAGATATGCATCGATGCATCTAGAAATGACAGCCTGGCGAAAATGATATCTTCAAATTTTCGTAGGAGAGACCGACAAACAAACAGTGACATTTATACATAGGTTTATGTAAAAAGTAAATTTATATGAATCAACATGGTACGACGTTTTTGATTGGCTTCCTTCTGTTGTTGGCATTGATTTCCGGTACTTACAAGAGGGACCACGTGAAGGTTGCCAACATCTACAAGTGAAAGTGACTCGATTTGACCATGGCATATCCAGATGGTCAGTCAGTCTGTTCCATCATCCAATTCGTCTCCCCACCTTTTTTTACAAACGAATCACCAATTATCAAAACCCACAGGCCACTCGAGGATAAGGGTTATCGAGTTTGACAGGTGAAGTGACTATTTAAGAGGACGGTTCGAAAGCAATTATTTACATTGGACTTGACGATTGCAATGTTATAGTCAACCGGGAAGCATCCCCGTGGTACTGTGTTCCACAGACGGGCAGTTCTAAGAAATAAATTTTTCTCATGAAAGTTCCGCTTAGTTCGAGGCACACAGAGGAAGAAAGAGAATTTATTGACAGTGGTGGTAGCTAGACGAGTTTTTGTTGTGAATATTTTATAGGGGGGAACATAGATTGAAGCTCAGTCGAGCACCTGCAATGAAAATAACGAGCGAGCAGAGAAAGACTAGCAACGTCTCTTGCGAAAGAAAGAGGTAGTAAGAAAGAGAAGAGGGCATCCCCACTAGATTGTGAAGTCGATTTTGTACTCTGTCAAGGCAGGAAAGAGTCTCTGAACGGCATCTCTCCAGATGTGGCAACAGTACTCCATCTTGGGATGTACCTCCTGGAGTTTAGGATGCAGGTAAAGTAAGATACATTTATTCAATCTGAATAAACAATAACGAAAATGCTATTTCACATTTAAGTGTGACAGACGAATGAAAATGCTATTTAAAATTTAAGCATGACAGACCAATGAAAATGCCATTTTAAATGTAACCATGACAAACTGATTGACCGATTAATGAATTGACAGAGCCTCCTATAAAGATATGTGGACGCATTTGGATGTTATTTCTCCTTCACATAAAATACACCAAACATTGATGTTTTGTCCTTTCCCTTTGCAAAACTAAATCATGCTCTGCAAAGCCTAAAACAAAAACATCAATTTTCCTCTACAAAACAACCATTCCAAACACTATGAATAAATATTTGAAGATATAAAGAACTTGAAGCATAAAAACTTTTACCACAATGACCGAATTCGGCATTAAATAACCTGAAAAGAGTTGATATGTCATAAAACAAAACAACTAAACCAAACACAATGAGTAAACATTTGAAGATATAAAGAACTTAAAGCATAAAAACTTTTGCCAAAATGAGCCGATTTGGAATTAAATAACCGGAAAAGGGTTGATATGCCGTAAAACAAAACAACCAAACCAAACAGCATGAAAAATATTTGAAGAAATAAAGAACTTAAAGCATAAAAACTTTTACCAAAATGAGCCGATTTGGAATTAAATAACCGGAAAAGGGTTGATATGCCGTAAAACAAAACAACCAAACCAAACCAAACACCATGAAAAATATTTGAAGAAATAAAGAACTTTAAGCATAAAAACTTTTGCCAAAATGAGCCGATTTGGAATTAAATAACCGGAAAAGGGTTAGTATGCCGTAAAACAAAACAACCAAACCAAACACCATGAAAAATATTTGAAGAAATAAAGAACTTTAAGCATAAAAACTTTTGCCAAAATGACCGGATTCAGCTTTAAATAACCCAAAAAGGGTTGATATGTCATAAAATAAAACAACCAATCCAACCCAATCCAATCAACCGTAAAGTACTACAGCCAGACATATATGCTATGACAAAATTAAGTATGACAAATAGACAGACAGACAGTCTCTTATAGTGATGCTTAAATACATTTAAAACCAGATGCATCCATTCACTCTGTGCATTTAGCAATGAAAATGATATTTAAAACTGAAGTATGACAGACAGACGAACGCATCAGCGATGCAAAGATACGTTGAAAAATCACAAGATCTGACAGTATTTTAGGTCACATTTAAAAAAAATTTCTTTTTTTAAAAATTCTTTTTTAAAAAATATTTGAAACGATTTCAAGATTTAAATTGAATTACTTGTCTTTTATTTGCAAATCTTTATCAATTTTTCATAGATTTAGCTTGAAGATTTCGTATAAACCGATTCAAGCTTTATTATGATTCAAATCTAAATTCCTTAAATCCAGGCTTTGTTATGCCTTGAATACAAACAGAATGTATATCTATTTATTACTTAACTCTCTGAATTGAGAAAATAAATTATGAAGAAAAATATCAAGAAAACTGTATTCAGCATTTGAAAAAAAAATCAATATCAATTAATGCAAAGTGATTGATATCAAAAAGGTCATTTCATGTCAAATGAACAAAGGTCAGACACTGACTGACACAATTTCTTTTCGATTATAGGTCTTCAAAATTGCACAGAGAGTGAACTAAATGAGCGAATCAGCAAGACCTGAGTTGGACTGGAGAAAATGAAAGCAATCTGCAAGTCAAAACTTCCTACCAAGATGAAACGTGACTTCTTTGAAAACATTGTTACATCGGTTCTTGTATATGGAAGTAGCACCTGGACTCTTACCAAAATAGTGGAGAAGAAATTTCACGGTGTGTACACCAGAATGCTTCCTTGGCCTTTTGGCTAAGATCAAAGTGTAGTATCTGTTCCGATGGATACTGCACGCCATAGATTGGTATTGTCTTGGCCTTCGGGTCTTGATTTACGCCGGTCTATGGGTCTGTCCTGTGCAGTTCTGGGAAGTAACGCTCCCAGGCTTTGCCTCCCCTCTTTGGGGAGGATTAAGTTTAATGCTTAATGTCTGAGGCACTCTGCCCAGGCAATTTTTAAAAAGCCCCTAGCATTCCTCCTCTGGAGTGCATTCTCACTTTCCGACCTTGTGTCACATTCTACTGTGTGGGACGTAGATAAATAGGGCTTACTTGGTCTTTTGGCTAAGATCAAAGTGTAGTATCTGTTCTGACTGTCCTGTGCAGTTATGGGAGGTTAACCCCCTCCCAGGCTTTGCCTCCCCTCTTTGGGGAGGAGTAAGTTTATTGCTTACTGTCTGAGGCGCCCTGCCCAGGCAATTTTTTGAAATTCTCCTCACTCTTCCTCTAGAGTGAAAATTCCCACCTTCCGACCTTGTGTCACATTCTACTTTGTGGGACGTAGATAAATAGGAGAATGCTAAAAGCTGCTCTTAACATCCCCTGGAGGCAGCACCCCACAAGAGAGCAACTCTGTAGACACCTTCCTCTGAGCTTAGATCAGAGAAAGAAGACCCAGATTTTCTGGTCGCTGCTGGAGGACTAAAAATGAAATCGTCAGCAATGTTCTCTTGTGGATGCCAAAACAGGGATATAGTTCAATGGAAAAAATCGCACAGAACCTACGTCAAGCAACTAGCAAAACACTAAGAATGCACCTATGAAGATCTATCTGGTGGGATGAAGGATAGAGCGAGATGGCGTGAGAGAGTCAGGAGGATATGTGACACTACCACGACTAGATGCTGATAATGATACAAATTAAATGGCGCCTATTTTATATATGAAAGTAAAAGACTTCTAGAGAGATGACTCTCTGACTCTTTATGCTTCAAAACTATTGGTCAGAATTGCACTAAAAGGTTGTGAAGAATTATTAGGATGCTAGTGTGTTATAGGTAGGGCTCAAAACCGATTTCATTAAACCAGATTTCATATTATGATCATTAAAACCGAAACCGAAGTGCAAAAACTGATAATACTTGGTCGGCCTTTTGATCTAAGATCAAAGTGTAGTATATGTGTCTAATTTGTTCCGAATGTAATTTTTTATATTTTGTGAAAATAAATATTTCAAAGTGTAGTATCTGTTCTGATGAAGGCTAGACTCTGTAGACCGGTACTTTCTTGGCCTTCGGGCCTTGATTCCACCGGTCTGAAGTACTATCCTGTGCAGTTCTAGAAGGTGCACCCTCCCAGGCTTTTCCTTCTCACCCTTTGAGAAGGGGTTATTTTATTGGTAATAGCCTGAGGCGCCCCTACCGAAGAATGTCGATAGGCTGCTTGGCCTTCGGGCTTTGATTCCATGGTCTGAGGTATTCTCCTGTGCAGTTCTAGGAGCTGCACCCTCCCAGGCTTTGCCTTCTCACCCTTTGAGAATGGGTTAGTTTATTGCTAATCGCCTGAGGCGCCCCTACCGAAGAATGCCGATTTTTTGTAGGCCAGAATACTCTTCCTCTAGGGTGCTAGCTTTTCAATCCCACTTTCTGACATTGTGTCACATCTTACCACTGTGGGAGGTAGATAAATACCAAGTCTGTCCACTTGAGATGAATACAAAAAAAACTGATTTTAATGTTTGCCGTTTTTGCTTCATGTGAAACATTTCTCTATTGTTTTCTCCTGAAGAAATATCGTTATAACTGCAGTCAGTCAGCCTTTAGCTAGCTGAGTGCTGTCTGTTTCATTGGAACAGATCGCAAGATACCAATTCCCTACTTGGGTGAGCTGTTGTCACAAACGCATTTTTCTGTTACCATAACTGGCGTTTTATATATAAATATTTTATGTGCATTCATTCGTCTACAATAAATCAAATCGTATGACCTACAACAGGGTCAAGAATTAAATATCATGGATTCGATTGCTCTATGTGGAAAACGGTGCGCAAATAAAACTAATTCCTGCAAAAACAAAGAGAAAAGTAATAGACAACTGGACCATCCACAAAAAATTGAACATCTTGTATAGCAGAAAGTCCTGGGAACATACACTAGAAAGAATTGCAGGAAATAAGTCATATACCATCCACTATGACTAGACAATCCCTACAGCTACATACTTAGATACTGCACCCCATAGACTGGTATTGTCTTGGCCTTCGGGGCTTGATTTATGCCGGTCTATGGGTCTGTACTGTGCAGTTCTAGGAGGTCCACCCTCCCAGACTTCGCCTTCCCTCTTTGGGGAGGAGTAAGTTTATTGCTTACAGTCTGAGGCGCCCCTACCGGGGAATGCCGACGGGGCTGCCCAGGCAATTTTTAATGGCCAGAGTGTTCACTTCTCAGGCACTGGCTTTTCAAGCCCCACTTTCCTGACCCAACTTTGGGTCACATCTTACCTTGTGGGAGTAAGATAAAACTGGCCTTGTGCCTAACTCATGGAGAGGAGTAAATCAATACAGCTACATACTTAGAAAACAGAGCTGTTTAACCTGACATAGTGATATGGGACAAGAGAAAGAAAGTAACAACCCTAGTTGAAGTCAGTGTCTCTAATGATGCTGGCTTGAACAGAGCCGAGAGCTCAGAGATAACTAAATACCAAAATCTTATGTACGACGTGAAAAGAAACGTGAACCGTAGGAAGATTTCAATCATTCCAATAATCATAGGAGCCACTGGACTCAGGGGAAATAACTTAAAAGACTACCTGGCGAATCTATCCAGTGAACCAAGTGCAAGAGAGATCCAAACAATTGCACTTAAAGGGACGGTTACAATCCTGAAAAAGATCTCTCGGTTGGAGTTTCTGAAATAGCAGGTAAATGTCCATCCCCAGCAAAAACAAAGAGAAAAAAATAATAGCGATAATGCATAGGGCCTTTTGTCGGCACACTTTTGTGGACCATGGTTTACCTTTCTCTATGCTCCGTGGTAAATCTGTCAATGGAAAATCTCAGTGGTTCCCCTTCCTTTTGTTCTTGCCGTGAGCATGTGCTTGTTTTGCTTAATGGTTAATGCAACTCCGACTGGAGCCTATAGAACACTTACGCTAAGGAAAAAAAAGTCGACGCAAAAAAAAAAAAAAAAGCGAGTGACGTCAAGGCTAGTTATTTATTAACATGTATTCATTGATCCTTCCGTCTATTTTCCCCTTAACTTCAAACCACGAAATGAATAATTCCTGACACTTTCCTCCTTGTGCGCCTTTTTTTGTTAATGTTTTCTCACAGCGCAACCACCCGTTGACAATTTTGCATCCTTTATGAATAAATCTTGCGCTAATTCTTCATCTTTTTTCGGGAGGAGAATTTTCTCTCCACGTCAAACCAGCAAGAAATGTATATTATCTTTCACACTACGCTTTCTTGTTCTTTCTATTCTCTACACGCCAAAGGTATGAATTCTTTTGTTTCGAAAACCCCGAATGACACACCACTGTTTATGTTAAACATATGCACCATAAACTCACAAATAGAACGTGGATATTACTTTATCTCATACAAGCTTTGAAGAGTGCTGCTGCTTTTTGTTTGTTTGTTAGAGAAGTCGCACTTCTGCATAGAGCTCACAAAGATCGTGCCTCATGGTTTGTCTGGTTTGCGTGAAGTCCTGCCCATTAGTTTCAGCTATTCGTTAACCTGCAGAATTGCAGGTGTTTACCCATCAGACCATGTATGGAGTACTGTTTTCATATTTGAGTGGGTGAATCTCTGTCCCATTTTAGGGTTCTTGGTAAGGTGCAGAAACGTATCTTTAATTTTATTGACGCCCACCCTTTCTCTTTCTCTGCATCCTCTCTCTTTCACAGACATGATGTTGCTAGTCTCAGTCTTTTCTATAAGTACTATTATGGCATGTGTTCTTCAGAATTGTGTGATCCATTGCCTGCTTCTTTTGTTCCAGCTCGTTTGACTCGTTGGTCTAGTGGTCTCCATCAATTCGTTGTTTTGATACCTCATTGTAATACAGCTTCCTATTCCAGTAGCTTCTTTCCAAGAACTGCAGGCTTGTGGAACTCTCTTCCTGCTGACTGTTTGCCTCCTACCTATAGCCTTGGTCCTTTAAGATAGTCATATTTCGTTCTTGTTAGCTCCTTACATTAAGTGGCTTCATGCCTTGTCTGGAGCGATTTCCATAAAAAAACAACAATAACACAGAGAACAGTAAGGCTCAGGGGTGTCATGTGAATCCGGGGAAATTTGGCTCAGAACATACAAAGGAATGGCACTTTCATTCCATGGATTTGTGGTTCTGCGCCTTACACATCTTTGATTGCTACATGCTGAGGCAGATATGACCAGAGGACGACGAATTCTGATGCTGACTCCTCTTGGATTTTCACCAGAACCCTGTTAATTGGGTAGTTCTGACACTATCATGTTGCCAGCACCCCTATCATGGTGAGGAATGGTTAGATTTTAAAAAGCCCCCCCCCCTTTCAAAAACCTAATCATTCTTGCATAGAGGGCTACTTGGGTCATCAGCCAATATAACTAAAAGTAATTTAATGTGCAATCACATGATAGTCTTTCTCCACTCGTCCAGCACCGAAAAGCCGGAACACCAATCCACAGAGACACATTTTCATCTAAAACCGAATTGCTGTAACAATAGTTCACCGGGGACATATTATAATTCAACAACTAATATCCGGCCGATCAGTTCAATGGGGACAAATTCTCGCTCAACACCGAAAATCACTTTCAAATATACCGTATCTTCAATTGGGTTCTTTGATACGACTGCGATATCAAATTGCTGCCCATCAAAATGCGCGATCACATGATATTTTTTTTGCAGTGTCTGAAGAAAAAAGAATACATTTTCATAAAATTAACTATGCGCTATAAAAAAAAAACCCATAAAGCAGACATAGAGAGATTTTTTCGTATTGTCACCCGGACTTAGGGTCGTGGTAGGGTTAAGGAAAAGCATGTGTTTTTTATGAGTTTTAAGTTAAAATTAAATTCAAATTTTACTGTTGTTTAAATCGATTTCAAAACCAGATTCTAGCTTGCACCCCAAAGGCATTTGCGTCAATATTGTTATACACATCTGAGTGGTCTATTGACCCACGTTGACATTCACGTCAAGATGTTAGTATTACAAATCATGAAAAACACATGCTCTTCCTTAACACTACCACTAACCCTAGGTCTGCGTGGCAATATGAGAAAAATTCTCACATGTTTTTCCGCCTTATGTTTTTTTGTTTTTTTTTGTAGCGCAAGGTTCATTTCATGAGAAGGTATGTTTTTTCGTAAAAATATCATGATCTAGGATTTTTTTTTGGGGGGGGGGCAGGAATTTGGAACCGTGATTTTGATCTGAATACCCTCAATTGATCAAATTACTATTTGAAGTCTCAAAAAGACAGTGTTTCTTTCAAATATTTTATTATGGCAAGCCACTGCCAAACAGCCAATCAATGGACGTGGCTTAATTTTTAAAAAGGAAAGTCGGTTCAGTTTCACCTGCTTTAACGAGAAAACTATATCTTACAAATAAAAGGTGTGCATTATACAGGGTGGTCCCTATAAAAGCAGGAAATTTCCCAAATGGAGAAAATTTATAGTATTTTATTTTATAATATCTTATTCATAAATAAATACTTATAGGGTATTTTAATATGTAGAATTTGGTATATTCTGACTACTGTTCTCATCTTGGGTGTTTTTATCACAACGTTTCGGCCGATGTAACCTCCGACCTTCTTCAGGTGTACCTTGTCGAACTCGGGAATCTGGACGGAATTTCGAATGGAACCCCTGATTAAATCCACGGGGGATAGCATGCTCTCGTTCCATCTGCCTTGACTGGAAAGAAGTCTTCAGTAATTCGCGATTCTTCGTATCGCCCGCACCGAGAATTGAACCATCAACCTTCAGATGGCTGTCACTTAGAACTGAATTTTACTTAGTACTATATCCACTGTAGACAATTCTAGTATGAATTTTGGGAGCCTTAAACCTATTCTTGTTTTTGATCTAACTACTTATCACTATAGATCACTACTTATCGATTATTTATAATTATAGGTTCCCATATTGTATTGAATTCTATTTTAATAGTTTGAACAAGTAAACATATCTTAAATCGAGTGTAACACGATTACCCCAGGACGACCGTAAAAAAAAGATTGTAGATAGACTGTGATTATTGTGATAATTTCAAGATTAAAACGAGGATGAAAGTTTTATTAATTCTACATGGAGGTCGCTAGGAAAGCTGGAAATTTGTCAAACGGTGATTTATTTTTACAAAGAATAACTTTTATAAAGCTTTTCAAAGACTAATATTTTACTACACTCACGGATTCTCAAAATGTCGTCCGTGCACATCGAAGAAGTGAATAAGACAAACGCAATAAAATTTAAACAAAATAAAATTTAAAGAAAATAAAATTTAAACAATAAAATTTAAACAAAATAAAATTTAAACAAAATAAGATTTAAATAATAAAATTTAAACAAAATAAAATTTAAACAAAATAAAATTTAAACAAAATAAAATTTAAACAAAATAAGATTTAAATAATAAAATTTAAACAAAATAAAATTTAAACAAAATAAAATTTAAACAATAAAATTTAAACAAAATAAAATTTAAACAAAATAAAATTTAAACAAAATAAAATTTACCACCTCAAATTTCCCGCTTTTCTAGCGACCAGCCTGTATATTAAACAAGCTTAAAAACAGTACAGACTTAAAAACACACATGCACAAACATGCACAAAAGTCTATAAATCGGCTCGATTCTGTTGTTGGCATTGGTTTCCCCAGTTCTTTCTAGAATAAGGTACTCACAAGAGGGACCCGTGAAGGTTGCCAACATCCATAGTGAAAGGGGTGCTATGGAATCGACAGGATTCGAACTTGGCACACCCAGGTTGATAGACAACGTCTGTATACACTACACCATGGTCACCTTTCACAGATGTCAAAGATATCAACAGATACTACAATTGAGCGCCGACGATTACGCGGTGATCTCATTTTGGCCTACAATCTCTTTAATGGTCATTATGCTATCCCTCAGAACCTATTATTCACTCCTGCACCAGAAAGAGGACTACGTGGACATCACACAGAAACTGTTTCTCCGACGATTTCGATTGAACTGGAGGAAGGCCGCTTTCTCAATCAGGATTCCTGGACCTTGGAATAGATTTCCAAGAGAGGCAATAAATGTGCCAACAACGCAGCAATTCAAGATGAATTTGGACAGGTGGTAGGTTACTGTATCCTCTAATGTGTTAATTTCTACATGGAAACTGAAGCATGCTTGTTTTATTATTTTTATTGTGGTCTCAGGTTGTTTGGCCATGTACAGCTTGCCACCTCCTGCATCGACCCAATAATACACGGATACCCCAGGCACAATGGTGTGTGGAAGAGCAAGGAAAACCTGGCGTGAGTTCGTATGAATTGATTAGAGTGCTTGCAACATGACTGTTATCAATCCTATGGATCGGACCGCATGGAGAACCGGTGTTAGATGTTGACCGGTGTTGCCCACCCTGAAGTCCGGGACACTCACAGCACCTTAAATACCAAAACTGGATGATGATGATGCCAAATGCAGAAAATAATAAATGCACTAACAATGCAGCAATTCAAGGTGAATTGTGACAGGTGCTGGGATACTGTATCCTCTCCTATGTAAATTTCTATCACCCTTTCCCTAAATGGCAACTGCAGTATGCTTGTTTTATTTTTTTGCAAAATTAATTGAACTGAATTGAATTTGATCTGAGCCTATTGAAGTTGGTAAGAGAAAATTCAGATCATGCTGTTTTAACTATGCTATGTGACGAGAGAAAAATTACAAATCTCTTTTTTTATTATGTATTCTAATATGTTAAGATAGTGTCTCCTCAAAATATTTTATTGCGGCAAGCCATGGCCGACTACCCAATCAATGAATGCGGCTTCCTTTAAAAATGTAAGTCGGATTAGTTTCTTCTTATTTAACCAGAAAACTGCTGTCGGATTTTGTGTGTGTTGAGATAAGACCAGACATGAGCCACTCTAATTTATTTAAAAATCCACAGACAATTCTTCACTAAATACGCAATGTTAAGATTTTTTCCTCCTCCTCCTCCACCACCACCACCACCATCGCCATCATCATCGTCGTCGTCATCATCATCTTCAACAACAACAACAACCGGTTTATTTGTTGAATCAGGCCACAATTAATCCTCTGATGAGGTCCACCTTGTCTAGTCTCGATCTAAGTTTTCCCCTCCACTCTTGTCTTTGGTGATCCCTCATGGAATCCATACCCATGGCTTGCCTATCACGTTTGACCACGTCCTCCCAAGACAACTTGGGGGAGCCAGAGGTGGTCTTCGCCGCTGGCACATTCAACTGTCAGACTTTATCAATCCAGCCAATGCTGCACTCAACGTGCCCCAACCAACGCAGTTTGCTCTTCTTCATGATGTCCGCGAGGCTTTTATAGTTCATTTGTGTGAGCAGAGACCCAAAAGGCATACTTTGTTCACGCCTCATCAAACAGATCCATTCTATATTACATATAAAATGGTTACGTTATATATTAAACAAGTTTAAAAACGTATAAATTAGCATGGTGCAAGTTTAAAATGGCTACGTTATATATTAAACAAGTTTAAAATGGCTACGTTATATATTAAGCAAGTTTAAAACGGCTACGTTATATATTAAACAAGTTTTAAATGGCTACGTTATATATTTAAGAAGTTTAAAATGGCTACGTTATATATTAAACAAGTTTAAAATGGCTACGTTATATATTAAACAAGTTTAAAACGGCTACGTTATATATTAAACAAGTTTAAAACGGCTACGTTATATATTAAACAAGTTTAAAACGGCTACGTTATATATTAAACGAGTTTAAAATGGCTATGTTATATATTAAACGAGTTTAAAAACGTATAAATTAGCATGGTGCGAGTTTAAAATGGCTACGTTATATATTAAACAAGTTTAAAATGGCTACGTTAAATATTAAACAAGTTTAAAATGGCTACATTATATATTAAACAAGTTTAAAATGGCTACGTTATATTAAACAAGTTTAAAATGGCTACGTTATATATTAAACAAGTTTAAAATGGTGAGGTTATATATTAAACAAGTTTAAAATGGCTACGTTATATATTAAATAAATTTAAAATGGCTACGTTATATATTAAACAAGTTTAAAATGGCTACGTTAAATATTAAACAAGTTTAAAATGGCTACATGATATATTAAACAAGTTTAAAATGGCTACGTTATATATTAAACAAGTTTAAAATGGCTACGTTATATATTAAACAAGTTTAAAATGGCTACGTTATATATTAAACAAGTTTAAAATGGCTACATTATATATTAAACAAGTTTAAAATGGCTACGTTATATATTAAACAAGTTTAAAATGGCTACGTTATATATTAAACAAGTTTAAAATGGCTACGTTATATATTAAACAAGTTTAAAATGGCTACGTTATATGTTAAATAAGTTTTAAAACGTATAAATTAGCATGGTGCAAGCTTTGATCGGCTTGATTCTGTTGTTGGCATTAATTTTTCCAGTTCTTTCTAGAATTATGTACTTACAGGAGGGACCACGTTAAGGTTGTCAACATCTATAGTGATACTAGTGCCATGGGCCCGAATTCATAAAAACTTGACACACAGCACCACCGTTCACAGATTTCAATGATATTAAAAGATACTACAATTTGATCCGGCCCAGTTAGCATAATGGTTAGAGTGTTTGACTCCTTATATCAAGTGGCTTCATGCCTTGTCTGGAGCGATTTCCATAAAAAAAAATACCAGATTTGATGTAACTCTTCCATTTTAGATCTGGAGTGTGAGTCAGTTCTAGAAACTTGTTGGAAGGTTGAGTTACCCTGCACAAAGTTTTGCAATTGCTATGTAGATGGTGAATCAAACCAAACAGCATTGTGGTGCTTCTTTATTGTTTATATTATACAGGAAGACTGTTTGAAGTTATATAAAATTAAAGATCTTCATAATTATGTTGATATATATACATATATATATATATATATATATATATATATATATATATATATATATATATATATATATATATATATATATATAAGTGTGACTTTTCAGTCTACTGTATATATATATATATATATATATATATATGTATATATATATATGCTCGGAAGTTTCTCAACCATTAAAACTATATAAAGAAAAAAATATATATATATATAAAAAAAAAAAACTTATAGTCTCAAGTCTTCCAGTGGAAAATCACTCATGTAAGTCAATTTATTTTCTACAGTTATTATATTAGTTAGTTTCTAACACTATTTTAAGGGATCATCAGTTGTTTACCATGAAAAACTGTTTCGGGAATTTAAAAACAAGACAGTATTTAATTTCATGGCTTCCCAGCAAGGTGGATCAGACCCCACTTCCCTTAAAAGACAAAAACATAAACGTTCCTTATACTAAATCTACGTTTTGTTCCATATAAATGTTTTGCTAACTTATATTAGTTATTTAAGACAAAAAAAAAAAATAAATAAAAATATAAAAAAAAAAATAAAAAATAAAAAAATTCTTTACCTGTGCTGTTCGTCTGTCTAATAAAATTTATCCGTTACTTACAAAAATGTTGCTGCATTTTAAAGTGTTTGGACGAATCCATATATATATATATATATATATATACATATATACATATATATATATATATATATATATATATATATATATATATGTGTATATATATATGTATATATATATATAGTGTGTTAAGTGAATAATTTCGGTAAGAAATCCGAGTATGAGAGCTCAATGTAGAAAACAGAGCAAGAATATCTCTCTCTCTCTCTCTCTATATATATATATATATATATATATATATATATATATATATATATGGTGGCTGTCTATTCGATTTCGAATATGACCACTTTTGGCGTATCGATGTCATATTAGTGTGAAGGCTCCCAGTGAAAGGAGTGGATGTGGCTCTTCAAGCCTGCCAGAGTTTTACATACCCTACCACAGATGGGGCAGGTGTTGTGATGATCTGATGGGATTTCATAAATGAAGCCACCTCTTGTCCGTGCTTGATTTTACAAAACATGCACTCGTTGGTGATTCAACAAACCTGTACGTGACACAGTTACCAAGTTGTACGCTTGACATCTTAGGTGTTCCATGTTTCCTCCATGTGCTGGAGGTGTCATGCCCATCTCTTCCTTGCTGCTCTCATCTGCGGATGATGTTTCATCCTATTCATTTCAAAAAGCTTGCTGCCTTTAAACAATATATATATATATATATATATATAGAGAGAGAGAGAGAGAGAGAGATAGATAGATAGATAGATAGATAGATAGATAGATAGATAGATAGATAGATAGATAGATAGATAGAAGGATGAAAAGGAATTAGAAAAGTGACGGAGGCAGATCTATTTTCAATTCAGTTGCTCAATGCAAGGTATATTACGCAAAAAAGCAATTTATTTAATTAATTTTTTCCTTAAGCCAAGCTTTTCAAAGATCAAAATCTTATCATCAGAGGAAATTGCTGGGATAGATAAGTTGGCGAAGAGCCAAGATTTAAAATCTGAAAAAGTAAAACAAAGATTGTGGGGTAAAAAAACAAGGCAAAAAGCTGCCCGAATGCAAGCAAGTGTCCGATTGTAAAAACATCCGGTGTCAAAAAGTCCAGCGGAAAAAGTGGTTTGTAGGTAGGCCGTTAGAAGGCATGAGAAATAAATTGAGAGGTTTCAAAGTTAAACTCCAGAAACCACCGTCTTCAGGTGCGGTCAAAATAGATACAATCCAGAGGGTAAAAAGTCCAATAGAGGGTTCGTTCGTGGATGTAACAAGACTCAGTAATTCGTGAGGTGGGAAATATTAGCCATATTAAAAAGTCTTCCTGGGCTGAAAATCATAAAATATGTTGAAATATGATTTTCCGGCCAGGAATATTTTTTAATATGGCTGATATTTCCCACCTCACGAATTACTGTTTGATGAATAAATAAGAATTAAAAATGACGTTGGATGACCATCATTCCACAACCGAATAATAGTTTCTCATCCTGCATTAATCTCCAAACATTGATCACCGGATACTGATGAAAAACATATCAAAGAACCTTTCCTGAGTTTTGGGCTAGGATTAAAGTGTATTATGGGGTAATAGAATTTCCCCAAGATGCCCAATCCCCACTTTTATTTTGATCTTGGCCTCTCCAATTGTTTCTTATCTGTGAAGCACAATATCTACTCCCAAACTCTACCTCCATTTCATTTTCTCCTACTCAAGTCTCACTCCCATTTAGAGATTGGCTCACTTGTTTACGATTCTGAACAAATTGGAAAACTGTGGTCAGTCTATTTTTTAGAAAGGGTTGGTAGGGTCTTACTAACCTGTTGTTTTTTTGTTGTTCCATTCCCTATTTTATTCCAATTAAATTGTATATATATATATATATATATATATATATTTATTTATTTATTTATCTTTTTATAAATAATATTTTCAAATTAACCCATATACACATGTTTTTCATACCAAACCTGCAATCATCAGTATAGGAGGAGACAATCCCTGCCGATCACGCGGTTCGACCCTCAATGAGAAAGTAATATTTGACTCAGTAGTTGGAGCGTGTACCGATGTGTCCACCACACGCTTCTGTAGACATGAGAGAGTAAATTAATGTCTAAATGGCAAATTCAGTGGCCATATCAGCAAGCCGTCAAGAGAACTCAATAGGTGAGGCCCAGAGTATTGCATTATGCTATAAATGACGGCTTGTTGTTAACTTACTTAAATTGCTCAATCCAGTGAGAGCTTTGAATAATTATTTATAAATAATATTTCAAAAGTAACTCATATACACATGTGTTTCATGCCAAACCTGCAATCATCAGTATGGGAGGAGACAAATGTTTGGTTGAATTCCAATGACCAAGATAAAACGTCAGTCTACAATCATAATTTTTTTATTTATTTTTAATACAGTGTGTAGTTATCACACACTGCTCGTCAGAGACAACTAAAAACTGCATTTTAGTTGACATATTGCGAAACGTTCGTAAGACGATGAAAACATAAGAATTTGGAAAAGATACAAAATAAGTAAATAAATTATAATTGTAGACTTGGTCATTGGGATTTAACCAATCAATATATATGCTCTGAAGCCGCAAACATAGCTTCATTGAGCTTGTAATTTGAAACAATTTGAATGATATAAGAGATATATACGATAATATATACCATAATACTTAAATATTATAATATTTTCAAATTAACTCATAGACACATGTGTTTCATGCCAAACCTGCAGTCATCAGTATGGGAGGAGACAAATGTTTGGTTGAATTCCAATGACCAAGATAAAACGTCAGTCTACAATCATAATTTTTTTATTTATTTTTAATACATATATAACGTTTTATTCTTCGTGGACTTTTCTGATGATTTTGTAGTGTTGCAGAGACGATATTTATATTAAAATGCTGTTTGGCTCACGGCAAATGAAACGAACCGTAAAAATACATCTCACAGAAATGTTATGTTCATTGGAAAAATAAAAACATGGTTATTGGAATATAAAATGAACCTGAATGGGGTATTATGGTGATTGCTGAAGTGAAAGTGATTGACCAAAAGAGAAAAGATCAGGCTTTTAGGAGCATTTGCCTGCTTTGTGAACATTATATCACTATTATTTTAGTAAATACATAATTTAAAGTGTGGTATCTGTTCTGTTCTCAGACAGAGCAGGGAGAATTCTTTTAGACTGAGGCAATTTTTATTCTTGTCCCAATCCAGAGTGCCTCTTTTTGGGGAGCTGGATTTGCCACGTTAAAAATCGACCTTGTGTCTAACTCTTCCCTTGTGGGGGGATGGAAATAAATAGGGGTATTGTTTTTTGTTCCTTGGCCGTTTGGCTATGGGTTTAAGTGTAATATCTGTTTTGTTAGTATGCTACATCTTTGCTATCCTTGTTTAGATCAAAGTATAGTATCTGTTCCGATGGATACTGCACCCCATAGACTGGTATTGTCTTGGTTTTCGGGGCTTGATTTACGCCGGTCTATGGGTCTGTCCTGTGCAGTTCTAGGAGGTCCACCCTCCCAGGCTTCGCCTCCCCTCTTTGGGGAGGAGTAAGTTTATTGCTTACTGCCTGAGGCGCCCCTACCGGGTAATGCCGACGAGGCTGTCCAGGCAATTTTTAAACCCCACTTTCCCGACCCGACCTTGGGTCACATCTTACTTGTGGGAGTAAGATAAAAACTGGCCTTGTGCCTAACTCCTGGAGAGGAGTAAATCAATATCCTTGTTTAGTTAAGGAGAAATGATTTTAATTTTAATTTTATTTTTCCCAATCCATAATGCTTTTTGGGGAGGAAGCTGGATGTTTCCCCCACATAACCTCTTCTTCTAAATCTCTATCCTCTTCTTTGTTTTCTGTAGAATAAAAGTAATATCGAATTAAACCTTTTTTGCTTTCTTTCTTCTTTAGTGAGCAACACACGGGAGTGATTTTTATTAGTCTCTTTTGCAGATGCAACGGTTCTTACCGGTTTTTTGGGGGGGAGGGGGGGTGGGAGGAGGTAGATTCCGAATTAAAAATCCCAACACTATTTAATCATGAACAAGCGTACATTTTCGGATTTGGCTAAATACGCATCATTTTTTATAATAAAGAAATTCTTTGATTTCTTCTGTGAGAAAGCGTTGCCATATTTGATTGATTGCTTCCTTGATTAATAAAACACTCTCTGACAATGGTATATTTTTTTTTCATTTTTTTTTTTCATTGGAATCGGTAAATAGACGAACAGATTTGGGCAGATGAAAGCAAAAAACCCAATACAGACAATTTGTTAGACTAAGTAAAAATAATTAAAAGCCTAAAAAGTACGAAAATAACGGTGCTGGTTATTTGATTAGTACCAAATTCATGCCCTGTAAAACTTGAGATCACGTGATACTCTTTTATACAGTGTAAGCCGAAGAAATGTACCCTCGTCTGAAATTACCGAAAATGTAAAGAAACAAGAAGTGAGTTTCATAAATAAATAGATAAATTTATCGCAAAACAAACAAAACAAAATGGAAGAATTTTTTTTTTCAACGAACAATTTAACAAATATCGGTACTGATATCGATCCTGACCCAGTTTTCGTGAGGTTCGACTCGGAAGCGTTCGGCTGTCCTATGCAAACGCCCGAGAGTTGACGAGCCGATTTGTACCAGACGACAATTTTGATACGGTGCTGCGTCCTATGATAATAATGTTTGCTTGTTTTGTTTTTGTTGTTGTTAGGGTTAGGGTTAGGGGTAAGGGTTAGGGTTAAGGGTTAGGGTTAAAAATATTTATTTGATAACAGTAATTTCGCTCTGTTTTGCTTGTTTTATTTGTTTTGTTTTTTAAAAAATTTCTTGCAACTATAACTAAAAATTATAGGACGCAGCAACGTATCAAAATAACAAAAAATATTTATTTGATAACAGTAACTTCGCTATGTTTTGCTTGTTTTTTTTGTTTTTTTGTTGTTTCTTTTAGAAAATTTCTTGAAAATATAACTTACAATCACAGGACGCAGCACCGTATCAAAATTGTCGTCTGGTACCATTCGGCTCGTCAATACTCGCATGTTTGCGTAGGACAGCCGAACGCTTCCGAGTCGAACCTCACGAAAACTGGGTCAGGATCGATATCAGTACCCAAATATCTTTAGTCAAATATAACTTTACTTAATTTAGTTTAATTTATTTGATACAATTGTGAAAGGTGTAATAATAACATATTATTAAATGCATCGCTTTCTGTGCGACCGTACTTTTGTCGTTACATGAATTCATCCAAATAGGATGGCAATGTTGAGGATGAGGCACCGTACATGGTCTAAATCTGCTTTTGCAAATCATCGAGAAATGTATTTATTCATGAATAAAATCACTTCTTGTTTGGATGAAAACCAATCACAGGGCACATAAAAAGTTACTGTGTTATAATAAGTTTTAATAAATCGAAGCATTTTGTGAGTCAAATTGAACAAATTAACTGAATCCACGATTTCAGGTGTATTCATCCTTCTGACCCTGCCAGTTTTTTTTTTTATCTTGAATACAATTTCAATCTCCTTTAAACAAGTTAGCGCATTTGTAAACCTTTTATTTTTCTAAAACATGCTTCTCCATACACATCGCACATTCTTCTATAAATTTCACATGGTTTGCATTTCTCAGCCATTAAAGATTTGATGACGGACTTATTTTCATACAGACCCCATCTTAAAAAAAGGTACATAACTCTGTATTCGTCAATACAGAGTTACTTCCCTTTGTTTGGAACAAAACAAATAATATTCAGTTTCATATTCACTCTGTTTGATTTGTCATCGATTTGAACTGTGATTGGATGAAAACCAATCACAGGCGACGTTTCCCCACCACTGTCAAACCCATGTGGGTGGGGTTTTCAAAGCATCGCCTCTTTCCCTTCATTGGTTGCTGACTGAACAAGACGCTAACTTTTATGTCTGAACAACGACCCCGTGCCTGTACCAGCAGACATGTATTTCTGCATGTATTTTATGCACATCGGCGATCCCGAAGCCACCTATTCAAAAGTAGTTTGAATATATTTCTTGCCACTAAGATCACATGGACCAAGTGTGAAGTTAACAGACGAAACTCCAGTTAAGTCCGCAAAAATACCACCTTTATTTTGCAAGCAACACTTTCCTTTTTCATTCTTCTTTTTCCATTTAGTTATATAAAATATTAACTAAACTGTTGTTTGTTCTCTTTCTTGTCAAGTCACGTTTAAAACCTTTGTTTTTTCTAATGCAGCTGACGCGAAATTCGTCCTTTATTTGAACGGGAAACATCCCAACACATTAGAAGGCATTTAAATTTAATAAACAACTGTGGACTGCTGTGAGTATAACACAACATTTCTAAAGTCAAAATCTTTTGATGGCTTCATTTTTTATTTTTTTATTTTTATTTTTTAATTAATGTTTTTTGTTTATGCAGCAAATTCGGGGATCATTATTGTTACACCGGCCGTTCTTACACAGGAGAAACTACACCGGTTGTCACTATAAATAGTGCGAGTCACCAGAGACACTGAAGACAAAGCACAGTCTTGTAACTGTCTAGCCAAGAGCTAGTCAGTTTCTTACTTTGTTAATACACTTGTTAAACCAACCCTCGACTTGACTTCCTTTATTTATTATTTACTGTGGGACAACTTCACAACAATTATATTTTAGAGTTTTTAAACACTTAATCAAATAATTAAAACATATTCGAATAAAAACAAAACGGTATTATTGTAGATTAACACCCTCAGCTACCCCCACCCCTTAAAAAATATTTTTAAAATGAGATTCTACGTTTTTAGGTAATTATGTGTCGAAAGAAAAGAACTTAAAAAACAATTAATTTAGAATTTAGAAGTGGGATATCATTTCCACATATTAATTTAACATAAAATGATCCCTCATTTTCGGGCTATTCTAGCGTTTTATGGCATTAAGCAAAACAAAAGAAAAGTTTTGCTACGGGAGATCAATTATGTGCATTTTTGGAGAAAATCTTACTTTTTTAGACGATTGCGTGTGGTTTTACGATCTTTTTCAGACTTAGGGTTTCTGATAAAAAAATGTAGTTCACTGAACTAAAAAGTTAAATTGGCCCCGAAAATG
>OY744535.1:41038478-41040978 GCA_963556195.1 Sepiola atlantica | reverse complement strand
CACTGTGGAGGTCCCCAGATGCTGGAGAGCTTTCTACTCAAATAGCTTATTTCCTCGTGCTGCTGGTCTCTGAAACTCCCTCCCTGCCCCCTGTTTCCCCGAAAGTACTGACATGCAGAAATTTAAAATTAATGTAAACAGACATCTCGCTGCACAGATCCCAGTTTAGGTTGACTCCCCCCAACCTTCTCCCCTTTTCTTTCTTCTCAGTAGCCCCTTACGTCTACAGTGGTGGCCTGCCTTGTTTGGGGTGAACTACATTAAAAAAAAAAAAAAAGAACCGTCTACATATTCGTACTTGATTCTGACTATCATTCCATCTCATTAACTCTTATCCTCGAGTGGCATCTGGCCTTGATAAGTGGTGACTTCTCTTAGTAAAAAAAACTTAAAACTTGAAGTTTGTAGCAATTTACACAATATCAGGAAATGTTTAACTTTACTTTGTGATACGTTTATCATAACGAGGATGTTGAGTCTGCCTGCAACTAAAGCTATGTCACATTCTCAGAGAATTTAGATCATATTCTCAAAGATTTCTTTTTAATTTTGAAACATTGAGAATTATCGTCCATATACCCTACAAGACTTCATGTATAAAATTCAGACTTTTATAGTTATATTTGTTCTTCATCTCTCCTGAACACTGACCCAGTCTAATAATAAAAAAACAGCAGTGACAATGGTGTTATAGACTTAGAATATAACATACACATTTCAATAAGTAATTCCAAAACAAACTGGTCTTTTTATTTGATCGACTGAGGTAGATTGTTCCATATATCGTAACAGTTATTTTTTCCTTAAATTATTTCACTAGGGATTGAACTCCAAACATCTAGATAGAATTTATTCTAGAATGTTTCTTAACTAACATTTTAATCAACTAGACTATGTGTCGAGTCGAGTAATTTCCTGGGGTTTATAGGGTGTTCAAGACAAATTTGACACTTTGTGGAAAAGAAAAGAAATAACATCATATATCGGCTAATAACACTGATTTACAAAGAAATTGAGGCAAACACAAAAATACTCGTTTTTACCTAATTTGGGGGTGCTGAATTACAATTTTTAAACCTCTAGTTTTTTTAGCTATGCATAGTGTGCATTTTGTGCATATACGGTACATAAAGGCATATATCTATTCAGGGCTAACTCTGAGACTTATGGCCTTTTTTTTAGTTATTATGCACTAAATGTAAGTGATAGCATTACATTATATATATAGTTATATTTATTTACTCCTCTGCAGGAGTTAGGCACAAGGCCAGTTTTATCTTACTCCCACAAGTAAGATGTGACCACAGCTTGGGTCGAGTAAGTAGGGTTTGAAAAGCCAGCGCCCGAGAAAGTGAGCACTCTGGCCATTAAAAATTGCCTGGGCAGCCCCGTCGGCATTCCCCAGTAGGGGCGCCTCAAGCAGTAAGCAATAAACTTACTCCTCCCCAAAGAGGGGAGGCGAAGCCTGGGAGGGTGGACCTCCTAGAACTGCACAGGACAAACCCACAGACAGGTGGAATCAAGCCCCGAAGGACAAGACGACATCCGTCTATAGGGTGCAGTATCCATCGGAACAGATACATATAGTTATATATCAAGACGGATTTTGGCAGTTAAAAACTTGCTAAAGTCTTACGAGTCTATGGGGTGCCGAATGTCACTCAGGATTGATTTTCTCCATTCCCACCTCAATTTCTTCCCGCCAAACCTTGGAGCAGTGAATGATGAGCATGGAGAAAGATTCCACCAAGACATTACGAAGATGGAGAACAACTATAAAGGCAAATGGAACCCTGGCATGATGGGAGACTTCTGCTGGATGCTCTTGCGTGACATCCCGGAGGCAAAATACACCAGATCTTCTAAGAAAACACACTTTTGACTGTCTGTGGTACTATGAATTGTGTAATTGTGTCATCCAAGTATATTTATTCAATCAGTGTTCTTTATCTATCCTGTTTTATCTGTTATAAGCTGCTGCAACTCTTGAAATATGCACATTTATTCTCTGTTCATACTAAAATAAGACTATTTAAAAGCCAGAAAATTAGAGGTGATAGAGCAAAAATATTTATAAATTTGAATTCAGCACACCCAAATAAGCAGAAAACATTTATCCCCATTCTTGCCTCAGACCAAAAATCTTTTTTTGTAAACCAGTGAATTAAAATAACATCATATATCGGCTAATAATTGATGTATTCTCAACATTCAAAGTGTATTTCCTAGAGGATCTTTTGGCACAGCTCACTTGAATAAACCGCCCATAGTCTTCACCATTTGGGAGATGAATCTGGAGCATGTGGCCTTCATGGTGTCCTTTGAGAGATATCTGAAAACTAGTTTGATCCTGGTAATCAGCTTGTACTTGGTGTGGCAAGCATTATGGTTGGTGTCTTTCTCAACTGTGCCCCACGAGTTGAGGGGACAGATTTTGGGACTGTGGAAGTTCTCAGACAGCCAGCTGTGTTTTCCCGGAGGTGTGATACAAAGCTGAGTC
>OY744535.1:41010978-41030978 GCA_963556195.1 Sepiola atlantica | reverse complement strand
GAAAATGATAGCATTTCATTTCAACTTTGTAAAAATAAACAAATTCACTAAGTTTTGTTGTATAAAATTCATGGCAAAGTTTCATGTTCATAATATTGTCGTCGCTTGTCTCTTTTTAGATAATTGATAAGTTTGAGGTAAGTAAATTGTTTAAATTAAACAGGAAATCTTTTAACATTCACAAAAGAAGTGATGGGATTTATGTGATTTTGAAACTTTTATGAAATGTGTGAGAGTGAAAGGAAGAGGAGGGGGATGAGGAGAAGAAGAAAATGAGAACAATAATAATAATAAGAAGAAGAAGAAGAAGAAGAAGAAGAAGGAGAAGAATAAGAGAAGGGCATAAAGAAAAAGTAAATAAAGAGAAGAAGAGATTGAAAGTAAAAGGAATCAAAAAGAGAAGAAGAAGAGAAGGCCACAAAAAGGAAATAAAACGAAGCGAAAAAAACAAAAAAGAAATAAATTTAAAAAATGACAAAAAGAAAACAAGAAACAAACAAAAAGAAATGAAGAATACAAAAAAAAGAAAAAGAAGACGAGAAAGAAACAAGAAAAAGGAAAAAAAGAGGAAGGAGAAAAGAAAGAAGAAGAAAAGCAACAAAGAAGAAAGGAACAAGGAAGAAGAAGAAGAAGAAGAAGAAGAAGAAGAAGAAGAAGAAGAAGAAGAAAAAAAAAAGAAGGTGAATAAAGAAGAAGAAGAAACCAAGAAAAAGGAAATAAAAAGAAGAGGAATAGAAAGAAACAAAGAAACGAAAAGAAGAAGAGAAAAAGAAGGACAAGAAATGAAGGAAACAAGAAGAAGAAAGAGGAGGAGAAGAAAAAAGAAGAAGAAGAAGAAGAAGAAGACGGAGGGGGGAAGGAGAAGAAAAAAGAATAAGCAAAGAAGGAAACAAAAACGAGAAGACGAGAAGGAAACAAGAAGAAGACGAGGTAGGAGTAGGAGTGGGAGTCAGAAGTGTCTCAACTGCTTTGTCTGTTTTACTGCCCTTACATATTATCCCTCTTGGGTCATTTAATATCGTACGTATTTTAAACAATAAATGTTATACAATTACTTGAACACAAATTGTATAACTTATACAGATAGACAAAGAAAAGAACTGTGGAATTTCCATGGGTACCGACTAGTTACATATTAATACCATTAGGAAAAGTGCAGAGCCACCATCTCCACCCGATTCTATTTACTATTAGTAAAATAGCAACTTATGTTTTTGTTGTGGTGGCAACCACTCATTTGCATATACGAATAACGTTACACTATAAATGGCAAGTCTAGGTTGGCCTTAGTGTGTGTTACCTAAATGCCACCGGAAGTGACGCCGAAGAGCGCACATGTCCTCCCACCAAGACTCTCTGACTCGACACCTTCATTTGTACATACTGTAACTATACCTTTTCTTTAATACACTTATTATTGCATTCTCCTTGTTGTTTGCGTCTTCATTGTATTCCTCACTAATTATTGTTCAACCTTGCAACCACAACAGTTGGCGACGAGATATGAAGCGTCAAATATAACAGTTTGACGAAGAACTATTAAAAAAAAAGTACAATGCAAAGTGTTGACGAGCAAACGGATTTTACGCTAAAGAAAAGTTTCAACTTAAGTGAAAAAAAAAAACTCGAACGTGGCAAAAGCGACAATTTACGCCGTTTTCTGGGAATCCGACTTGCAAACGAATGTAAAAGTGAATTTTTGTTTTGTCGCAAAACGACAGGTCAGACTCGTATTACGAAAAGCAAGTAAGTAACCTACGAAAAAAAAGTTCACCAGTGGATTCTAATTACTGCTCCCCGTTAGCAAAACAACAACTAAAGGAATCTTTTAATTAATAATTTGTTTGGCGGCGGTACTAAAAGGAAATACCATAGCTAGAAATTAAAGCTCAAGGAAAGGATTTTTTTTTTTTTTTAAAAGTTGTCACTGGATAACGGATAATACAGTAAAACGTCACGAAAAAAAAAAAAAAAAAAAAAAAAATGGAAGACTTATCAAAAATGTTCATGCAATTTTTACAGGCACAAGCTGACCGCGAGGAAAGGCAAAATCAGGCACAAGCTGACCGCGAGGAAAGACAAAATGAACGTTTTGCTAAAACACTGGAACTACTAAAGAGTAATCGAGAAAATGTCGACAGTGTTAATTTCTCCCATACAACTATCTTTAATAGTATGGACACATTTAATTATGTGCCGGAGGAAGGAAAGACTTTTGAAGCATACTATACAAGATACGAGGATGTCTTTCAACTGGACTGCAAAAATTGGCCAAATAGCCAGAAAGTGACCCTCTTACTCAGGAAATTGGGTACATCAGAACACAGCAAATTCATAGATTACATATTACCTAAAAAAACTGCGGAATTAGAGTTCATGGAAGCTGTGAAATTACTAAAAGAATTATTTAATCTAAATATATCTCTTTTTCATAAAAGATGGCTGTGCATGAATCTAAGAAAGATGGACAACCAAGATTATTTGACATACGCATCAGTTGTCAATAAAAACTGCGATAATTTTAAGCTTGCGGAACTAACGGTAGAAGATTTTAAATGTCTAATCTTCGCACAAGGGTTAGTTTCCATGAAAAATGCAGAAATACGCAGACGAGTGTTGTCTAAGCTGGAATCTGAGCAAGATTTAACCCTCCAGAAACAAGCAGAGGACTGTGAAAGGGCCATTACACTAAAAAAGGATTCAAAAAATATAGAAGAATCCGGAGTGGCATATGTAAGAAAAGTTAGAAAACCATACACACCAACCAAGAACTTTACAAAGAAAAGCAATCGAAATGGAACGGGATATTACAATCCTAATAACCATAAATATAGGACAGAATATAACAAGCCTCTTCCTAGATATAACTGTAAGAGATGTGCAGAAAAGCATTGGGAATCAGATTGTCCTTATAAAAAGAAAAAATGCTACATTTGTAAGAAGGTGGGACACAAAAGCGATTGCTGCAGATATAAAGATTACACCAGAAAGAGAGTACAGCAAACAAAATCAAATACAAAATTAGACAAAGATCGGCGAAAATACGTAAAAGTGGAAATATTTAAAACACCAATAAAGTTACAACTCGACTCCGGCTCCGATATTTCTATTATAAACCTGAATACATGGAAAAAGTTGGGTAAAAAACCAACCATGATGAAAACGAGTAAATCAGCCCGGACGGTAACTGGTGGTGGTATAAAATTTGAAGGAGAAGTTGTCCTTCCGATAAAATTAAAAGGGATTACGAAGAAATTAAAAATATTCGTACTGAAAAATAGTGAAAATCTCTTTGGAATAGATTTAATTGAGAAATTTGGACTATGGGATAAGCCAATCAATACATTCTGTAAAAAAATAGAATGTTCTTCTCCAACAACAGTAAATATAAAAGACGATTTAAAAGAATTATTTCCTGAAGCATTCACGACTAACTTAGGTCGCTGTAATAAATTCAAGGCCTCGTTTGAACTTAAAGAAAACGCCAGCCCAATTTTTAGAAAAAAGCGAAACGTTCCGTTCGCTGGGTTGGAAAAGATTAATAAAGAATTAGATTGATTGGAACAGACAGGAATTCTATCAAAAATAGAACACAGCGAGTGGGCAGCCCCCACCGTATACGTAAAGAAAAAGAATGACGAAGTTAGAGTATGCGCAGATTTTTTGACCGGGGTCAACTCCCTATTAAAAGATCACCATTACCCTCTACCAAGCCCAGAGGAAATATTCACGAAGTTAAATGGTGGTAATATCTTCTCCAAGATAGACTTGAGCGATGCATATTTGCAAATACCGGTCGAGGAAAATTGCTCAAAAATACTATGCATCAATACGCATAAGGGATTATACAAATACAACCGATTGCCCTTTGGCATCAAAGTAGCGCCTGCCATTTTTCAGCAAGCGATGGACACCATGCTAAGTGGTATTGAGTGCGCATGTGCATACCTGGACGACATTGTTGTCAGGAGCAAATCCCTACAAGAACATAAGGAACATTTGAAACAAGTATTTACTCGAATACAAGAATTCGGCTTTAAAGTAAAAGTAAGTAAATGTGACTTTTGTATGAGCGAGGTTAAGTATCTTGGACACATAATAAACAAACATGGACGACGTCCAGACTCAGACAGATCTGCGGCAATAAAAAATATGCCAGCACCTGATAACGTAACAACCTTGCAGAGTTTCTTAGGACTCGCAAATTATTATCAATCTTTTATTGAAGGAATGCATAACTTGCGAGCCCCCTTAAATAATCTGCTTAAAAAGGATACACCTTGGAACTGGACGCAAGAATGTCAAACCGCTTTTGACAAAATAAAGAGCGCACTAACATCCGAATTATTCTTAACGCACTTTGACACAAAATTAAAAATAGTCGTCGCTAGTGACGCTAGTTCCTACGGCTTAGGAGCATGCATTCAACATATTATGCCGGATGGGTCTAGAAAACCAATAGCGCACGCTTCGAGAACGCTGATACCAGCCGAGAGGGCATATTCACAAATCGAAAAAGAAGCATTGAGCATAATCTTTTCCGTGACTAAATTTCACCGATATTTATATGGTAGACAATTCTTACTTGAAACCGACCATAAACCGTTAGTCACGATCTATGGATCAAAAAAAGAATTGCCGGTATACACCGCAAATAGATTGCTGCGCTGGGGTACAATCTTACTTAATTACGATTTCCAGCTACAACATCTAGCATCAAAAAAGATTTGCCATGCGGATGGACTGTCAAGACTGATACCACAGAAACACAATCTGGAAGAATCAGTCATTGCAGCAATTCGGACAAATGTTGAAGTAAAAAATATGGTAGCAAACATCATAAGGAACTACCCGTAACTTTGTCGGACATTAAAAGGGAAGCCGAGAAAGACGAATACATAAAGGACATAAAAGAGAAAATTACAACGGACACAAAGGTGCAGGAAGTTTTCTCCATATGTAACGATGTGTTACTGTACAGTGAGAGAGTGGTAATACCCAAAACATTGCAGAATAGGATGTTAAGAGATTTCCATACGGGACATCCGGGGATAAATCGAATGAAGTCGTTAATGAGAAGCTACGTGTACTGGCGTAACATGGACACTGACATAGCAGCAACAATAAATAAATGTAAAGGATGCCAGTTAGCAGCAAAATCCCCACCTATAGTACACAAACCTTGGCCGAAAACCGACCAACCATGGTCGAGAATCCACATGGACTTCGCTGGTCCAGTAGGAGAAAACTATTATTTAATTGTAGTGGATAGTTACACAAAATGGCCGGAGGTAATGCGTTGCAGGAATCCAACATCGAACAACTCAATAGGGTTCCTACACGAGTTGTTTGCAAGATTCGGTGTACCAGACACACTGGTCACTGACAACGGAACGCAGTTCACATCCGCAGAGTTTAAGGAATTTTGCGACATGTTATGAGTGAAGCACATCACGACTCCGCCGTATCATCCAAGGTCGAACGGCCTTGCGGAAAGGTTCGTGGACACGCTAAAACAAGCGTTAAAGAAATCCATTAGAACACCAACAGAAAAAGCTTTGCAACAATTCTTGCAAGTTTATAGGATCACACCACATCCTAGTACACCATCAAACATATCACCAGCTGATCTAATGTTTGCCAGAAAGGTAAAATCAGCGTTTGATAAACTGTTGCCAAGACAGGCAATTATCCGAAACACTACACACACGAGAAGAAAGAAATATAACTCGGGAGATCGAGTATATTTTAAGTGCTACAAGAATAACACATCTTACTGGGAATGTTGAGTAGTGGATAAACGCATTGGTGATTGTACATATATGATTAAAGGTCCACAGAGTATACATAAAAGGCACCTAAATCAGATAAAAAAAAGTCATATCCAAGATGATGATTATACGACAACAGTCGAAGAGGAGGAAACCATAGATATCATATACGAATCCTTTAATTTGGAACCGCCTCAATATACACCTGAACCCCGAAGATCAGGTAGGAAAAGAAAATTTAATGAACCATTGATGGTAAACCCAAAAAGAAAAAGATATTGAAATCTGTGTGACTTCAAATCTTGGGAGGGGGGTGTTGTGGTGGCAACCACTCATTTGCATATACGAATAACGTTACACTATAAATGGCAAGCCTAGGTTGGCCTTAGTGTGTTACCTAAATGCCACCGGAAGTGACGCCGAAGAGCGTACATGTCCTCCCACCAAGACTCTCTGACTCGACACCTTCATTTGTACATACTGTAACTATACCTTTTCTTTACTACACTTATTATTGCATTCTCCTTGTTGTTTGCGTCTTCATTGTATTCCTCACTAATTATTGTTCAACCTTGCAACCACAACAGTTTTATAATTCGTTTTCAATTCATTAGTTATAAAAGCTTGACAGACAGACAAACATAACTTTTTTTTATAGAGATGCACTCTTTTATTCTTCGCTGCATACTCGTTAATTTGGTTCTTATCTAAAGCCAAACAGAACTTCCATGAGCAGAGTTTCTTTCCAAGAACTTTCCGTCTGTGGAACATAATACTAAGGGACTGTTTCCCTGCTGACTACAACATGGTCATCTTGAAATCCAATGTCAACAAATACTTGTCAAGCCGTCCTCTTAAGTAACTAAACGGAAAAAGAGTTTCCCTTTTTCCTCCATGTATCTTGCACCAGGAGGAATTTCCATGGGCGGAGCTTCTTTGCAAAGGCTTCCTGTACACTGGTCAGCAAAAAAAAACTTTTGTTGTCCTTTACTGGTTTCCGTTAGAGGTCAATTGAAGTTTGCTGATTCTCAAAATAACAACCATTTTGTCTTATCACGCCAACTTCTTGTGCTTTTAAAATTTCCTTGGTTTCCAAATTCTTTAGAAATGGTAAAATTTGAGCAAAAACTGTAATTATTTTATTTATCTTCCTCCCACAAGGTAAGATGTGACACAAGGTCGAGAAAGTGGGATTTGAAAAGCCAGCGCCCGAGAACGTGAGCATTCTGGCCTACAAGAAATGCCTGAGCATTCCCCGGTAGGGGTGCCTCAGGCAGTAAGCAATAAACTTACTCCTCCCCAAAGAGGGGAGGCAAAGCCTGGGAGGGTGGACCTCCTAGAACTGCACAGGACAGATCCACAGACCGCCGTACATCAAGACCCTGAGGCCAAGACGATACCAGTCTATGGGGTGCAGTATCCATCGAAACAGATACTACACTTTGATCTTGGCCGTAATTATGATAAAGATTAAGGTCGATAAATTGAGACTTATACACTTTTAAGTCAGTAATAACTTATTAAAATAACTCTTTTACATCCACTACATGCTATTTCTACGATATTTGGAGGACGCTCATTTTTATTACATGAATATATTGAGAGGTTCATGAAGCATACGATATTTGGAGGATCAGCTCATTTTTATTACATGAATATATTGAGACGTTCATGAAGCATACGATATTTGGAGGATCAGCTCATTTTTATTACATGAATATATTGAGACGGTCATGAAGCATAGGATATTTGGAGGATCAGCTCATTTTTATTACATGAATATATTGAGACGGTCATGAAGCATACGAAGAACATATGTGATTCATTTAAGTCATGAAACTTTGCAAAGGCACAAAAAATGGGACAAGGAAATAAGACGTGAAATAATGTTTTTCTTGGACAATTATGATGCATAAAAATAACTCAAAATAGACGCATGCAACTATATTTTTCTTTTTCAACGCATGAGAAATATACAAACACAAGAAAAAAGAAAAATATTGTTTTTGGTTTCGTTAAGGCAACAATTCTCGTACGTGTCAGGATTTTATTCCATGAATAACTTTTCTGGTGCAGGATCTTGTGCAAAAAATGCAGCTGAAATAGGAACATCAAGTAACTCTTTAAGAATTGGCACTGGTGTTTCTTCAGAATGAGGAATTCGTCGACTAATTGAAGGAATTGATGGATAGAGAATGTTCTTTCGGTTCTTTTTGTTGAATCTAACTTATGTTCGTCATGCAGAAATGATTGGCTGGTTCATTACGCTATATAATGGAAATTCCGAATTTAAGAGCTGTCCAGAGTCGTATGCTTTCTTGTAGACAATGTGAGGTGCCCTTCGTCGCTTAGCTTGAGTTTGAAGTACGTGTAACAGACTTTCTTGTAGAACTTATCAATTGTATTTTTGTTCTCTTTGAAAACGAATTCACCACAGATGTAGCAGAATGAATCTTTGTCATTTTTGCACTTTCTTGACATCTTGACATTTTATGGTGCTTCTATAATAAAAAGCCGAAAAAAGTTTTTCTTGTCTTTTAGTGTTGGAGAGGTAAATAAGGGGCAGGTAACTCTTCACAACAGCTCTAACTTCCGAACAATATTTTTCTAACCCTAACCCTAACCCTTTTATGTCTAATCGACGTTGCACAGTAGCCACATGTGTAACGCCAATTAAAGCCGTCAGTTTTGATTACTGGAAAACCGTGTTTAAAATTCGTTTTAAGAGTTACCTGCCCCTTATTTACCTCTGAAACAGTAAAAGACAAGAAAAACTTTTGTTCGGCTTTTCATTATAGAAGCACCTATTTTATTCTTTTCTGCTCCCCACCCTCCTAAAACTTACGATGTATTGAAAATGTTGACAGATCGGAATTATACTATGTTTTCCAACAATAGAAAATGTCTCTTACAGATATCAATATTTACCAAAACCTCATGAATATTGGGTATTTTACATAAAAATTAATAAATTGGATGAGATTTGTACATACAAAACCTGACGTGCTAGAAATAAAATGGATGATAATTTTGACATCAGCGCCTAATCCCAAAATCAGTTTATATAGACTGATGATACCAGATCAGGCTGCCCTGTGGCTCCCTGAGACGAAATTCACCTACATTGACGTTTTTTTTTTTTTTTTTTTTTTTTTTGTAAAACTTAATTATGTTCTACAAAACCAAAAACAAAAACAACAGCCCCTCTCCCTTTCTCCCTCCCCTTTTTTATTTTTATTTTTCCTACCCTACTCCCGGTCCTGGATATGACCTTAAACTACATCCGATGGTGAGATCCGGCTTACGGACTTTGGGGAATGTGGAGCCTCCTCTTAATTACCATTGCTCCCAGGTCCACCCTGACCCGGAGTGGTAGTACCTGTTAGGGTCCCAACTATGGGTTAAATAGAAACAGATATTAAAAGGGGAAAGAAACAAAAAAGAGAAGAAAACAAGACCAGATTCGGCATTAAATAACCCAAAAAGGGTTGATATGCCGTAAAACAAAACTACCAAACTACCAAACCAGTTTATATAGATGCGTTTTGAGCCTGGCAGAAAACATTGTGTTGACTTGTGATCAATCCTCATGTAAAAAATTTCCAAACAGTTTGAAACAAAGCTCCAGCCCCTGTCCTATCACCGCAATGTTGCATCCCTTTTCTTGTTTTACAAGCACTTTAATAGAATGTGCTGCGACGAACTTGTTGCACTTCCGTCTCCGCAACGTGAATAACCCCGTCGAACTCGACAATCAGTAAAATCCCACCCCTTCACTGCTGAGGTCCCCAGATGCCGGAAAATTTTCTACTCTAATAGCTTCTTTCCTCGAAGTGCTTACCTTTGGAATTCCCTTTCTGCTCTCTGTTTCCCCGACTATACGAACGTGCAGAAATTTAAATGCAATGTGAAAAAGACATCTCGCTGCACAACCCTCCACTTCGTAGGTATTTATCTTCCTCCCACAAGGTAAGATGTGAAACAAGGTCAGGAAAGTGGGATTAGAAAAACCAGTACTCGAGAAGTTGAGCACTCTGGTCATTAAAAATTGCCTGGGCAGCCCCGTCGGCATTCCCTGGTAGGGGCGCCTCAGGCAGTAAGCAATTAACTTACTCCTCCCTAAAGATGGGGAGGCGAAGCCTGGGAGGGTGGACCTCCTAGAACTGCACAGGACAGACCCATAGACCGGCGTAAATCAAGCCCCGAAGGCCAAGACAATACCAGTCTATGGGGTGCAGTATCCATCGGAACAGATACTACACTTTGATTCCGACCAAAAATGCCCAACTCCCCACTTAGTATGCTCCTATGAATCTGGACCGTAATTCACAGTCGCCCCTTTACGTCTCAGTAGTAATGTGCTTTGTTTGCGGTGCATATAAGTAAAAATAAAAATAAACTTTTTTACAAAAATAAGATCTTCAAAGAGAAAAAAAGGGCAAGATATAAGAATGAAATATATATTAACATAGATATGCACTTATTTTTATTTCTGTTTCGAAATCTTATTTTGCTTCTTTTTTTTTTTTTTGGTACCATTTCTTTTGATGTGTTTTTTTTTTTTTTAATTATGTTTTATGAGCTCCTGCCTTTAACATAAATAACTTTTGAACAAAAAGGCATTGCTTTAAAAAAAAAAAAATTTTTTTTAAACCGAGCTGAATCGGAAGTTCGGCCGAGAAACAAGGAGGTGTTTTTTTGTTCACCTGTTAGTGATGAATGGAAAGCGTTGGTCGAATTTGTCGGTTGGTGAGCGCGCGGTTTATCTAAAACATGTCGACATCTTCCATAACATGAAAACAGCTGATGGCTTTCTGGTCAGAGTGAATGTGGTTAATGACGCATGACATCGAATTCACAATTTTGGCCAGCCAGAAGGAATCTGATAAAAAAAACATAAAAACAAAAAAAAAAGAACAATTATTGAAACAAATAGTCAAAGGAAAGTCAGGTGTTTAAAAATATATTATATAAATATACTAGATGAAATACCAGCCTACAAAGGGGCCTCAAAGTTTCCTCTTCTGCAGATCAACTCAACTGCAAAAATGTTATATATATATATATATATATATATATATATATATATATATATATATATATATATATATGAAATTAAAAATGGAACAGTTGAAGACCCATAAGCTCAACGTTTCGCCCGATGTGATGTGGGCTTTATCAAGAGCGGATGAAAAGTGTGCTAAAAATGATAAAAGTCTTTTATCATTTTTAGCACACTTTTCATCCGCTCTTGATAAAGCCCACATCACATCGGGCGAAACGTTGAGCTTATGGGTCTTCCACTGTTCCATTTTTACTTTCATCCATATATATATATATATATATATATATATATATATCAGGTTGGAAAGAAAGTAATGTCGTTTTTGTCCAACACAGTTACTTCATCTGAAACATTCACATTAGGGCATTTTTAATCTTTACAATAATTTCCCTCAACGATCAACTAGCTTCTTGATGTGTTCTTCAAAAAACTTCTCTAATTTTTGAGAGAAAAACAAATTTAAGTCATTTCTGAGTTGGTCCTCATTTTCATAAATTTTATTGTTTAAGTGATGCTGCAATGACCGGAAAATATGGTAGTCGGATGGAGCAATGTCAGGTGAATAAGGCGAATGAGGCAAAACTTCCCAATTGAAACTCATGACCTTTTCCTGAGTGAGTTTTGCTGTGTGAGGTTTTGCGTTATCATGCTGAAGCACTACACCCTTCCTATTGAGTAATGCTGGTCGTTTTTCTATAGAGCATATCAATTAACCTTTTTTGTTGTTTTTTTTCTAATAAATGAAATTTGACTATTTTCATGCACAGTAAATTTCCCTTAACATTGGAATATATCAAATAACACTACGACAATCATATTTTTGTTGTTTTCCTTCAAATTACCAAAATGTCAAATAGAAATTATTTCTTTTTTCTGTAAAGAAAACTACTGTCTTAGTAATTGCTGTCCGGAGATCGGGTAGTTTTTGCTAGTATATATATATATATATATATATATATATATATATATATATACTCATAAATATTCATATATATATGTATATATATATATATATATATATATATATACATTCGTATATATTCATGTAAATATGCATATATTCATAAATATTCATATATATACATATATATATATATATATATTTATATATACATGTATATATATAGGCTAAAATATATTTACACATGAATATGTTTAAAGAAATATATGTGGCAAAGAAGTTCATAGAATCTACAGACATAGACACACACAATAGCACATACGTATATATATATATATATATATATATATATATATATATATATATATGAGAGAGAGAGAGAGAGATGTATGTACATATTCGATTTAGTTTATGCAAAATATGTAGGCTAATATTATCAGGTCAAAGTGTTTATTCAAATCGAAGGTATTTGTCAGTCGTATATCTATTTATATATGCCACTCAGCAGGTATGTGGACAGGTGTCTTTACTGTTTATAACTTGTTTATTATTCATAAAAAAATGATACATACTAAAAACAAGTCATGGCCTCTTGGCCATACAGACGCCACAAAAATATGAGACGATACCCAGTTTCTGCTGGCGCACAGCCATTTTTATTATTCATTGGAACAGCAAACTAAAAGTCAAATTCGTTCTTCGTAGAAATCTTTTTATTCTGTTACCTATTTATACATTATACACTCCAACTTATTTATGTAGGGGTATACCTCACTTTGCATGTGGCTATATACTTTCTATTAAAGACATCATTCAATATGTCCTGTGTCTTTTTTTTATAGAACGATTTGCCTTGGCTCTAAAATATGCCTGAGTTTTTGTTATCACTCCGTCATTTGAGCAAAATCTCTTTCTCTGGAGCATTTTGCTTTTAGGTCTACAAACAACCAGTAGTCGTAGGGGGTCAGATCTGGAGAATGGGGTGGGTGCGGAAGCAACTCAAACTGCAATTGATGAACTTTTCAATTGTTACAATCGATTTGTGATACGGTGGATTTTCTTGGTGAAACTGCATTTATTCTTCTTCATTTGGCTTTTTTTGCTTTTTTGGCCTTTTTTTTGCTTTTTTTTACTTATTTTGCTTTTTTTGCTTTTTGACCTTTTTTATCTCTGTCAAACGCACCAATAATTTATATTTTTCATTGTTTTGAAGATTTGAAACTCTAGCTTCACTTAAATAACTGTAATTTGTAAACTAATCATCGGACTGGGCTGAGATTCTGACATAATCATATGGATTTTTCATTAATGCTGCCATCTATATGTTAGGCCCGGGACTTATTGAGTGACGTGTGTCATACAGGTATACCTCACCTTGCTTATGACATGAAACTTATATTCTGTATTTGTATATACTAGCAAATATATGCTACCAGGGTCGCATATTTTTATTAGCCTGGGAGGATCGTATAATGAAGAATGAACATATACTATACTGCATCCCCATAGGAGGAGGTAATGCCTCGGAAGATGGTATCATGACGAACGAACATATACTACACTAACACCCCCATCCCAAATGAGGAGGTAATGCCTGGGTGCATGGTCTCATGACGAACGAACACATACTACACTAACTTTCCCAAAGGAGGAGGTAATGTCTGGGAGGATGGTCTCATGACAACAGAACAAATACTACATTTCCATCCCCCTGAATTGAACATTGGAAGATAGTACATTAGTTTGAAATAGTGATGATGATGATGATGATGATGATGATGATGATGATGATGATGATGATGATGATGATGATGATGATGATGATGACGATGATGATTTTAAAATTATACTAACCATGTACTACACTAAATTTAAAACGTCTAACCTAATAATAATAATAATAATAATAATAATAATAATAATAATAATAATAATAATAATTAAAAAATAAAAAAAATGGTACCAGCCTGGACTGATACCACACAAAATATTTGCATAGGGTCAGGGAGGATGAGAAGACCGAGGACGGACAGCACAAACCAGACCTCCACTGGAAGTGCAGAGACTGCTGGGACCTTGGGGAGGCTTACTGCCACCCAAATCCCAGAGAAGACCAATGGTCCTTACCAGCGAGAAATCAATGGTAAACGGCTGTTGTGATACTGCAAATTTATTTGCGGTGGCTATCGAAAAGAGGTGGAGAATACTGGAAATCTGGGGAGACTTGTTATCACTCAGACTCCAGGGAATACCACCGGTTGTCGGTGAGCAATCACTGATGACCTGTGTGAGAACTCCTAGTGAGTAAATAATAATAATAATAATAATAATAATAATAATAATAATAATAGCAATAATAAAAAAAAAACACTAACACTGGTAACTCAACATTACGCCAAACAAACATATTATATAAGTTTATTTGTCATATTGAAAGAATGATTAAGAGTTCTTGGGTTACTAGATGTAGCAGGGTCAGTCAAGGAAAACATGGAAGGAAGTGATATGTGCTGGATTTAAAAAAAGAGGGATAAATAAAGGCCTGGCTAGAGATAGGTTTATTTGAAAGTCAGTCTCTTAAAGCCGTCCAACACATGCCAGCATGTAAAACAGACATGATGCTGATTGTGATTGTTACAAGGTGCACTTTATGAAGGACATGTTTTACAAAGTGGTTGTGATTTTTTTCCTCTTTTACAACAATTTGCCAACTGAAGCATAGCATCGTTTGAAAGACAAACACAGAAATGCACTTAGTGCAAAATTAGCTGAAAACATGTATTAATAAGTTTGTCGTTTGAGATTGACTCGCAAAAAAGTACAGATTGAAACAAATAAAATAAAATTAAAAAAAGACTTTGGGAATTTATTTATTTTTTGTTGTTGTTGATATCATTGTTAATCAATGGCAAAATTTATGTGAATGATTGAAAAAAAAAAAAAAACGATCGAAAAGTGTAATACTAAGACCAAAATAAACAATTCCATCGAATTCAATTAATTTTTCTCTATTTTCAGCTTAGTTTGAACAAATGTAGACAGAGTAGCTCCTACCTACCTCCGATCCTATCGACTGGACTGTGCCAAATATTTCGGGTGGATGGAGGCTCCAGAAGGGCTGTTTCCAGCAGCAATCAAAAGTTTGTTTTATTTTTGTTGTATTCCTAACTCTTAAAATATTGTCAGAAAAACAAGAAAAGTATGTCTGACAACTTTTGCTTTTTCAGCAACAAGTTCCGACGGACACATGCATTTCTATTGTTCTAGTTCGCTAAGGGGCCCCTACCCTTTTCTTTGAATGGGGTATGGTTAGATTTGGTCCACGGAGGCCATGCTCTCAGGCATTATCTCCTACATAAAAAGAAAATTAATATTATTCAATTAAATTTAATTCAATTTATTTGGCAAAAAATAAAACAAGCATGTTTCAGTTGCCATGTAGAGAAAGAGTGGTAGAAATTTACACAGAAGAGGATACAGTATCCCAGCACCTGTTCAAATTCAGCTTGAATTGATGCATTGTTGGCGCATTAATTATCTCTCTTGGGAGACTATTCCAAGGTCCAGGGATCCTGATTGAGAAGGCGGCCCTCCTTCGGTTCAATAGAAATCGGTAGTGAAATAGTTTCTTGTAGTGTCCGCGTAGACTTCTTTCTGGTGCAGGAGTGAATAATAGGTTCTCAAGTATATCGTAATGACCATTGAGGAGATTGTAGGTCAAAATGAGATCACTGCATAATTGTCGGGGCTCAAGGGAGATAGACTCTGCACCATTCGAGTATTGATTTACTCCTCTCCAGGAGTTAGGCACAAGGCCAGTTTTTATCTTACTCCCACAAGTAAGATGTGACCCAAGGTCGGGTCGGGAAAGTGGGGTTTAAAAATTGCCTGGGCAGCCCCGTCGGCATTCCCCGGTAGGGGCTCCTCAGGCAGTAAGCTATAAACTTACTCCTCCCCAAAGAGGGGAGGCAAAGCCTGGGAGGGTGGACCTCCTAGAACTGCACAGGACAGACCCATAGACCAGCGGAATCATGCCCGAAGGCCAAGACAACACCGGTCTATAGGATGTAGTATCCGTCGGAACAGATACTACACTTTGATCTTAGCCAAAAGGACCATTCGAGTAGCCAGTCTTTGAACTCTCTCCAGATGCTGGATATCACATATTAGATATGGAGCAGAGGCCTAGGCACTGTATTCTAACAGTGGTCTGACAAAAGAGACATAAGGTGGAAGACATATTTCAGGAGTGTTTGCAGAAGGAACGTCGAATGAGAAATAGACTACTGCTTGCTTTGTTTGATACAAATCAGTCCGACAGTCGATCCGTTGCTATAAGGCTGATGTATTGTTCTGTTGAATCATAGGATCTCCACCCTCCCAGGCTTTACCTTCTCTCTGAGTAAGGGTTAGTTTATCGCTAATCGCCTGAGGCGCCTCGACCAGGGAATGCTGACAGGGGCTGCTCAGGTATTGTGTGTAGGCCAGTACATTTCTCCTAGTGTGATGGCTTCTAAACACCACACCTGACCTCGAGTCTAACCGCCTGGCAAGGAGGTAAATAATATGATGAGTGTTCGCAGGAGTTCGCAAGGATATTTATTCATATCTCTCTCTCTTTCTCCCTCTCTCTCTCTTTCTCCCCCTCTCTCTCTCTCTTTCTCCCCCCTCTCTCTCTCTCTGTTCTTATCTCTTAATATCTCGTAATCTTTTATTCTCTGCCCCTGTCTTGTAATATCTGCTAGTATGTCGTTCTCTGTGTGATTTCGTCGTTTACGTTTTTCAATGTGTAATTAACCGGTGTAAACAGACGAAATTCCCCTATGGAAAATCGGGTTAAAATAACGTAGAGAAAGAAATTATATAAGTCCAAGACGAAGTAAAATGTAACATACATATAAGTAACTAAACAGAAAAAGAAAGGAAAGAAAAGAAACACCCGGTATTCGACTAGAGCGGTTGGTTGTGTCCATGAGGGAATGATTCGTCAGCAATACGCCATTTTGATTTATCTAACAATGAAAACGAAAGCCAATTAAAGTTCACACAAGAGCTTTGTATTTGTTTCGCAACTACGCAACTACGGCAGTTGATTAACACAACGGACGTCTAATCTCACTGATGCAGTTGATACACACTGACTTGATCTTCCGAACATACTCGTTTTATTGTCCAAGTGTTCATCATCAGCCAATCGGTGGTCAGAAAAACAGTCACGTGAGGCCTGACGTCATCGCTCAATAATAGTACAAAAAACCACGGCCGCCATTAATCTAATTTCCGCCCTCCCCGCGATCATCCCAGCAGGTAAGACAACACGCGCAGACACGTGGTCGCTTTTTTTCCTTCATTCTGTTCGACTTTACAAGCTTCTAACTTTGGGACATGTTACATGAGACGAAATAGGAACCACTTACTTGTTCTTTGGTTGAAGAATTCTTTGGAAGAATTCTTTGGAGTTTTTGGAAGCATCTTTCCCTTGAAAGTCTGGTTTTCAATTGAAAACTCGAAAGACACAAAACGAACTTTCATCGCTAACTTTATTTTAATGTTACTAAATTTTCTGGTGTTTATTGGGGACAGATGAAATTTTCATTTTTATTTTAAGAGTCAGTTGAAAGGAGAGATCATTCAAACTGTTTTTTTTTGTCGTTGTAACCGTAACTCATAAGGAAAATCCAGAGAATTAGTAAAAAAAATTAATTATAAAAGGTTACTTTTGCAGTTTATGGACCGACCTGAAATAATAACATTATAATTTAAAAAGTCATTCTTAACATGAGGAGGAGGTGGGGGGATTAACTAGTCTGTACTTTCACCTAATAATTTAATAAACAGAATAGTTAATCAACCCCCTACATTCCCATGTTAAGAATGGTTTTCTAAATTATAACGTTATTATTTCAGCCCGGTCCGTAAACTGCATAAGTATCCTTTTTTAAGTTTGTTTTCTTACTAATTCTCTGGATTTTCTTTATGGGTTATGGTTACAACAAAAAAAAAGTTTGAATTATCTCCCCTTTCAACTGACTCTTCTAAATTAAAGATGACAATTTCATCTGTCCCCAGTAATACAGAAGCACCAACATTTTGAATATACAATATATTTTCCTGGTGATACCAGATCAGGCTGCCCTGTAGCTCCCTGAGACGAAATTCACCTACATTGACGTTTTTTTTTTTTTTTTTTTTTTTTTTTGTAAAACTTAATTATGTTCTACAAAACCAAAAACAAAAACAAAAACAACAGCCCCTCTCCTTTTCTCCCTCCCCTTTTTTATTTTATTTTTTCCTACCCTACTCCCGGTCCTGGATATAACATTAAACTACATCCGATGGTGAGATCCGGCTTACGGACTTTGGGGAATGTGGAGCCTCCTCTTAATTACCATTGCTTCCAGGTCCACCCTGACCCGGAGTGGTAGTACCTGTTAGGGTCCCAACTATGGGTTAAATAGAAACAGATAAACCAAACCAAACACCATCAATAAATACTTAAACATATAAAGAACTTGAAGCATAAAAACTTTCACCAAAATGACTGCATTCGGCATTGAATAGCCTGAAAAGGGTTGATATGCCGTAAAACAAAACAACCAAACTAAACACCATGAATAAATATTTGAAGATATAAACAATTTGAAGCATAAAAACTTTCACCAAAATGACTGCATTCGGCATTAAATAACCTGAAAAGGGTTGATATGCCGTAAAACAAAACAACCAACCAAAATATTTTCATAGCAAACTGGATGAATGATTATCTTCGAAACTTTTAGAATTCCTTTTTTTTTTAAAGTAGAATTCTGATTCCTGCCAAAATAACCTCTGTCGTTCTCTACTATTTGGTTGAAATCCGCCGGTTGTCTCTCCCCCCCCCCCCCTACCTACAATTTTATTTATAACTTGAAAAAAAAAAAATGGTGCTTCTGTATCATTGGGGACAGATGAAACTTTCATCTTTAATTTAGAAGAGTCAGTTAAAAGGGGAGATAATTGTAGTCAATCCGTAAAAGAAAAAAGTCTGATGCTCTTCCAACTGGCAATCCACAGTTTAACAAAGGTTCTTGAGCTCCACCACTTTCTCTTCCGACGTTACTCTGCTCTCTGAAGAACTCTTGCCCTCAATGAAAAAGTGTACAGTTTTTATACACCTCAATCAACCACCTATGCACACTAACTATCAACTAGAGCCATCTAGCTTTTAAATACTCCAAACAGCCAATCTGCAAAGGGGGATAACTCAATTTAACAACTAAACCACAATAATTCAAACTGTTTTGTTTTTTTTTGTAACCATAATTCATAATGAAAATCCAGAGAATTAGTAAGAAAATAAATTTAAAAAGGGTACTTATGCAGTTTACAGACTGTGCTGAAATAATAACGTTATTATTTAGAAAGCCATTCTTAACATGAAGAAGAAGGGGACTTTGTTAACTATTCTGTACTTTCACCTAACAATTTAATAAACAGAATAGTTAATCAACCCCCATCTCCCCATGTTAAGAATGGCTTTCTAAATGATAACGTTATTATTTCAGCCCGGTCCGTAAACTGCATAAGTACCCCTTTTAAATTTATTTTCTTATTAATTCTCTGGATTTCCCTTCTGGGTTATGGTTACAATAACAACAAAAAAACAGTTTGAATTATCTCCCCTTTCAACTGACTCTTCTAAGTTAATGATGACAATTCCATCTGTCCCCAATAATACAGAAGCACCAATTTTTCACACTCTTCTATTACATGTAACCTGAGGAGATCCGGGCCCCGACCCGTGAGAGCAAGGCCGAAGATGTTTTCACTAATCAGTTACAAAACACGCTCTGACGTCTTTTTATTTGCTAGATATTAAATTGTTTTTGATTTTCTATACATTCAATTCTTTGTTTCTCTACATACCTAACGAGCCTCGATATCACTTTGCAACATTTTTCAAATCTCACAATATATAGTTCGTATTCCATCAACGTATTCTTCCCAAAATTAAAAAAACTAGATCTTGCATACTTTTCGCCACAATTAGTACCACCCAAATTATCTCACCCCTAGGGGCAATCTCGTTCCACAATACCGTGCGTTAAGAAAAGGGAACATTAAATTAAGATAAATAAAAAATGTAAATTTTATTCATCTCCACCCGAAATAATGTATTGAATTTGTTTAAACTGGTTTAAGTTGTTTTTTTATATGCTTGTTTCTAAGAAACGTACATTTTCTTTTGTTGACTAAGTTATATTAAAAGATTTATGGAAGAAAG
>OY744535.1:40993478-41000978 GCA_963556195.1 Sepiola atlantica | reverse complement strand
GAATAATCAAACTAGATAATTATAAAATAATGCCAGAATAATCAGATTAGTTAATTATAAAATAATGCCAGAATTATCGGACTAGATAATTACAAACTAATGCCAGAATAATCGGACTAGAAGATTGAAGAATAATGCCAGAATAAACGAACTAGAAGTCTTGGAGGAGCATGGTAGACTATCATGGCGACGAGAAAGTAGTGTAGTGAGCAATCCTTAGACCATGACACAGAGAAGCATTTGCAGTGTCAAATTGGTTGGTCACTTTCTCATCTGTGGATGGCTTCGAGTGACGACAGGCTTTATCAAACGTTGTTCTGCCAACGTTAAATTGAACTGGGATGGCAACGTCAGACATGCCCTTCTGAGACTTATGTTAACAGACATTGTCGCTCGGGTACAACAATTAGATCTTGCTCAGGGAGAGTGGTACGAAAGCACGAAGGAGCTGGATGTATAAGTGGACACGAGATGGCTGGCTCTTGGAGTAGCTCTTGACGGCGATGAAGCCATGCTGGCTACGGGTGACAAGAGACACCCAACACATCAACGTTAATATATGTTTATAATTTCTTGTTAAATTGTTTATATGTATATAATAAATGAGAACATACATGTTTCTGTCCCGATACGTGATATGAAGAAGGGGGGGTGGGAGCTGAGGAATGAATAAGAAAGTGAAAAAAAGGGTAATAGGCAGAGTAGCATCAGCTACTGCAGCGTCTTTCGCTGCTTGATACCGGTCAACGATTCAGAATTTAATTTTTGACGGCATCGGTTGCTGCTGCTTCTACTTTGGATACTCAATATTACCTAATAAATATATATTTTTTTTTAATGCTTGAAAATGAAATATTTCTCTGTCAGTTTTGACGGAAAATGTCGTACACTCAATGTTTATCCAGAACTGATGTTATTAAAAAATAATTCCTCTTCATTGAAGGCTTTACAAATGTGGACATCATCCTTTCTTCTGTTTATCTCTTTGATATTTATATATGTCGAAGAGAATGGGAGAGGAGAATAACGAATAAGAAGGTGAAAAAATAAGGTAGTAAGCAGAGTAGTGGCGGTTTTTGCTGCTGCTTCTTCCAAAGCTTGATACCGGTCAACAATTCAGAATTCATTTGTTTAGCTGTCGGCATCAGTTGTTGCTGCTTCGAATACTCAATATTATCTAATAAGTGATTTTTTCAATGCTTGATTGATTTGTTCGTGAAATGAAACTTTTCTCTGTCATTTTTTTTTGACGGAATATGTCGTACACTGATGTTTAACTGATCTATCTTCTGTTTATCTAATTGAAAAGTATGTATGTCCGAGAGAGAGAGAGAGAGAGAGAGGGAGAGAGAGTGAGAGGGGGGGCTTGTTTGACATAGTAATGGCATTTTTAAAATGAATTAATATTTTATTTACTTTTAAAAACTTGAATTAAATTTTATTTAGTTCTTGGAATAATTTTTTTTTTAATTCTCGAAAAATGTAACATTTTTTTAGTAGTTTGTATTAATGTTTATGTGAGTTAATGGAAGAGAGCGAGAGAGAGAGGGGGGGAGAGAGAGTGGGAAGGGAGGAGGGAGGTAAAGAGAGATGAAGAGAGAGGGGAAGAGAAACAGGAGAGGAAGAGAGGGAGAGGAAGAGAGAGACTGAGACAGAGGGAGAGAGAGAGGGGGGAGGAGGGAGGTAGGGAGAGATGAAGAGAGAGGGGAAGAGAAACGGGAGAGGAAGAGAGGGAGAGGAAGAGAGACTGAGACAGAGGGAGAGAGAGGGGGAGGGAGGTAGAGAGAGATGAAGAGAGAGGGGAAGAGAAACGGGAGAGGAAGAGAGGAAGAGGAAGAGAGAAACTGAGACAGAGGGAGAGAGAGAGGGGGAGAGGGAGGGCAAAGAGACGGAGGGAGATAAAGGAGGGAGAGAGAGAATGGGAGAGAGGGGAAGGAAGAGAAATGGAGAGGAAGAGGAAGAGAGAGAGTGAGAAGAAGAGAGAGTGAGAAGAAGAGAGAGTGGAAAAGAGAGAGAGAGAGGAAGAGAGAGAGAGCGAGAGAGAGAGTGGGGAGGGAGGTAGAGAGAGATGAACAGAGAAAGGGAGAGAGGGAGAGGGAGAGGAAGAGAGAGACTGAGACAGAGGGAGGGAGAGAGGGAGGGGAGATAAAGGAGGGAGAAAGAGAATGGGAGAGAGGGGAAGGAAGAGAAATGGAGAGGAAGAGGAAGAAAGAGAGTGAGAAGAAGAGAGAGTGGAAAAGAGAGAGGGAGAGGAAGAGAGAGATAAAGAGAGAGAGAGGAAGAGAGAGACTGAGAGAGAGGGAGAGAGAAAGGGGAGAAGGAGGGCAAAGGGAGCGAGGGAGATAAAGGAGGGAGAGAGAGAAATGGAGAGGAAGAGGAAGAGAGAGAGTGAGAAGAAGAGAGAGTGGAAAAAAGAGAGGGAGAGGAAGAGAGAGAGGAAAAGAGAGAGGAAGAGGAAAAGAGAGAGGAAGAGAGAGAGAGGAAGAGAGAGGAAAAGAGAGAGAGGAAGAGGAAAAGAGAGAGGAAGAGAGAGGGAGGAAGAGGAAGATTGGGAGAGCGCGAAAGAGGAAGAGAAACAGAGAGAGGGAGCGAGAGATTAAGTTTTAGGTAGCAATAGCAGTCGTTTTGTTTTCTTTTTCTTATCAATTAGTTTCGTTTCAATGATTTCAAGTAGTGAATAGGAATTAAATTGCGAAGCGATAGCGAACGGGCGAATCTAGCTGGTAGATGATAATAATAGTAATGTTTATCGGATAAATTAAAGCTCTATGGTATGTATAGACTGCAAAATTGCGCCCTTCTAGTGTCGAAATCGTTTAATTGCCAAATAAATGGTTAACAATTCTCTTGAGAATGTACGATATTTTGTCTGCGTCGTGGTGAGCTTCAACGAAAAAAAAAAGAAGAAATTTCCTAATTGTACCAATTTATTGTTTTATTGCTTCTCCCAACGTGGTACTGAAAGTGTCTGTGGTTAAAATAATACGTGTCTTTTCGTCGCTGTTGAAATTTGTAACACTGGCTAATGCTACATAAGCCGATTTGAAAACATCATCCGTTAATGTAATATTTTCTTTTTCTCCTATAGTAAATCTGTTGAGGATAGGACATTATGAAAAGAAAGAATGACGAAGACTATACACAAAAAATAATTAACTTTTATTGACAACTTTGTTAAGACAACGAGAGATAAAGAGTTCCTAAAGAAATGAGAGGTCAAAGAGTCCAAGTAACATTACTAAGTGAAATAGTTGTTTTTCATGTAAGCAGAAATTAAACATGTTCATTTCGGCTGGCGCCCTGCGCGTTTAGGTATGTTTCAATGGGATAGGGTTGAAGATGTGTGTGTGTTAGGGTACCTATTTTGTTAGTGAGAAAGCGTATGTACTAACTTATGTGCGAGAAGGTTCGGTTAGCAGTGTGTACATTTCTGGTGCTGCATTTAGTAGTTTGTTAAATTCTCTCGTTACTCTGCCGAGGGCCTTTCATGCGTATGCACGTGTGTTATCTGAAAGAAAACATTTAAAAGACGAGAAAAATGCTGTGTTTTGGTTTTTATACTACGTGCAAATTTTCACGCCAAATATTTCTTGTGCTCTTATTGGTTGAAAGAAACTGCTGGTTTAAGCTGTTTGTCAATCAAGCGTCAATACGTAAAAAACACTATTCACCACTGTCGTCGTCGTCGTCGTCGTCGTCGTCGTCGTCGTCGTCGTTGTCGTTGTTGTTGTTGTTGTTGCTGCTGCTGCTACTGCTGTTGTTGTTGTTGTTAGGCAAGTCAGACTTCTACATAGAGCTCACAAAGATTGTGCCTCAGAAGCAACTCATTAACCTTTAAGATTGCAAGATTTTACCTCTAACACCAAGAGCAGCAAGGCTCAATGGTTGCATACGAAGTCGGGGAAGGTTTGACCCCCTGAAAACACAAATGAATAGCGCAGAAGCAACATTGCCACTCCCACTCCATTAATTTGCGGTTCCGTGCCTGACACATCTTTGCTTGCCGCATGCAGAAGTGGAGACGACCAGAGCACGACGGATCCTAATGCAGACGCGTCTTGAATTTGTGGCTCTAATACCGCTTGGCATCAGACCTGTCCGCCAAGAACAGGAGTTCATCTTCGCTGGATCAATATATATATATATATATATATATATATATATATATATATATATATATAAATATGAGGGTAAACTGCACAATATATCATAAAAATGGAATGCCGTAAAAGTCAAGATATGTAAAAAAAAGACAAACGGAAAAACAAATTTTAAATACAGGAAAAAATCATCAAAGAAACAAGAGATTTTACCGGTTTCGTTCGGATCAAAGTACGTCTTCAGAATATATATATATATATATATATATATATATATATATATATATATATATATATATATATATATAACTACTATTCTTTTTGGAGAAGGCTATATTGCCGGTCACGGCAAAATAACGATTCCTGCGTTATTTTGCTGGTTCATGTATATTTAACTAAATTGTTAAACATACAGTGACGCCCGGCACAATAATTATTTACTAATGTAAAGGGATCGTTATTATGCCGGTTCATTATTTTTAAAAACCTAATTGTTATGGCCTTGCGAAAGAAAAGGTAATTAAATAAATAAGGGCAAATATTTAAAAACAATTTGTTTTCATCATCAGTTGTGTCGGTTAAAGAAATATCTGCTTACTTTTCATAATAGAATTAATGTTGATGAATTTTCCCAACATTATTAAGTCTGCTCTCGATTTAAGTAATTGAAATTTTCCTTAAGTTATATATAAGTTATATATAAAGAAAAAAAATAAGCAACAAATAAATGTTACCAAAGGCAACATAAATTATTATTCTACCTACCTGTATAAGTTTTTTTGTTTATTTTATTATTTATTTTGATAAATGATTTTTTTTTATAAAAATAAACAATCAAATAAACAAATAAACTTATACAGGTAGAAGAATAATTTATGTTGCCTTTGGTAACATTTACTTGTTAAAAATGTGCTTTACAAAGGAAAGATTTTAATGTAAAATTCTGATTTTCTTTATGAAGAAAAACTTCGATAATGTTAAAATATACATATATTGGGTTTTGAATTTGTATACGACAGGTGTTGCTCACCCAACTCAGCCGACTCGACTTCCGAGTTTTAAGTCTTTGGTATAAATAAATAATTATATTTTTGATATATAAAAATGTGTTGTCGCTTCCTTTATACATAGTTCATTTGCAGCACAACGATCCCAGCCAGATACTTAATTCTCTGGAGAGAATTAAGTATGTGGCTTAATATGCGTCATTAATTCTCTGGAGAGAATTAATGACGCCTATTAATGCCGCCGTAATTCCCATCAAATACCCAAGCGGGTATAACCATTTTCGTTTAAGGGGAATGTAACGATCGTTAAGTCCGGAGAGCTGGTGTAGTGCCGTGCCCAAGACGTAACGTCCCTTCGGAGACATCTCCACGTTACTCTCCCCGGCAAACGGTCGGGTCGCAACCCAATGTGTCACATTTACTTTTTATAGTAGCATAGGGTGTGAATTGAGTTTGCCTTTGCTGCTGCGTTGATGATTCGTTACATGTCCTCGATGCATCTTGCAGCTCGTAGTTTATGTTGAAGTAATATATCTTACTGATTTATTGTTGTAGATTGGCTAGTGTCTCTTCGATTACAGTAGTAGACGATTTCTTGCTGTTCTGTTTTATTTTGCGGTTGTATAGGGGTTTGTGTAGTGGGAGTACCTTACAAGACTCACCAGCTGTGCCTTAAGAGTATCAGGATAAGTTGTCATGCATGCTCCTTAAGCATCCCCTAAATCGGTCATGTGTGGCTCGAAGCGACATACCCTGGTAAACTGTTTCAGCTGGCAGGCTAAACCTCATGAAAGTACGTGCTGTCTTGTAGATTTTGTCTGTTAGATGGCAATGGCTAGACCAGGGGCGGCACCCTTTTCGGAGTGAAGGCCGGATGAGACTTTTGGAAGGAGATCGCGGGCCGGAGTTAAAAACGAAATCTCAGAATTACTATATTTTGTTTACATGAATAAATTGTACAAAAATTGCATTGAACACTCTACAAATCTGATATTTTTTCTCAAGAGACTTCTGTATGTGATGTTATAAAAGGCACCGACGAAGAGCCATTTTGGAATCATAAACAATAATGACGGGGGAAGTAGCAAGTTGATCCAGCATTCGTTTTGACAGACATCACATAATTTCTCTGTTTCATGCCCTTTCCTCGTCTCTCGTTTCCTCTTTGCCTCTCTCTTTCCCTTTTTCTATTTTTATCTCAGACCAAGGATTTGCAATTAATAGTTAAAGAAAAATGAAATATACATGCATCATCGCTCGCTGATATTTATACATTTTTATCCCACTGTGAATCTTAATTGAAACCTACATTTACGTGTATGTCAAAAAATGATATGAGTTTTACTGGCAGGTCCGCGGGCCGGATTGCAATAATAAAGCATAGCAAGGTGGCAGGCCGGATGCTAAGCCTTCGCGGGTCGGATGTGGCCCGCGGGCCGGAGGTTGCCCGCTCCTGGGCTAGACCCACCGCTTACAACTGTGGGTGGTTATAGGAAGGCCATCCAACCGTAAAAGCATGCTTCATATAAAAATGATAGGCAGCAAGAAATCAACCAGCCGCGACCATTAGTACAAGTTGTTTGTAGCAAATATATTATTGCGGATGTCGGCCAACTTGTTTAACAATAAATCCACCAACATGGAGGTGAGTATCTAGACTATTCAATTAGGGAGTTTGTCAAAGAGAATAATCTGAGTATTAATTAGGACATGTTCTGTCTATTTAGACGCCCTCTTATTATATGTCGTAACAATCGTGTATTGTTTCTGATGAATACTACTTTGAGAAAGGGGTTAGTTTATTGTGAATTGCCTGATGCGCCCCCGTCGAGGAATACGGACAGGGCAGCTCAGGCCTTTTTTTTTTAGGCCAGCGCCAAACAAATCCTAGCGCACTGGCTTTTACAAAACAACACCTGACCATGTGTCTAACCTTCTGGAGAGGACGTAACTAAAATACTATTAAAGAGTTCTCTTAATAATGGCTGCTTTTGACACGTGGCGCAACGGATAAAGGCGTTGATTAGCAATCAATTCTAAGTAACAGTCTTCTGGAGGTTGATGGTTCAATCCTTTCTACAGGCGATAATAGATAAGAATAATATAATAATAAATGGACACTTCTACCCGGCCATGGCTGACGGAACGAGAACAATCTATGTGAATTAAATAAAAGGCTAGACATAAAGATCATCACATTCGAAAACTTGCACACGAGAAGGTAGGAGGTTACATCGGCCGAAACGTTGTGAAAATAACAACCAAGATGAGAATAGTAGTCCGAATGATTCATATCAGGACCGTTTTCATCCATCACCTCGTTTAAAATCTTGGACGGCTGAATTTGTACAACGCTGGTGAAGTTCGTGGGACTGCGGATGAGAAAATGAGTT